>CM028379.1:130738856-130787419 GCA_013146195.2 Codonopsis lanceolata | reverse complement strand
GCCCATTAAACCTCTGGGTCTGCTGCCTCCAAATTTCTCTTTGAAATTTCCTCGATATGAACTCCTTCCCCAACCTTCATCCCCCTGCCCACTTAAACCAAAATCTCTTTCTACGGCCTCTTTGGTTCTCTACAGGCCCTCTTCCGAAACTTCAATACTCGGTGACAACTCAGACAACGACATTGAACTTGAACACCACCAACCCTACTCCCTCCCAATCCCAATTTCCTCCTCGACCCGTACCCTCACGGGACTCGACCTACGGTTCGCGTCCACCTCTCCAACATCCCTTGACCCCGGCCTTGCCTTGCCCATAGGCGGTGAACATATATATTGGCTGGACCCTTCTCCATCTCAACCCCAACAACATGAAATTTTGTCACTTTGGATGCCATATCAACCGAGGCGGGAGAACCACCAGTATCTCCATTTCTGCCGAGGTTGCCAGCGCGTCCATGGCAAATGATAGGACTGCTGCCCTTCTACGACAATTCCAATATGATGTGTGGACCAGATTTGGACAGATGAAACACGAGTTCACTGACGTCAAGATTAACGTCGAGACTCAACACATGGAATGTGCACGGATAGTCTCTTCTATTTTCTACGAACTATTTCATGCCATCACTCTCCATCTCGGCCATAACCGCCCGCCTGTTCTCGAGCTCAACAACATTGCTCGCGATTCGTCTCATGATGCTATGAATGCTCAACGTGATCGTGATCTAGCCATCACGGAGGAGAGACAACTAAGGTCTATCAACAAGATGCTTATGGAAGAGAACAAATGTCTACGTGAAGAACTGGACTATCGTTCTCGCTCCACCAAACCTTCTACCTCTGCTGATGATGAATATGTCGAAAGAGTCGAAGAGCTGTGAAAAAAGAAAAAAGCGGCAGAGACAAAAAGGGAAAAAGACCATGGTAATTGCGTATCCTTTTTCTCCCTTAACCTTTGTATCTATCATAATTTTTTGAAAACTCTGATATATTAAACTTCTCATGGAAATATAGAAGGTTAATTATCTTTCAAAACTTGTCTACAGTTCAATTCTTGCTATTTCAATTCATATATCTGCTTAGAATTTAAATATTCAGTTTAAAACTATAATTGAACTGTTTACTACTAATCACTGCGCTGCTCTTTACTTCTCTTCTGTTGTAAGCACTTAGATTAGATTGTTACACTTGAGGTATACTTCTGTTTGATAGAGGCATGTTTGCAAATATAAATAAAAATTCCTCTTGACATGCTATTATCTATCATATGGTTGTTTATAGCCCTCACTTGTAAGTAATGATGACCAGATGCAAATAGGAGGAGATTGTTGTTTCTCAATTGTATTTTGATTTACATATGTTCATACATTACACCTGTTTTATACTTTAGTGGCTAATTGGGCTGCGTATCAATTAGCATGGCAACTTTGTATAAAACCTTGCTATAGGATAGTTTATTTATAGGCTTCACAGTTCGGCGGAAGAAGACTTCACCTTCCTTCGGAAGACTTGAATGCAATGCGGACCTTGTGCACAAGCTCAAAAGCATGACGTGTCCATCCTACCAAAACTTAGTGGATTAATTCAAAATTGTCTTTTACTATTTCAAATTTGAATTCAAATATCCCCAAACTTCTCAGACACGCTTAAAACAGCTTTCCGAAAAGCTGGAAGACTTTCACCCTACGAGCGAGTAACAAAACAAAGCGGTGAACAACCGACACTTGCATGTCTGATATTCTGATTATTCGGCTACCAACTCCTGCAAACAACTCTGCACCACTCCCTGCTCAGTATCAGTGAGGACGAATTCTACAAGACAGCTCCATGCATTTAATGCATTCAACCTAATAGAGATGTTACTCTTCGTCTTCTCCAACGGATCTCTAGAATGCTCCTGCTATAAATACTGTCATTAAAGACTGAAGAATACACAACACTGTCCGTCCTGAAATGCTCTGAAATTCTACAAATCTAAGTCTTTATACTCAGCGCATTCAAGAGATCATTAACTGATCAAGAAGTCCTCGACAACAACAAGAAGATTTGCTTCAACATTTATTTTAAGCTTCTTATTGTTGTCTTCCTTAAACTATTCTTCCGCACGAATTGAATATCTTGGTTATCGAGATATTCAGTTCCCAAACCCCCTAAACACAAGTCAAATATTTTGTACACGATCCATTAGATATATTCCTTGTAATAGAACTATTGGAAAACATAGTGCATATTTTAAATCCAAGGTTGACTGCCTTGGTGGTGGACATAGCACTCTTTATAGTGTAAACCATCTCAAATACTTGTGTTCTTCAGTAACTGTTTCTTATTGCTTTGATCTTGTTCTTATTTCCTTTACTTATCTTTAAACAGCAGACTTAAGTATTCTGTCAAGTCTATCGATAGTCCTTAATTGGCAGACTTGAACTGTCTTCCTTACAAGACTTCCGCTACTTCAATCTCTTTGATAGATTACAAGTGCTTGTTTTAGGAACATACTTGAGAAAATTTTAAGTGTCTAATAAGCTATTCAACCCCCCCCCCCTTCTAGCTTATTATTGTGCCCTTTAGGACCAACAAAGATCCAACATCACTTTGATTTTCTTCGAATTTCCTAAAGTAATATCGACATTAAAACTACCAGGATCTTGTAATTTCGGTGGGAGATTTTGTTGAAGAACAACACTAACATTTTCAGACATTATCACTTTTTCATCGTTTGGAAATTTTTGTTTTCTAGAACTTAACTCCTTGAAATTTTTTGCATAAGCAGGAATAGTTTTAATCACATTCAATAGGGGTAAATTTATGTTCACTTTTGACAACATATAGTAAATTTCTGCAAATTGTTTATTAGCTTTAAATTGCATCAAACGACCAGGGAACGGGATCGGTGACACATAAGCAGGAGGTGCAACATAAGGTTCTTCTATGTCAGGAAAAATCGGTTTCTCTTTCTCTTTCTTAGCACTTTCACTTTGCTTATTATCCTTTTCATTATTTATTGTTTCAGAAGAAATGGAAGGATTAGGTGCACTTACCTCTTCACCAAAAGTTTTACCACTTCGTTAAGTAGTGATAGACTTAGCTTGCTCATTTTGACTTGGGAACTTCCCATAATCACGTCCCTTGATTTCTTTTATATCATCACTCATTTGTCCTTGCATCGTCATCATATTTTGCAGAGTAGAGTTTACTGCAATTAAGCCTTTTTCCAATTTCTGTATACGCATTTCAATATCTTTTTGTTGAGAATTTTGGACAGGATTGCCAAAATTCTTATTTTGATTCCCTTGTCCAAATCCTTATGATTGATGTGGTTGAGGTTGTAACGGCTTATTTCCTCCCCAACTGAAATTTGGATGATTTCGCCAGCCAGGATTGTATGTATTGGAGAAAGGATCATTACGTTGACATGGCGGGTAGGAATTCATTGAATGTACATGTTCCTGAAAAACAGACATATTTCCACTAGAGGGGCAACCATTAGTAGCAAGAGAATTATTACCATAATTAGAATTAGGATCAATAGGAAAATTTAAATTGGCCACAACCATCATGGCTTCATAAGCTTCGATTTTAGCATGAGCTACTGCTAATGCATTGGACTCATCGACATTTGATTTTAGCTCATAAACTGTCTTAGTTTTGCCTCTCACACTCTTTTGTCTTGAATTTGATCCTATCATTTCAAATAAATCATAAGTCTGATCAGGGGTCAATCCATGAATTGACCCTCCTGCAGCACTATCTACCATAGTCTGCTGGTGCATTAAGAGTGCATCATAAAATCTATATATATATAATAACAAGTGTGATTTTCCCGCCTAAATGTTTTCCATAAATGAAAACACAAATATGCATCGGAAGTTGAAACACTTTGTTTTATTATATTTTTCTTAGTTTTTATATTAAACATTTAATTAACAATGCATTGGAAATTGGAACACTTTTTTTTGTTACATTTTCTTTATATATATAATGACAAATGTGATTAGCACATCCAAATATAGCAAGATCCCTTCAAAATGCACTTGCCAAAAATAGGAAGATATATATAATGACAAATGTAATTTGTTTATCTCAAGATTGCTAAATAACCACTGTAACTACTTACAAAATAAGGATACTATTTACATATGAACACATATACAAGTATTGATAAGTAATATATATATATATAAGAAGTTGTTAAGAAATTAAATTCTATCAATCTAAGAAGGAATGTCTTTTCTCTTTTTACCAATATGCAAGGGAAACAAGACTAGCAATCTAAAAACTCAACAAACATTGCTTACTCAGCCATAAATGTGCTTCCTCTTTGAATATTAATTTACTTGTGAGTTTTGTCAAGACAAATTCTATCCATAGGAGCTAAAGAACAAGTACATAGTGAAATATAATTTGATGAACAACTATGAATCATTAAAGTTTGTCATGTCTAATTTGATACTCAACAAACATTGTTTACTCAGCCATAAATGTGTTTTCTCCTTGAATATAAATGCTCTGTGACCGCTTTTGTTGTCTATAACCACGTAATTTCACTGGCAATAGTAGTAGCATCAATTATGACATACTGGATGAGTGGACTTTTAAAGATCAACAAGTTTTGGTGAGAGGTGACAACACCATCATTACCGGATTCCATTTTCGCTCATTGACATTGGAAGATGACTATGGACAAGTAAATCGTAGTTTAATTGCTTTGGGAACATGTACGATGACTGTAGAAGGGTGTGATTATGTATATGGGCGAGTAGCCGAGTATATCATACTCTGTGAGAGGTACAATGAATTGAGAGTAATCATAGTCTAAATGTCTATTTTATTTTCTATTGAATTTGGCTTAAATATTTGTAGATATAGTTGTAATAATTAAGTACATATATTATCAGTGTCACGTCATTTTGGTGACACTATTAATGAAAGAGTTTTTGAGTTGGGGACATTTAGGTCATTTCAGGGGAGGGATGACCGTATGAAGTATGTAATTAGAGTTGTTTTTCTTTGGTTTATCGTCATTTTAATTTGTTATGCATTGATTAATATAGATTATATGAGTTTTGTTATGTGATAGTGATAGTAGTAGTAATTGTACATATTTAATCATAGTGATAGTAGTAGTAATCGCACATATTTAATGACAAATGTTGTATTTAAAAAAATATTCTAAATTTTATAAAAGATTTTATTTATTTATTGTATTCTCTATTAATAATTTTACTTTTTCTTAATCGTTGCGTTATAATAATTTGTTCAATTTATGTACATATCGAACTCACAATCTTTATAGTTAATTTTATTTTTTCACTTCATGTTGCTTATGTATAATTTGATAGAAAAAGATATATGGCGTGCGTTTAACGCACGGGTGTAAAACTAGTTGAGCTATCAAAATGTCTTGTGAAAAGTTATGATAGGGACATTCTATCAATGAAGATTTGAAACGGTCCCATGCTTCATGAAAAGTTTCATCTTGCTCCATTACAAAACACATGATTTGTCTTCTATGACTAGAAAGTGAAGCATGCTGATAGAATTTTGCAATAAATGCATCATATAGTTCTTTCCATGTAGATATGCTCCTAGGTGCTAGAGTCATAAACCATTTTTTAGCATTATCTTTTAAAGTGCATTGCAGAAAACGCAACTTAAATTCATCTTCAGTCAATCCTCCCTTAGGGAAAGTTTCAACCAAATGACCAAAGTCTTACATAAAAGATATTGCATCTTCTGTAGGTAATCCATGGAAAGTTGGGAACATATTATAAAAATGTCCTTTAAGTTCAAAATTTTTAACTCTATCAGACAAAATTAAGCATGAAGGTGAAAAATATACATTAGGGCGATTATAGTCTCGCATCGTCCTAGGGGCTTGCATCTCGTCCCTTGCAGCCACAACTGTTTCAGCGGGAGCAACTGGATCTGCTCTTTGATCTCTTTGATTATCATCAATTGGATTATTCTGCTGAGGATTCCTTCCTAAATTATTGATGTTGTCATTAAAATCTGCTAGTGTGGGATTCAACGACCGTCGACCGTGCATAAAATGCACAATCCACTACAAACCAGAAATAAATAAAAGCAAGTAATAAAAATATTTTTGTTGTTTTTGTTTTTAATAGTTTTTTTTATTATTAGAAAGCAAGAAAGATTTAAAAGCTTTTTAATTAAAATTCTCCCAGGCAACGGTGCCAAAAACTTGATGTGTTTAAAATTATCTTGCAAGTGCACAAGACTATTGTAGAATAGAAGATGGTAGCAAGGGTCAAACCTCAGGGAGAATAAATTAAAAAGGATTTAATCTAAACTCAAAAAAATAAGTGCAACTAAATAAAAGAGGGGTTTTGTTTTAAAAAGATTTAAATTCTAAATTAAAAAGAAATAACTCTAAATTAACTACTTGCAGAAAACTAAATCAAATGAAAGTTTTATGGATGAGAATGGTCTAGGTATTGGAATTCACATGTATCTCCTTTTATGTGTATTGATCTAAAGGTATCTATCAATTATGGGTCATATCGCTAGGTAAAGGATTGAGACCTACTAGTCGAGGGTTGCAATCCTTAGTACTCCACTTTGACTGTGCTTTCTTGGTCCGTCCACACAATAATTAAAAGTCCATTAAGTTCCTTAGGAATTAAAGTATGGTGGAACAAACTCTATTGTACTCAATATTGCATTCCACCATACAATACGAACCTAGATCAACTCCTTAGCCTATGGTCGGGAATCAGAGAGATCTATTTACCAATTAGGGTGGCCAGTGTATAACTTATGCATATGGTCGTGCAGTTCATCATATCCAAGAGCCTACACATTCATTAACACAGCCATTATGCGATAATTTCAATGTAAACCAATGATAATCTAACATGATAAACAGTAATTTGATAGACTGAAATTATATTAACACATAAAAGTTGATACAAAGTTACCTCCAATACCTAGGATGGAAAAGTTAGTTCATCATAGACAATGACACAACATACGAATGATTTGGAGCAACTTCAATCTTCAACAATTAAAATAAAAATGAATTACAAATTGTTTCTGCCTCTTGAGAATGCTCAAGAGCAGCCTAAATTAACCTAAAAACGTCCTCCCCAAATCTGCAAGACTAGGGTTTTATTTATACTAGCTAGGGTTTAATGAGAAAGGACAAAACTGCCCAATTCTGAAAATCGGGGCTGAGCGGTCGCTCAGCACATGCCTTGAGCGATCGCTCAGGCCTATTTCTCCAGATTCTTGCTTCTACTTTTTGTGCACTCGCTCAGCCTCTTGCTGGGCGACCCCTCAGCCTCTTGCTGGGCGACCGCTCAGCCTTCTGGGCAGCCTTTTTGACCATCTTCTCTGGTAGATTTGCAATCAGGCTCCTGGAAACTTCATATCTTTGCAAAATGGCCCGAAATTCATCCTTTTCCTCATTTTTAGCCTGAAACTTATAAAACACTAAAACCCACATCAAAAGCTTTGTAAACTCGCAGAAAAGCACAATCTAAGTAAGAATATATACACAATAGATGTGTATAAAACACATCTATCAAAAACTGTGAGCTTCAAAAGATCAATAAATTTTATAAAGTTTAGCAAAATGAATTGCTGCAACTTAAAAGTATCAATGAAAAACATGAGATTCAAGCAAAAATCTCAGATGCCCAGATTGCTGACTTTGTAGAAAGGAATCTTCGACTGACCAAGTTGTTGATACTTACTCAAAGTCAAAAGCTGCTGTTGAAATCATCATTAGTCAACAAAAAAATCATGAAGACCAACATGGTCTTGGTTATTCAAAAGATGATGGAAACTTTGAAATTAGATAGTCAATTGGTGAACCTAAGATTCTGCTAAAAAAGAATAAGGTATTAGTTTATAATGTTGTGCCTTACAAATATCCCAAAAATATGAATCAACTTAAGAGGTCTATTAACAAAAAGGATAAGCTAAACAATTACAGTTGTCAATCTTCTGTTCATAAGCCTAAAAAATTGTCAATCGCAAAGAAATGATAAGTGTCAAATGATAAGTGTCACCAATCGATAAATGTCACCACTGGCCACAAAAGAGGAGGAATCATAAGGAAGACAACTGACAAGTTTAAGCAAATCAATTTTGTTGTTGCTAAGATCTCTAAGCTGAGTCAAAATGAATCAAAGAATTCACCTCAAATGACTGATAAACCTCCATTCTGCTTTATCAACAGGAGTGGGCAAATAGAACCTTTAATGCTGAAGCTATTATGCTTCAAACCATTCAGGAGGAGAAGAAACATAGAGTAAGAGCTATGCATTCCTGGCTGAGAACAAGAATATTCTCAGACAAAGACTTGGTCTTAAGCCATCTCAGTCAGTGACTGAACCTGAAGCTGAAAAGGTAGCTGAGGCTGATGTTGGTCCATCAGCTGCTGCTCAAGCTGTCAAACCTACTAAAGGATCCACATCAGCAACTGAATGAACTGAACTAATCTCTCTCTTAAACTCTTAAACCTTTTAGAACATCAGTTTTACTTATAGTAGACAATTAATTCCTTTCTGATTTTTAATTTCCTACAACTTTAAATTTATCTCTTATCTGCTCGACTTACTAACATTGTTTTGCAGGAATATAAATTCTTCATAAAATGCTCTCTGCTTTAAGTGAATGATTTTAAGCAAATAGGAGGAGATTGTTGAATCTTGCCTTGTTTTTAATTTGTTTAAAATTATTCTACTTTTTGTCAGCCAAGAACTTATAAGTTATTATATATGTTGGTCAGCTTGTGGACAATTCTTTGTCAGTCACTTTAATCAACTGACCATAGTTTTAAAAAGTGTAAGTTTCTTTACCTCTTTTACTTGAGCATTCCCTAGTACTGACACTTTCTTATTTTGTATTTTGTTAGATATTTTGTACGTTATCTTTCTAGCAGGATTCCTATGATATTGTGAGAAGATACGTCTGTATTGCTTAACACATTTCAAATTCAAACGTGTTCCTAACGGGCTGCTCTTCAAGATCATCTATAAATACCCTCAAGAATCACTTGAAGAAAATGAGATACAGACCTGAAGCATTCATACTTTCAAAAGAAATTCTCTCTGTGCCTCAACTCTTATAACTTTAGCTAGATATTCTTCGCTGATACTTTTCTTTCTAGTTATTGTTTAGACAAACACTGAGTGACCTACTTCATATTCTTTAGAAATCAGTTAGTTTGTCTCACGAGTTTGATTATTATTCAATCATACTCCATAAATATTGATCTTTTGTTGTACACTGATCCATTAGAGATCACCTAGATTTTTAATAAAATTAGTGCACTTAAAAAATCCAAGTTTGACCAACTTGGTTGTAGACGTAGCAGTTTTACTATGAACCACTTCAATTTATCTGTCAGTTATTTCTTCAGCTCCTACAAACTGATCTAACACTTAAGAAGTCTTGATCTACTTAAGTGTCAATCAGTTACTTACATAAATTGTTTACTTATTTGTTTTGATAAATTGTTCTTCAGTTTCTTCTTTATATTTAGTGATCTATTTTCAAAAAAGAAATTAAGTGTGTCAGCTAGCTTACCAATTTTCTATCCGTGTCAGCTTCTTTGACACTTCAGCTAGCTGACCATATTAGCTGACTAACAAAGTTATATTTTTCGCTGCAAACTTTTAAAGTTTTTCAAGTCCACCCTCAAAGTTTTTAAAAAACTATGCACCCTCCCTCTAACTTTGTCAGTTACCAACTAGACTAACAACCATCCCCATTAAGATGATTCTTCATCTGCAATATTTTTTTGCTTAATGCTGACTAAGGCCATCATTGTGGCTGATCGACGTCGACAGCTAGCAACCACACAATCATGTTTAAAAAACAATTTATGTAGTCTGTTCATATCGGGTGAACATTTTATTAGTCTAGTTAAGAATCACGTACACATCAGTCCGATTAAGAATCAAGAATCACGTTAGGTTTCTTTTAGATGCTCCAGTGGAGATTCCATTGGAAAGATGAAAGATTTGAATACAAAAAGGAAATATAATATAAAATATTGGGAAGATTATATAATATTGGGAAGAAGGAAAATTTTCTTTGATATCTCACGCGGTTGACTGATTGTGAAGATATGAATATGAATATCTCCATATTTATTGAACAAAACAATAGAAATGGAAATCTTATCCATTATCTATTCAGCTAATCAGAACAGGCCATGTGACATATGATCTACCATATATTTACCTTATGATATGTATTGATAAAAAAATTTTAAAACAAAAATTAATGTTAATTATTATTTTAAACGAATCATTTATCCATCGGTGGTATAAAATGTCGCTTGTAAAAAAATCCACACTGTCGATGTATGAAAATTATACTCTTTTATTTTTTATTAGTATGTGATATGTGTTGGATATAATTTTTTTAATTATTATTAAATAAAAAAATTAATTAATTAACATGGTTATAATATTTTATAAATATTGATAATGATTAAAACTTCAAAAAGTTAATCAAAGCAAAAATAAATAAATGTAAAACTACAAATTTGATACCTATTGTTAGAGATGTTGTTATATATGTATCAAAATTTAGTTTTGATACCTATGGTTGGAAATATAAATTTGATACCTCATGAATAATAATCAATAGATATCAAAATTTAGTTTTGATACCTATGAACAAGTACCACTATTGAACTTGTCTTAAGGTGAACCCATCAAGACACACTAAGTTAGGCTAGATTATTGAAAATACTGGTAAAACGGCCTTTCTTAAATATTTGCAGAAACATAATTGGATGTCATTGGTTGGTGAGCTTATTTTTTTCGTAAATAATGATTACCACTCCTTGAGGTAGAGAATGGAAAAAGGTCAATTTCCATTGTACTTATCGTTAAACTTTATCACTATATAATTTTTTTGAGGAAAATAACAATTGTACATAGTTTCAGAACCAAGAAAGTATGTAGACTGTAGTTGCCAGGGATTTGGACTTGTTTTTGGTTTGTGCTGAGTGTTATGGTAAATTCATTCCTCTTTGGCTCTTTGCTCACTTTTGAGTTTTGACAGGCCGCAGCTAATCAGTTTTAAGGAGGGTGTTGAAATTGCTACATTCTTGGTTCTGTCATCACTCATCAGTGCATGTAAGTTTAACAATTCAGACAGGCAAGATCAGGATCCATGTTGCTTTGAAGCCCAGTCAAATCAAATGTTTGTCTGTTTTTGAAGCGGCATGATCGCCCGATGAACCAAATGGTATGAACTCGAAAATCATGCCACTTTAGAATTTAGATCAAGTGATATGTTACCCGTTAATTTAGATAAAATCATTATTTACCTAAAATGGTTAATGGGTAGTTTTGGATATTATCTAATAAGACCCCTTGAACTTAACAGGTGTTATTGGATAATACACATTCATATCCATTAATAAAACGTAATAAGTAACATTATATTTTGCTTACAAACACAAACACTCACACACAGTAAACACACAATGCACACACAAACACACACAGTGTATGTACAAATACACAGTACACATACACACATAAAACTAAACACACATACTTTTAAGAAATTGAGAAGGAAGAAGAATTGTTTGGTTTAAACTTTAAATAACTGTTAATGTCAAGCAACCTTCCATTCATTTTCATTCAATCTTCTTATAAATAATTCCTATTTTATCACGAACAGATATTAAAATTTCTATAATCGGATAATAGAGAATAAATTTGGGATGAGATCTAGACTCAATTTAATGTTCTATCTAGATAAGATATAACTTTTTAATCTTGTTGTAAGATAATTGCAAATGAAAAAGACCGTATTTTGATTGACTTTTTATTCATGAAAATAAAATTTGGTTAGAAATTAGTTTTTTTGTTGACTAATAAATTATTCTCTCCGTTCCAAGCAAAAAATCGTTATATATATATATATATATATATATATATATATAGTATATGTGCTTTTTAAAAAGTAAAATATCTTATTAAAAAATTAAATACTTATATTCATTATAATTATAAATAACAACCAAATATTCTTAATCAAAAACAAAATAATAAATATGTTCATACTAATCAACAATTTTTATGATTACTTGTTTATATTTATATTCAATTTTCAAATAAATTTCAAAAAGTGATCTAGCCTAGTGGTTGTAAGCTTTGGTATAAAGCGAATTGATTCAAGTTTAAATCTTGCTGATAACAAATTTTGTATTTATTAATTATTATTTTTAAGTAAAGAGAATATATAAGTGGTGGTGAAAGCAATGAGCGGCAGATGGTGGTGGTCGAAGGTGGGTGGCGGTAGGTTCTTGGAGGTGGCGATGGAGGCGGACTGTTGGAGTCGGTGGTCGAAGGTTGTCGGAGGTGGGAAGTGGCGGCGGGTGATGGTGGTGCTATTAGTTGATAAATCTAATGATAGTAGTGACATTAATGGATAAAACTCAATTAATAACCAATTAATATCTATTATTATTTATTTTGTTATTAGTCATTAATAAGTGTTAATGGATAACACCCATTAACTTAATTAAATGTTACTCAAACCATTCATTTCCCTAAATTATCGCCCTCCTTTCCTAAAATAATTTAACTTTCTCACCATTTCACCCTACTTAAATAAAATTTAATGGATAAAACTAATTGATAACCAATTAATATCTATTATTATTTATTTTGTTATTAGTCATTAATAAATGTTAATGAATAACACATTAACTTAATTAGATGTTAATAAATAACACTCCATAAGTTTTTTATAATATGAGTTGTATAAAATTTTGTCATCTAATATGAATGCCATTTTAATTTCTATATCTTATCAAAGTAATTTCTTCTCCAATAACACAATAATTGTCCTCCAGAGTCCAGACCCTATATAGCTTTCAATTATCACATGGAGGACAAAACCTGACAAATACTATATGATGAAACCAAAAGATAGCTTTCAACTTGACCAGTTAAGTACAAGGCCTAGGAGTATCAATTTATTATTTATAAAGATTACGTAAACATGCATATCTTTTTCTAAAAATCTCAGATCTGGAACAATATTCTAACAATAATATCTAAAAAAATCATTGAGTTGAGATCCTACTTCACTTTAAAAAATCTCAGATCTGGAACAATATTCTAACAATAATAAAATTTTCTTTTTCTACCCTCAAAGTCGCAACTAATTTTCAATATTTGCCCCTATTGATCGACCTACTTCCATGCATAGCTTCTCTATTTCGGGACAACACAAAAATAAAAATAACTCCCTTGCGTCAAACACATGAAGCACTCATGAGACTCAGAGGCTAAGCAATTAAACACACAATTGGGATAATAAGAGTACAAGATAATTCTAGAGATTAAGAGGTCTGAGATCTTATTTGATGATGGTCAATGCCTCAATTGGAGATCTCATATTCCTTGATCTATATGTGAACTAAAAAGGATTCAACCATTGAATTCTTTGTCCCAAGTACATAATCGAAAGTCTGGTTCTAACTGAAAATGAAATGTGGTCAACTGATATCAATTGGCAATCTTCACTTGTGTTTGAAGATGAGTTTTAGAGGTTGTTCCTTGTGCAATGTTTCACCAAATTTGTCATTCATGTCCAATTGTGAAGGATCCTTATCGCCAGGAAGAAGCCAATCAAAGTGATGTATCAAAGAAGCTAAAATAAAAGGAACTTGCTTGGTAGCTGACGGTATGCCAGGACAGATTCTCCTTCCTGACCCAAATGGTAAATACTCGAAATCGTGTCCTTTGTAGTCCAACTTGGAGTCAAGAAACCGTTCAGGCTTGAAAGACTGCGGGTCTTCCCAGATGACGGGGTCACGGCCAATTGCCCAGACATTTACTAATATCTGGGTATTTTGAGGGATTGTGTAATTCATTACTTGACAGGTCTCACTAGCACGATGAGGAAGTAGAAAAGGTGCTGGCGGATGCAATCTTAGCGTCTCCTTAACACAAGCATTCAGATAGGGAAGTTGATGTGCTTGAGATTCTTTAATCATGGATCCCCAACTAATTTCTCTGTTTAGCTCCTCTCTAACTCTCTGCATTGCTTCTTTGTTCTTGACCAACTCTGCCATTCCCCACTCTATTGTTGAGCTTGTGGTGTCTGTCCCTGCTATGAATATTTCCTGCACAGGACAGCAAGAATTCAATTTATTTGTATTTCATGACAAACATAAGAATCAGCATATATACAATATACTTACGATAGCCAAGAGATTGATCTGATCATTCGAGAATCCAAGAGCTAGCATGCGATTCAAGAAATCTTGTTTTGACGACGAATGTGTCAAGTTGTTTGATTTTCTTCGCTCGTTGATTATGGTTTCCCATTTAGCATAGACTTGCTCGGTGAGCTTCAAGTTGGTCCTCCTTAGACCTTGAAGATCCAGTTTGTCAAGGATGGGATAAAAGTCACCAATGTTTGGAATGGCTCCCATCTCCAAGATCTCAAAAAGTGTAGCCTTCAACCCACCAGCTGCTCCCCCTTCATCTTCTAAATCAAGAAAATCCTTTGAAAAAATTATGTTACTCAAAGTGTTAAAAATAGTAATGAACACAACTTGTCCGATCTTCACCACTTGTCCTTCCTGGGATCTCAAGAAATCCAACATTCGAGCCACCTTTTCCTCTCTCATAGTGAATTGAGATTCCAGGGCTTTGGCGGAGAAAAGTTCAGTCCGAAACAAGGCTCTTAACGATTTCCAGTGGTCGTTGCAGTCGGCACCCCAGATGAGGGACAAGTGTTCGAAATCATGGCTAAATGTTCGAGGCACGTGTCGAGAAGAAAGCAGGCGGTCGTGGGTCTTGAGGATTTCAGCTGCGGCTGCAGGAGATGAGGCTGCAACAAGGAGTTGAGTGCCGAGCCGCAGCGATATCAGAGGTCCGTATTCTTTGGAAAATTGAGCCATGGAGACATGAGGTTTTTTCCCAACTTGATGAATATTGCCTATGAGAGGCAATGGAGGCGGGCCAGGAGGTAGATTGGGACCTTTGGAAAATGCAGATTTAATTTGTTTGAGGATCAAGAGAAGAAGGGTAAGGGATAAAATTAAGCCAAGGAATATAGGAGAAAAGATATCCATGGCTTTTGCAACTTCTTGTGAATTGTGATAGAAGAAGCTGTGAAAACTTTTTCCTTCACTTTATTATATGAACAAAACTGGTTACGACATAGGTTCAAAATTCCAAGTTTTGGATTCGCAAGTCTTCTTTGGAGGGCTGCTAATTCAAATCTATTAGTTTGGTCTTCTCAAGGGTAAAGGGCTGCAATGTTGAAGCGGGGCTGAAAATTTGCAGCCCATCCACTTTCATGGCAGGTTGTGAGTGGATGAAATAATTTTTCCACCAATGTTTTTTTTTTGGTCAATTTTCGACCAAAAAAATCATTTAAAAAAAATCTCTGAATTAAAGTATACATGTTTACTTGTAAATAGAGACTTGGTTTATTTCATTTTGATATCAGAATGATTTTCTATGATTTTTTTCAAATTTTCAGTTTTTTTCTAGAAAAAAAATAATATTAAAGTAATAGAAATAAATATGGTAGGATATGTAAAAGTGTTGGATTTTATGCCACTATTAAAAAACAAATTTAATTATGAATCGAATAAGTATCAAATAGATTATTTATTAATTATTTATTAATTGTATTTGATTTTGTGTTTGATTTAGGTTTTTGATTGTTCATGTTCGTGTTCAAATGTTGGATTTTTAGTCGTCAGCTAGTAAACGACTAAAGTTGTATACCAAAGTTGAGTCCTGATGATGTTGATAGATAGACATGTTGGCGGACATTTCAAACTTGTATACAAACTCTTTCCACAATTATACGTCATTTTAGCAATAAAATTTGTCTCAAAATAATTGTCCTCAAAAAAATTTAATAAATATTTGTCCTCTAAAAAATTAATAAGTATTTGTCCATATATTATCAAAACTACTTTTATTTATGGCAAAAATTTAAATAAAACGGTCTTACAGATTTTAAATTCGTAAGACGGATCCCCAAAATGATAAAAACAAGGTTGATAATCGGATAACCCATCAATAAAAACTTTGGGTTACTTAGTAAGAAATCAAGTCAAAATTGGATAAATGGGACTGAAATCCGGGAATCGGCCCGGATCCACCAACACAACACACAGGTTGATCATGGGGAGCATTGCCACGTGTCTGCTTGATAGGGGTGCCAGTGCATTAATGAGATCTTTCTCATTTTGCTCCGGTGTCCCTATATTTTTAAAGTTTGCTGTCAAAAATTTCATTCTTCCAAGCCTTGCATTTTCGTCATCTGCTAGCTACGTTAGCCTTATTTACCTTGAATGTTTGACGGCCCCTAACGAATTTGACGAAATGATAAGAGACACATTTAAAAGGCAATTATTTTTTTATGTCCAATGTAGTGATTTAATAATCTCTCTCTTTATTTAGTACATATTCATGCTTGGTTATTATTTTGTGGGTTTAATGCTTTTAATTGTTGGACCAATAATTAAATGATTTTAAAAATGTTTAGAATTCGCGAGAGCTACCTTTATATTTCGGATCAATCAATTTAATAGTTGGTGTTTTGTGACACTTACCGATAGCCAATGTGAGACTTGGTTCGACACGCGATCGAATCAGCTTAACCATCTGCGAGGTCGTAGAAATTATGGTTGACTATAAGATGTGATAGCTCATAGTTAACCAATTTTGTTTGTCTCGCATACCAACATGATTTGTAGAAAAATAAAGATAATTTCTTTTTACGAGTATTACCCATGTGCTTGGTTATTATTGTGTGTTCTTAATGTTTTTGATGGCGTAGCGAACCATTAAATGAACCCTAGAATGATAGGATATGAAGCGAAAGCCCTTCCTGTTATTCCGAAAATCACAACAGTAGTTTGTGTGACGTGAGATCGAAAGGAGATCGTGCATAGGTAGTCATTGGGTGCTTATTTTGACATGCAGTTATTTTCACCCCATTTTATGTGTTGCAATGATATGAGCTCGTAGTAAGGTTAGGTGATAGTTAAATTTGTTATACGTAGCGAAAGTCTGTAGTAAATAAAATAGTGCGTCCGACTACCAAGACTTAAGTTTAAAAAAAAAGTAAAAAGATGATTAATTTTAACACCGGCTAAACTAGAAATATTGCACTCTTATGTTTTTATCTTGATTTGTTGTTGGCAAACCACGTGCGCGTTAGTTTAGATTTAATTGTTTTTTTAGATTTTTAGTTTTTAATTCATTTTCTTTTCGCTCAAATATAATTAGTTAACATAATTTTGGTATTTAGTCAGAGTGAAAATTATGTACATTCTCTGTGGGATCAATAGCTCATATTTATGTAAACTTTATTACTTGATACGGCCGAGTATTTTTGTCCAAGTTGCATTTTTGCGCACATCACAACACTTTCAGCATCTTCTTTATAAGATTGATCTTTCCTCGCGGGGATCCATCTTGCAGGGGCATATAAGATAATAATATATTTATATTTATTTGTAAATATTCTTTCTTAATTTACTTGTATTTAGGTCTTCTAATTCTTTTTGTATTTAAAATCTCTAGGTTAACTTGTGTAGCAAGCAATTGCAATCTTATAAATATGTTGAACATATCAATTAAAAAACTATGACATTATTCATAAACTTTATTATTTCCTACAAAAAGTCATATCTTACATTGGCATAATAATTAATAAAGTGTTTTAAGACATTATTAATTGACACACCTTAGAGAGGAGCATCAAGTGTTCCCTCAAAGTCCAACTAGGGGTGTTAACGAATCGAATCAAATCGAATATTGCAATATTCGATTCGTATTTGTGAAATTATTTGAGTATTCGTATTTGTATTCGTTTATTATTCGAATATGAAAATTGATTCGTATTTGATTCGAAATTAATATTTGAATTATTCGATTCGAGTATTCGATTTGAAATTTTGTATCTGTTTTTTTTTTTTTTTTGACAAAATCTATTTAACAATCACTGATTCAATTATTCGATTTGAGTATTCGATTCGAGTATTCGATTTTTCAATTTGAATTAATATGAATAAAACATCAATTACATCAACTATCCATAACAAAAACCCATAACATTAAATATCCATAACAAAAACAAATAACATCCTTAAGATCAAATATCCATATCACCCACAATAATTATCAAATACATAAATAAATATCAATTGTCAAATTCATCCAAAAAAAAAACACCAAATGAAAATTAGACTAGCATCCGCCGTCCATCATGTTCGCAATATGACATGAATCGGTTCGTCCTCCTAAATAAAAATAAAAATCAATTAGATATCAATTTTATTAGCAAAAAATAAAAATTGGTCAAAATACAATGACAACTTTACTCGAGAAATAGAACAGTAGCAAAAAATAAAGATTGGTCAAAATACAATAACAAAATTAACCATTTTCCAAATAAGGAGAAACAACAATTTAAAATTGGGTAAATTATAGAAAACCCCCGTATTATATGCCGAGTTAAATAAGTGTTCAAACTCCATCAAGGAAAGGACCTAAATGCAGACAACCAACATGCTTCAGTATATTCATCCTCTTGGAAACAAAATAGACTACTAGAGTTTTGAAGGCTTAAAATGAAAACGGCTATTAATTTTCAGTAAATAAAAAACAATCCATTCGCCTTAAAGAAATATTCTACAAAAGTAAATAGATACGTGAGAACACAGTGATCAGGTGGTCCATATAGAGCTTTTACACACAAAAACTGCTGACTATTGAAGTGAGGGCAAAATTCATGTTACATCAAAATTGTTTCGACATTCAATTTGCTAAATGGGATGCAACTCAACGGAAGCTCACATTTTTCTTGTTGTACATATAATCAACATCATACACAACATGAAATCAAATTGGGCACACACCATGATGATTCTCATTAAACTCAGTGTAGCCGTGTGGTTCAACCCAGTAAAATTACGGTTGGATTACACTACATAAGAGTATCGGTTGGTACAAATTAAATTATGCAGGAGCCGGAAGAGGCTGGAAAGCTTTGAGGGGATTCGTGATAACACCATCTATAAGCCCATAATCTTTTGCTTAATTAGGACTCATGAAGAAATCACGGTCGGTGTCTCTGTAAATCTTTTCCAGCCTTTGATTACAGTGGTATGTCAGATACGCGCTCAAGTTTGCCTTGTGATGGTCAATTTCATTAAACTGGCAACAAGAAATTAGGAACATAGGCAACTCCTGCTACTAAATGCAGAAATCTACTTTGCTATCCTTTGGCTACGGTGAACTTTGCCAGAAAAAGAACATTATTGTAACAAAAATTTTAAATATTCCGAGTACATCACTTAGAAAATGATAATCACATGCATTAACAAGTTGGGGTAAAGAGACTGAACACAAAACAATTTTGAGTAGGAAAAAATTTCCCCTAAAAGAACATGATAAATAAAGCAGGACCTTGATGTTCCTAATTTCTTGCTGCCAAAAATTTCCCTCCCCAAGTGGACCGATTAGTGATTACCTAAGTTAGCAACAAACAGCGATAACAACAATCAAATGCCGGCGAACCTGATTAGTCGAAGTAGAAATCGAAATCGAAAAAACTTCAGGGTCAGGAACTCTACTGGAGTCAAGTCAGGAACTAGATCGAGGTCGAGGAGGCTGCCGCTGCCGTGCGTCGTACTTGGGTTGGGGTCACCTTCAGGTCTTCGCGGTCGGCGATGAGCGTGAGGCCGTGAGCGATGAGCGTGACTGCGTGAGGCCGTGAGTGTCTGAAATAGTATTCGCGAATACTCGAATCGAATACCACCAAACTCGTATTCGTATTCGAATCTTTATCGAATATTTAAAAAAAATTGAATTCGAATACGAATACCGAATCGAATCAAAAAAAATTCCATTTGTTTATAACCTTAGGTCCAACCAAGTGGTGTAAATTACATTTGCTATTCCAAGGAAACCTACACACAACTACTACATAAACAGATAAACTTAATTGGATTTATTGTAATCAATATGCAAAGCTTATACATTTCAAGTAGTAAACATTCAAAGTGAAACATGCTTAAGAATATATAACGAACAACGAATGACAAATGACAAATACAAAAGGAAGAACAGATATGAACAATAATGAACGAATAGCTAGCTTCATTTTTGTTTAAGAACGAGTTGTAGTGGCTGCTCCTTCTGCAATGTTACTCCAAATTTCTCGTTCATGTCGAGGTGGAAAGGATCTTCGTTGTTGGGAAGAAGCCAATCAAAGTGATGAATCAAAGAAGCTAAAATAAAAGGAATTTGCTTAGTAGCTGAGGGTAAGCCAGGACACATTCTCCTCCCTGCACCAAATGGTAAATACTCGAAATTTTGCCCCTTATAGTCCAAATTCGAATCAAGGAACCGTTCTGGCTTGAAAGCCAATGGATCTTTCCAGATCGAGGGGTCCCGACCAATAGCCCAAACGTTGACTAATATTTGAGTGTTTTGGGGGATGGTGTAATTCATAACCTCACAGGTTTCGTTGGCTCGATGAGGAAGTAGAAACGGCGCTGGTGGATGTAGTCGAAGTGTTTCTTTGATACATGCATTCAAATATGGAAGTTGAGATGCTTTAGACTCTTTTATTATGGAGTTTGAACTTGTTTCTTTGCTTAGCTCCTCTTTCACTTTGCGCATGGCCTCTTTGTTCTTGAACAACTCTGCCATTCCCCACTCAATTGTTGAAGTTGTTGTGTCTGTGCCTGCAGTAAACAATTCCTGCATACGGAAAAATTTCGCTTAAAGAAATGTCAACTCGTACGTATTCATGCATTGACTTTTCAAATAATATATTTATGTTTTAATTAGCAATATGTATTTGCTACAAGGGTAAAAGAAGAAGAGGAAGAATTAGAATACTTACAATAGCCAAGAGATTAATCTGATCATTCGTGAATCCAAGTGAAAGCATGGAATCCAAGAAATCCCCAGTTGCCCGGGAACCAATGAGATCGTTGGTATCTTTTCTTTGGTTGATAATAATTTCCCATTTACCAAACACTTCCTTCATGAGTTTCATGTTGGCTTTCCTTAAACCTTGAAGATCCAATTTGTCAAGAATGGGATAGTAATCACCTATGTTTGGAGCAATACCCATCTCCAAGATCTTAAAAAGTGTCTCCTTCAATCCACCAGCAACTCCTTCTTCATCTTTCAAATCCACAAAATCCTTTGAGAAAATTATGTTACTCAATGTGTTAAAAATAGTGGCAAACACAACTTCTCCAATCTTCACCACTTGCCCTTCCTTGGACCTTAGAAACTCCAACATTTGGACCAATTTTTTCTCTCTCATAGTGGATTGCGATTCTATGGCTTTAGCCGAAAACACCTCGGTCTTGCACAAGGCCCGTAATGATTTCCAATGAGTGCTGCAGTCCAAGGCCCAAATAAGGGACGATGGTAGACAATTATGGTGAAATGCCCGGGGCACATGGCGAGAAGAAAGTTGGCGATCGTGGGTCTTGAGAATTTCGGTTGCAGCTACCGGAGATGAGGCTACCACGAGGAGTTGAGTGCCTAGCTTAAGCGATATCAACGGGCCATATTCTTGGGAGAATTGGGCCATGGAGACATGAGGTTTTTCACCAACTTGATGAATGTTGCCTATGAGAGGCAATGCAGTTGGGCCTGGTGGGAGTTTGGGGCCATTGGAGAATGAAGATTTGATTTGCTTGAGGATGAAGAGGAGGAAGAAGGGTAGTAGGAGGAACAAAGGTGTGAAATCCATGGTAAGCCTTTGTTTGGATGACTGAATTATTCAATGTCAGTGAGATATTGAATTGAAAGAAACTAATTAAGTTTGTGTTTGCAGCTGACTGAGAAAACTTGTATTTATAGGATCAAATGAAATGAACAGAGAAGAAGAAGCCATGGCAAGTGTACAACCGAAGTTGAATGCAATAATCTAAGTTATTATTATTTCTATTTTTATGGTAAACTTTACCAGTGTTTGGAGAAACAGGGAGTTTTTTCTCTTTCTTTTTCTAATTACAATATTACATTTCCATCCTTGTGCCAAGAATGAAGAATCTAGTCCGAGTCCGAACGTATAGTACGGTAATATTCTTGTTAACTAGGGTTGTAGTTTATCACCCACCTGATTTAGTATATTAAATATAAAAACTACGTACCTTAATTTGTTTCTAAATGACTTCATTTTATGTTTTTACTTAAATTTATGAATTTGACTGTTAAACCATTTTAGTAACACTTGTACATTAATACTTTCAATGTCAATATCTTGGCATAGATATAAGATATGATAACCAATTATGAAGAAAAATGCTAAAAGGAAAGCTCATTTAAGAATACAATGATATCTCAAATTCGATTAATTTGAGTTTAGAGTTAGAAGGATAACTATAATAAACTTGTTTAAAATATTTTTATTATTATTTAAATTGCATGAAATAACAGATTAATTAGTTTTCTACAACAATATAGTTGAGGAACGGCTGCAAGTATATTCGATGTGTGTCGCAATGACCACCGATTTCACTTCAATATTAACTATTGAGAAATATCAACACCACGTAATCGTAATGATATTTTTTGTTGTTTTTGCTAGTTTTCCATCCCAATTTTAGTGACTTTTGTTAGTGGTTATTGATTTTTCCTTCTTTCATCCAACCAGCTTTGTCTTTATTTCTCTCTCTTCATTTTTTTTTTAAATATTACAAATCAAAATCAAAATCACTTAATTGCAAAGTAATGCACGCCTATAAAATATTTCCACTTGGGAATCAAGGAAGTACAAGAATGTGTAGACAAAAATGAGAATTTGCTGAAGCACATGTCACTAGAAATTTCGTATATGGAACACCAAAGAAGTCAACTCGCACACTCTAACTTTTTAATTAATTTAAACACAATTAATTACTAATTAATTGGATTAAGTTACTAAGTAATTTTACCTATGTGTATAAATATGACATTATAAAAAAAAATATAAGGAAGAACACTTCTGTAAAAAAAATCAGTCAAATGCAATTTTAGAGTAGTCAAAAATTCATTATTTAAATATCGATAAGCGGAAGCAGTTTTTTAAATGTCAAACAGAAGATCGGAATTCCAAAGAAAAATAATACTCAACGATTGACTCGAGTAGCCCACTGCCATCAACCGTCTCATACTAGCTAGTTGAAGATAGCAAACTACTCACAGATATAAACTCAGGATTCCAAGTGAAAGATAATAATGCAACAAGTAAATTTGAGTAACCAATTGTCATCAATCATCTCATACCAGTTGAGGACAACAGATTACTCACAGAATTCCATGATCACGTAAGCAATTCATAAATCATAGTTCATAGATCAAAATTCACAGATCATATTTCATAGATCATAATTCGAAGATCATAGGTATATCCGGATAACCACGCCACGGGCCAAGTGACGTTCACAAGGATCATAGTTCATAGCTTCATAATTCATAGTGTCACAATCTCAACTTAATGATCATGGTAGAATTTCAAGTAATCAATATTTTTACAAAATTAGGCATTGCCAAAAATCATATTTTTCATATTAAAGGTATCTCACATGAAATTCAATAAATATGTGAGAATAAACAGATAATCAAATCATGAGTTCGAAAGAAGTGTAAGCGATGGAGTTCAATTCAATTACCGACTTAAAGTCGGCGTACGTTTCAAGAAACATCGATGTCAAAGGAGTAATGGAAACCTAACGAACGATATATAAAAGATCGGAGACCTAAAAGAGGTATAATCACTTACCTCGAAATGCTTAGTTAAAGAATTATCCGCAACACGTACGTTCGTCCTAATCTTCCGTGCCCAAATCTAAGTTCAAAATATACAATAATCACTAAACCACAATTGTACCAACTAATCCTATTGATTTTTATAATATTAATTAAAGTGATAGTTTACTAAATAATTTATTGTTGTTGTCATTATTATTATTCAACTACACACACACACACGATACACACACATGCACTTTATTATTCATAAATTTTATTATTTCCTACAGAAAGTCATATCTCACATTGGCATAATAATTAATAAAGTGCTTTAAGACACTTTATTAATTGACACATCTTAGAGAGGAGCATCAAGTGTTCCCTCAAAGTCCAACTAGGGGTGTAAACGAATCGAATCAAATCGAATATTGCAATATTTGATTCGTATTCGTGAAATTATTTGAGTATTCGTATTTGTATCCGTTTATTATTCGAATATGAAAATTGATTCGTATTTGATTCGAAATTAATATTCGAATTATTCGATTCGATTCGAGTATTCGATTTGAAATTTTGTATCTGTTTTTTTTTTTTTTTTTTTTGACAAAATCTATTTAACAATCATTTATTCAAATATTCGATTCGAGTATTCGATTTTTCAATATGAATTAATATGAATAAAACATCAATTACATCAACTATCCATAACAAAAACTCATAACATTAAATATCCATGACAAAAACAAATAACATCCTTAAGATCAAATATCCATAACACCCACAATAATTATCAAATACATAAATAAATATCAAACTCCAACTAAGAAAGCTATTTAAATTAAATGGTTTTAATTAAAATCCAACTAATTTTACACCACATCAGCTATTCACATGATGCACTAAAGTGTTGTAGAATAACACTTTAATACTTTGTAGTAATTTCTTTAATTTATCATATTCGTCCATAAGTGTCACCTTAATGAAGGAAGGAGTCCTGAATCCTGATTTTCTTCTATTGCACGCCACCGAGTTTGTTGCCGTCGTTCATTTCTTAATTTCCTCAAATGAATTGAGGTGCACGTATCATTTACTCAATTTAATAATCAAGCCATAAAATATATATAGGCATATAGCCCCGCATGCGTGATGCATGATGCATGATGCATGATGCATGATGCATCTCTCTTTTTAATTTGTTGTTTATTTCAATAGTCAATACCAACTTTTAACTTAATACTATAAATCAACCCGAAATCTATAGTTAACCTAGATAAGCTCCTCTCCCAATTTGTTGTTTTCAAAACGATGGACGGGGTCTTAACTCTTAAATAGCTGGATTTTAAAAAACAAAGTTGTAAAATTTAATAGTTGAAACGTCCTTTATTTTTAAAAAGGAATTTCATTCGACTTTCAAAATCAACTTAACCAATACGAAAAAGTTTATGATGTTGAACGTTGGAGACTCGAAGAAATTCTACTGAGTAAATAATGATTGATTAGTTTTGAACTTTTCAAATTTGCAAACTTTATTCCTGTGGGAAATGCCACTGAATAATTTTGTACGTCAATCTATCAAAAACTAGAAATTTAGGTGCACCTAATGCACTTCATAGCTATGGTCCGTAAATGGTGTAACATGTTCAAACGGTGCAACACTTTTCTATGGTCGGGCACCATGTTTTTGTTGTAAGTAGTAAGTACAAATATATATCTATATTATAAAAGAGATTAAGAGTTAATTAGCGGCATATCAATTATTTTAAATACAACTGGCAGTTCAGATTGATTCGTAAATATGTGAGTTATATATAAACCTCTCAGTTATGAGTTTTGTTTAAATTACCCTCATCTACAACCAATAAATATGTAATAACCCTTCAGTTATGGTTTTTTTTAATTATCCTCACCACAACCAATTATAATTATATGAATGTTTTCCTCAAATACTTTTTTTTTTAACTACATCTTTCTATTTGAGTTGACGAGGTGGTTATCTATAATTTATCCCGAACATTCATTGAGTTGTTTTAATGAGATATTTGTTTGTAAGTTTTGTAATTAATTTTTGCAATTTTAAATATTTGTATTTTAATTTTATTATTAATATTTAGTTTGAGTTTCTTAATTAATTGTTATCGTAATCAACTCAATCTCAATTTAATTTTTGTCTGACCTAGATTTATTTTTAAAAAAAAACATTTGTTCGTAAGTTTTGTAATTTTAAATATTTGTATTTTAATTTCTTTTTTTTAATGTGTGCTAAGTTTTCCTTAATAGTCTGAAATATTTGTGATTTCAAAATAGTTTTTTGTTAGTTCACTCTGTCTCATTCAATTTATTTTATAATTTTTGTTTGCTGCAATTTTCATTTTTAAGTTTATTTCAATTAACAGGCGTTGTGTAATTGTGTTGGCATGTGTAAAAGAGAATGTTTTTAGATACTTAATTATACTCATTTTGGATGAGTTACAAAATTTTACAGCAAATAAAATATTTTATTTTTTTAATTTTCGGGAAGTCGTTTTTTTTTGTGTAATATACATTGATCCAACTCCTACAAAATCTCAAGTATATATTAATTTATTCGTATCATACTCATTTTATACATTTATCACGTCTGTATTAACATCGTACCATAGACACGAACACAACATCTAGTATGGATATATAATTAGTTGGGTGATTGGGTGTGCAAAATATCGAGAGGCACGTCATGAAACCTACCCAGTTCTTACGATCTAACTAACTAGGAACATTAGTGGTGTGGTGATCTACTGGTCTTGGTGAGCTTCGGATATTCATATTGCATTCACAATACTATTTTGTAGAGGTGGCAAATGGACGGGCATGGGTGAACGTGGGCGGGTTTAAATGGGCACCGGACTCAAATGGACGGCCAAATAAGTGCACATTTAATAACATTGATATATATGGGCGGGCACTAAATAAGGCATGGGCGTCCATTTACTCATTAACATGCACTTATCAAATAAATACAAAAATTACAAAAAAAATAATTTTTCTTTTACAAAAAATTATCAAAAGTTACAACTAACCATATATATATATAATTACAACCACAATAATTGAAAAAGACCAACATTTTTTGTAATATTTTAATTTCTGTCATCATTTCCAATGCAACCAAATTTCTAAAAAGAACTCAAAAACTTTACATGACGTGTTAGTGTTGACAGAACCACTAATAATATCAAAACAATAACATATTTTCACTTTTGTCGTATGTTAATTGAAATAAAATACTCCCTTAGTTTCTTAATGTTTACGTCAAATCAATTGTTTTTAAATAGAAATCTGATATATATATTTTTTCATAACCAGAAAATACGTAATTAACCGTAATAAAAAGTAATATGATATCGAAAAAAATATAAAAAATGGGTCAATTTTTTATTCTTAAAAAATAACGGTTACTCCCACCATCTTGACCGCCGCGATTTCTTATCGCCGCCTTCGACCAAGTTTGGTTAGAACTCATAATTTAGAATGAGAAGAGACCAAACAAGAAGATTGTTGAGAATTTGGATTAAAGGTAGGTTTATATATTTTTGTTCAACAAATATAGACAAGTGTTTGATAAAATGACAAACCTAAAAAATTTAAATTTGTAGTCATGTGTTTGATCTCAAAAATGTTAATTATGCTTAATTCTCCCCGCCTCTAGTTTCTCTCTCTACCCCCATACTCTCCCACCATTCTATCTTATCTCTCTCTCTCTAGTTTCTCTCTCTACCCCCATACTCTTTCTATCTTAATGAATGGTTATTGATATAAATGTAAATATATAGAAAGAAACAACTTTGGATTATCAGGTATCAAAAAAAATTTGATCGTGAGAGTGAGAGGTGAAAATGTGGGCATCCATTTGTACCCATATTAAGCCCATAAAACTTAATGGTCTGAGTGGGCATGACCATTTGTGCCCAAATTAAAATTTAAGTGTGCACATGCCCATATTTTAGGGGGCAGTCTGGGCGGGCATATGGGCGTGGGCAGAATTTGTCACCACTACTATTTTGATATATATCACTTCCAAAATTTACTTTCGAAAAATTATGTTTATCATTTTTATATATTTCAACTTTATCATCCACATTTATTAATATTAACTATTGATTATGTTCAAGCATTTTTGTGAGTATAACCAGTCCCGGTTTTGAGGGGTTCAAAGTGATCGACTGAACAGGGCCTCCAATGTAAGAGGGCTCAATTTTATATATGTGTAGGCTAGTTTTATTTAGATATATTATAAATATGTAACAATAGTGAACAAATAGTCTTTTGACTTGATGGATTGGGTAATTGTGTATGTGGCGAGTGTAGCAGTAAGGTCCAAGGTGTAAGCCCCTTCCCTGTCATTTTAAAAAAAAATTGGATCTACGGTCAATTATTATTAGTATTATTTTATATGCATATTATATCATATACTCCCCCGATTTAATTAAATAGTCTCTTATATTATTTTGATAGGTTTTACGTAAATAATCAACTTTAAAAAAATATGCTTATAATTTCACAATATTTCATCTTTAAAAAATGTGGATAAGTAGCTCCTCATCCGTTGGCTCGGTTGGAACGGGTGACGGTCGAACTCATTAGAACCCGAATATCAAACATGTTGAGATGGATCGGGTTAAACGAAAGTGATAGGTTAAAATGGGACAACTTGTTTTAATCCATATTTTCTCCCAAAAATTCATAATTTTATAGTAAAAGCTATCGGGTCAAAATGGGTTACATGTGCAACCCAAAAATATTAACGGGTTGGTTGGGTCATGTGCTTTTTCGTGTCGGCCGGGTCGGTGGGTTAACGGTTGTAAATTGTCGCCTAATACACACACACACACACACACACACACACACACATTTGGAGGAAAAATTAGGGTTGAAAATTTTCATGTCAAAGTTCAAGGCTTGACGTCATTTAAGTTGACCGACTTTGACTCTTCCAAGTTTCGAAAAGAATCATTTCTTTTTAAAAGAAACGATTTTTTTTCATTTCTAAATTTTGAGGAAAAATGAGAAACGCTTTCTAGTTCTGTAAATAGAAATGATTGTTAAATGTATTTTCTATTTCTATTTTTAACAAAAATTAGAAATAGAAACAAAATATTAGAAACTAAATGGTTACCAAACAAGCCCTTAACTTTTTTTATTTTTGTTTTTTTCTTCTCTTTTCTTGCACTATGACTATATATATATATATATATTTCAAGAAACTAATGATTGACTTCTTTTTTTTTTCAAGCACGCAACAATACTCTGAAGTTCGAGCCAGCCTCGAGAAATTGGTCGCCATTTAAAATTTCGCCTCCGCAGTGTGGATCCCGATTGAGCGCACAATATTTGGCACGTCTTCATGCATTCACCATTTTCGCAGCCTACTTGCCCATTTTCGTCTTCAGAGAGTATTGGTGGGACACCACCAATACCTTTCATTTTGCCGGGAGAGGCTACTATGACCCTTCGCGACTTTGCCGCTATCACTGCATCCCCACCGGCTTTAAGTGTGAACTTGGAGCCATATTTTACTATGTGACATCAAGATGACGTGGTCGATGACCTATTGGGCTTTGAACCCGATTATAAGAGTGCGAATGAGATCTCAGATCCGCAGAAGAAGAGATGCCGGAACAGTAATGCCAGCAAAAGTGATGATGATGATTACCAGGTGTTGCTCGTGTGGGTAGGGCATTCTTTTTTTTTTGGGACGACAATTTTTGCTAATTCGCTCACCACTCGGGTCTCCATCTGGGATGCCTCCGGGATTTGTACCGGTTTCGATTTTGATGGGCGCAGTAAAGCTTAATGAGATTTATTCTTCTATGGATCGCATCAGCTGCAACGACTCTCCAAATTTTAATGGTTTTGCCTCGCCCGAGAGGTATATCTTTTTTTGCTGGATACTGTTTGAATTCATGCATTATTTACTAGCCGATTTTTTCTTTTTTCTCGATTTGAGGTCTCGACCTATTCGCTTTTTAGCTTTGCTCCTGCCGCTGAAGAAACATATTCACGCCTTTTCTTGCCGAAGTTCGGAATGTGAATAGGGTGGAGGAAGATCGGATGGCCTGTGTTGTCCGTAGTGATGGTACGAGAGATCATGAGTCCAGATGACATGGTGCATCTCACTCCCTGTGAGGTCCGATTGGGTCTTATCTGTCTTCTCGAAACGAGTACTCGACGATTCTCGATGGTGTCAATTATGGTAGACTTTATATATGGGCAAGGGTCAAGCATTTTCTTTTTCCCTGGCCTAGTGACACCACCAAAGACACCATTCCGGTGATTGTCCCGATTTCTTGCCGAATCGGTATCGCTCGAGATAATCGCTCTCGTGACGCTTATCCTCGCTATGCCATATGAGGAGCGAACAAGACTCCACCTTGTTCTCGATAGCTAGCTGATTTTGTCTCGCATGCCGATGCCTTCACATTTGGTTCCCGGTGCCTAGGCCGATTATTTTGTGCCTCGCCAAGATTTCTCCATGTTCCAAGATTCTCGTGAGGGTAGACTTGTGGGAGGAAGCTTTGCTCGACATGCCGAGATTCCTGAGGTATCGTATTCCTAAATGGGCCCGGCGTACATATTTTTTCTTTTTTATTTTCTACCTTTTCCATGCTTGTCGTGATCTTTCTATTTTCCCGGATCGATATCTCTTTTTCGTGGACGCCTCATCATACCGTAAGGTGGTGAAAGGCTTCTTCTGCCTTGCCAAGTTGTATCAACGGATGATAGACAAATTTACTTGCCAAAATGATATCGTGAGACGAGCCACGAGATGATAATGATGAAGTCGATTTAGCTGGGTCGCATTTTGGGCAAGAGGACGAGAGTATAGAGCCTGGTGGACTGCCCTCGTGTCATGGGCGAGGCTTGAGAGGAGCAAATCATCACGAGCCCAAGAGCCTTTCATATCTAGATATTATTATTATTATTTTTTGATATTTTGATTTTTCTACTAAACTTTATATTTTAATGCAATGCAATGTATTTTATTGTACGATGCATAAGTTTTTGACTCAATTATTCTAGCGATGCCTAAAATAAAAGAAAATAAACTATTATCTAATTGTAAGGACACACCGCACTCGTGGGGGTGGCTGAGAGATACTTTGGATTTTATCGGTTGCCGGCGTTGCCATGAGAAAGGAGAGGTAGCCGCTTCCAGGTTGATTTTTCATGCGAGGCCGATGAAGGCTACGTGATAGCCTCGCTCTACGCTCGTGGGTGGACAAGTGGCTACAATACGAACAGGAGCAGCTTGGGGCAAAACCATGATACTAGGCAGTTTGGGGATGATTTTTCCCTTGTGATCTTAGACTTTTACTTTGTTTACTTGGGCTTATGCTCAAGTCATTTTAGCTTGTCTTCGCCGCACCACTTTATCCGCCTTACCGAATTTTCCTCAATTCGTAAAGAACAAGTTATTCGATGAGAACCGTCCCCCCGATGGACATGCGACACTCGGGGAGATGTGGGTCCTGATATGTGGGGAATTGATTACCCCTTGTGGGCCTCGCCTAACACTTTTTTCGAGAATATGTGGGTCCCAATGGGCACAATAATAAGCTAGAAGGGGGTTGAATAGCTTATTAAACACTTAAAACTTTTTAGTAAATATTTTGAAGGGTACTTGAAATCTATTGAAAGATTGAAGTAGCGGAAGACCTTCAAGGTAGTTGTCCTTCAGGAATGTCTGCCGATAAGGACTACCTGTAGACCTTTTACAAGATACTTAAGATCGACTGTAAATGGATAGAGACAATCAAAGTAATGACTAGATCCAATGACAAACTAATGATAAGAAATAACACAAGTATTTTGGGATGGTTCACACTATAAAGAGTGCTACGCCCACCACCAAGGCAATAACCTTGGATTTAAATAGTGCACTATATTTTCCACTTAGATCAATTACAAAGAAGAATATCCCTAATGGATCGTGTACAAAATATTGACTTGTGTTTGGGGTCTAAGGAATTAAATATCTGTAAATACAAGATATTTAATTCGTGAGGAAGTATAGTAAATGAATGTAAACAACAAGAAGTTAAAAACAATAAGTGTTGAAGAAGCAGCCTTCTTGTTGTTGACGAGGACTTCTAGATCCGTTGAGGATCTCTTGATTGCACCGAGTCAGTAAGACTAGGAGTTATGAAGTTTCGTGAGCAATCCTTTAAGTGTTCAATTGATTCTGCAGCTTGCTTTTGTTCCAGCTTCAATCATCATCATTTATAGCGAGTGCACTTCAAAAGATCCGTTGGAGAAGACGAATACTTCAACATCTCTTTTCAACAATGCATTAAATGCATGGAATTTGTCGATCAAGGATTTTCGTCTTCTGCAGATATCTGAGAGCGTGGAATGATTTCGAGATCTCCAAAAAGGTGGGCGATTTAGGTGTCGATCGAGAGTTGTTGCAGAAAGTAGGAGACAAATCGCTTTCCCGCTTGCCACTATTCAGACGAAAAGTCTTCACGCTTTTAGGAAAGTTGCTTTCGCGCTTGATATGTCGTGGAATGTCTTGGATTAATTCAAATAATGATTAGGATAAGTTTGAATTAATCCAATGAGTCATTGCCGGATAGACACGCCATAGAAGATCGAGGTGGACACGAGGCTCACTGTGGGCTTTTAAGCGTGTCTTCCGATAAAGCTTGTGGAGAGGTCTTCACGAACCTATGAAGTCCTATAAAAACTATACTAGGCAAAGTTCTATACACAGCTTGCCACGCTAATCGATACTGCAGCCCGATTAGCCATCAAGTATAAAACTAATGTAATGAATCGAACATATATAAATCTAACATAATAATCAACAATCCTCCTATTTATATCCGGGTCATCATTACTACAAATCGAGGCTAAAAAGGACAGACTATGTGATAGAAAATAGCATGTCCGAGAAATTTATATATAATGTAGCGAAGACATGGCTCTATCGTACGGAAGAGCACCTCAATTGTAAGGAACTAATCTAAGTGCATACAAGGGTATAAAAATCATAGAATAGCACACAGTTAGCACGCTTAAAATAAATTTAAACCGAACGCTTAAATTCTAAACGATATGAAAAGTAAAGTAACAAGAATTTAAACAAGATGCATTTGAAAAACAGATAATCTTCTCAGATTTATAAACAAGATGTTTACAGACATAGTTTTCAAAATAAAAGATAAATACAAAGAGTGGAAGAAAAGATACAAAACTACCAAGGTCTTTTCCCCTTTGCTTTTGTCTGCAGCCTTCTTTTCCCTTCGCTTCCTCGCTCTAGCTCTTCCATTTTGCGTCAGTGACTGGCCATCCGCATCGCAGGGAGGTCCTGCTGAACGAGAACGGTAGTCGATTCTTCACGAAGGCGGTTGTTCTCTTCCACCAAAGATTTCGTTGATTGACCTCATTTGCTTCTCCTCCGTGATGGCCCGATCACGATCACGATTAGCATTCATAACGCTAGAGTAAGTCGCAAGCAATGCGGTTGAGCTCTAGAACCCGAGGAGGCGGCCATTGCCGAGATGAAGAGTGATGGCATGGAACAACTCGTAAAAAGGGAGAAGTTGATATGACATTCATCTCTCGTGAGCAGCGTTCAACGCTGATTTTTACATCTGTAAGTCGTGTCGTATTCGCCCAAAACGAGTCCGCACATCCTCTTGGAATTGTCGTAGAAGTCTTTGCTGATTCGCAGTCGGCATTGGCTTTGGGCACGCGGCGGGCTATCTCGGTGAGCTAGAGAGAGATGCTAGTGAGAGCGCCTAGTCTTTCGTATATAGCGCCCGTCATGGACAAAATTTCATCATTGCCTTGTTGAGTTGGCCAGATGGAGGCCCGGCCAATATGAATAACTTCTTCCCGAGATGGAGGCCAAGGTCAGAAATTGTTAATGGTCGAGGGAGAGGAGTCGGAAGAGGAAGAGTCGAACGAGGAGGGTTGTGGGGTAGGGGTAATAGGTTCGTACGCTACTTGACGAAAGTTCGAAAAGGAACTTGGCGCCAGGCGGCCGAAGTCTATTAGGCTGAGTAGGAGGGATGGGAGTTGGTTGTGTTGTGGTTGAGAAAGTTTGTTGGGATTGGTGAGGTGAGGAAGGGGTAGATGGGTCGTGAGTAGTTAAAGGGTGAAGGAGGAGGAGGAGTGGGGGCTCGCAGTGGCTCCTCCTCGAGTTTTAGGCTCCTCTCGGATAGGTTCCTCCTCAGAGGTGGTGAATTCCTCCCAGTAGATGACTCGTGAGGAATGGGTTGTTGGGTAGGTGAGGTGGTAGAGGTAGTGGTAGTTGGTTGGGCGTCGGTAGGCCGTTGGTTTGGTCGTGTAAGGGCGGTAATGGTTGGTCGGGCGGTAGTTGGTTGGTCATGGTAGCGGTAGGTTTGGGGACCGCAGCCTCTCGCTTTTCTTTCTTGGTGGTAGAGGCTCAGCTAGTTTATCGATAGGGCGGGAGGAGTGTTCACATGGTTGGTCTTCAATGGTTTTACGAAGTCTCCTTCGCTTTTGGCTTTGTTTGGAGAGTGGGTGCGGAGATGGTGAGGTTGATTGGTGACCTTTGGGTAGTGGGCGTGAGGAAGTGGTTTGTTGAGTTTGAGAGGTTGGTGGGCTTGTGAAGTTTGGGGTCATGTAGTGGAGAGATTGGTCAGCCAGTCATAGGTTCTTTTGGCCTTCCTTCATCTCTCTCCTAACCCATTTGGCCTCGCTCCTCTTCGCTTGGAGTGTCCTTTACCCGCCTTGTCCTGCTTGCTTTTTCAGCCCATCTTGGTTCGAAGCAAATGCTTCTGCTTCATCGGCCAAGTCTTTGGCCTTTGATGGGACGCACCACTTGATCGTCAAAGGGCAGGCCTCTCAAGGTCTCCCCACTGGCAAGCCATGCTTCCATGTTGAAGCTGTAACCAAGATAGGTGCGAGCTTGGCCACTTTGTCTATGGAGATGGGCGGTAGACCCTTTTGCGCCTTCGCTTGTTCTCATATTCTCGAGTATTTGCCGAAGAATGAAGCGGTTACGTGCATCTCCTTGGCCACCGCTCATCTTCCTTTAAGGAAGAGTTGACATTAGCATCATCCCTTAGAAGGGCATTGATCGCCTAACGAAGGGCGCTTGCAAGTGGGGTTGTTCTTGGCTTTCTCCACCCAATCGCTTTTAATTCATTGAAGATGATGGCCCCCCAGCTTGAGGCGGAGTTGAAGAAATACGACCGGTCAAGTTAATTTGTTGGGTCGTAAACATATCGTGAGCTCCACTCTTGAATAGAAGCCCCTTGTCAATGAGGTGGCTTGAGCAAGATACATCCACGTGGAGAGATTTCAAGCATTTTCCTTGCGGTTCTCTATAGGTATCTACTCCCTCTCATTGCTTCCTGTGCATGTACGCCTCAAAGAATGGTTGCCGCTGTAGAGGTCCACCATAATGCACGATGATGATGGAAATTGATTTAGCGGAAATGGAGATGGGATGGCCTCGAATCCACCCTCGTAGGCGTTTCTTGTTCATGAGCTCCATTCTCGATAGAATTCTTCCGCCGTAAAGATGTCAGTTTTTATCATTGAGGCGTAAGAGGGGTAGAATACTGCAGGCGCTCATATCCTCGCAAGCTTTGATGCCAAGCAGCCTATTGTGCTTGATAAGGCAATGCACATTCCCCGAATGCATGCAGCCGGTCCGTGAGCCGACTATGATGTCATGAGAGGCGTGAAAGTTAGGATATCCCTAAGGTTGACATCCTTACTAGAGGAATGTCGGCCTGGGTTCACCGATTTTGAAGTTCTTGCCTCGAAAGAAATACAAATAAAAAAAATTAGGCTTTTCACCTTAAGAGTTTAAACAAGCGTAAATTTCAAGGTTTTAGAAAATATTTGGAATTTTGAAGAGAAAACTTGAAACCCTAGAATGTTTAGAGAGTCCAAACCAAAGAAATGTATAACAAAAGTTTTTCATAAGGATAAACGATGAATATTCATAAACGATCGCTCGTTTCTAGGTTTTTAAGAACAACAATGGCGGAAACCGTATGAAACTCGAAAGTGACCGCTTGAATTCCAACATAATTTTAGGTTATGAAATGAAATGCAAAATGTAAAAACAATTAGTTTCAAGTAGAGAATGTAGAAAAACATACAATTGCCGGCCGAATTTGTTGAGAAGAAGAAACAAGAAGAATTTGGATTTGCAAGTAAAGCAGGATAATGTAGAGAGAGTATGAATAGAGAGAGAAATATTTTTTCAAAGGGGTTCGTAAAGTTTGGCAAAAGGCGGTTCAAGGTCTATTTAAAGGCGAGAAAATTTGAGAAAGCTGAACTTAATATATTTTCTTAAGTACCAAATTTTATCCTGATCCCCCTTTTGCTTTAGAAACCTCTTTAAAAAATAGACTAAGTAGTAATACTAACCTTGAAGTCTTCCCAGGTAAAGAGAGCTTACGCCTTCCGACAGTTAGTGTAAAACTAGGTCTACCTATGAAAGAAACATTAACAAATAACTTTGAAATTAAGCGAGGGATCAATCATACCAAGATTTCTCCTTAAATAAGCAAACCCGGTGGCATCTAGGTTTTGTGAGAATGTCGGCCAATTGATGCTCGCTTGGAACATATTCCAAACCGATGTTACCTTTCTCCACATGATCTTTGAGGAAGTGATAACTTGAATATCAATGTGCTTGGTCTTGGAGTGCATCATCGATTTTTGGAGATCACGAATTGCTGGATGTGTTGTCACACATGATTGAGCGCGCCAGCCTTGATGTTGTAGTCCACTAGTTGTTGCTTCATCCATAGAGTTGAGAGCAACAGTGCTGCGCCATGTATTCAAATTTTCCGTGGGTTGAGTTTGCAACATGATCCTGTTTCTTGCAAGACCATGAGACAAGTCTATTTCCAAGGAATTGACAAGTCCCACCGGTGCTTCTTCTCTGCCACTTTGCGTGCGTAATCCGCATCTGGTATCCAACTAGATCGAAATTGTTGTTTTTGGAATACGGTCCCAATGAGCACAATAATAAGCTAGAAGGGGGTTGAATAGCTTATTAACACTTTAAAACTTTTAAAGTAAGTTCCTTGAAAGTTACTTGCAATCTATGAAAAGAATCAAGTAGCGGAAGACCTTCAAGAAAATTGTTCCGTGTCCGCCGATAAGGACTACCTAGACCTTTTACGCATTACTTAAGTTCTCAATAAATGGATGAAGTAAACAATGAAACCGAAAGCAGCTCAATAATTAAATGCATGTAAGGAAATAACACAAGTATTTTGGGATGGTTCACACTATAATGAGTGCTACGCCCACCACCAAGGCAAATAACCTTGATTTAAATTGTGCACTATGTTTTCCACTTAGATCAATTACAAAGAATATCCCTAATGGATCGTGTACAAAATATTGACTTGTGTTTGTCTAGGGAATTAAATATCTCAGAATACAAGATATTTAATTGCAAGTATATAGTTAATGGAAGTAAACAACAAGAAGAATAAAACAATAAATGTTGAAGAGCAGCTTCTTGTTGTTGATGAGGACTTCTAGATCTGCTGAGGATCTATTGAATGCACCGAGCCGAAAGACTTGGAGTTCTCAGATTCAGAGCAATTCTTTAAGTGTTCGATTGATTCTGCATGCTTGTCACTCTTTGATCCAGCCTTCAATGGCAGGCGATTTAAAGCAGTGCACTTCAAAAGATCCGTTGAGAAGACGAAGACTTCAACAAATTTTTTTCATAAATGCATTAAATGCATGGGGTCGTCAAGGAATTTCGCCTTCACGTATAACTAGAGCAGTATAATCATTTCGAGATCTTCAAAAAGGTGGGCGATTTGGTGTCGATTCGAGAGATGAAGCGTAAAGTAGGGGACACCGCTTTTATCGCTTACATCGCTCAGATCTAAAAGTATTCCTCGCTGAAAGTTGCTTTCGGCGGCTTGACATGTCGAAAAGACTTGGATTAATTCAAATATCAAATGAGAATAAGTTTGAATTAATCCAGCCTAGCTTTGATCCGAGAGGACACGTAGAAGCGCATCACCGACACGAGGTCTACCGATCTTAAGCTTTGAGCAAGTGTCTTCCTAAGAAGCAGAAGTGGTCTTCCGATGTTCCCGAAAAGGTCCTACAAAAACTATACAAGGCAAAGTTCTATACACATTGCCACGCTAATCGATACGCAGCCCGATTAGCCATCAAGTATAAAACTAAAGTAATGTACCGATCGATATAAATTTAACATAAGAATCAACAATCTCCTCCTATTTATATCCGGTCATCATTACTACAAATGAGGGTTTTAAAACAAGCTATTTAATAGATAATAGCATGTCCGAGAAAGTTTATATATTACGTAAGCGGTAGACATGCCTCTATTAAACGTAATAACACCTCGATGCAAGGGACTAATCTAAGTGCATACAAGAATAAGAGAGTCAAAGAATAGCACACAGATCGCCAGCTAGCTTAAATCAATTTAAACCGAATGTTTAAATTCTCATATAAATAAACAATAAAGCAAAGAAGAATTTAAACAACATAATTTTTGAAAAAGCAAGTAATCATCTCAGATTCATAAACAAGATGTTTACATTTGACGTAGTTTTCAAAAATAAGATAAATACAAAGGAAAGGGAAGAAAAGATACAAAAGCTACCATGGTCTTTTCCCTTTGCCTTTGTCTCAGCCTCCTTTTCTTTCTTTCTCGCTCTAGCTCTTCCATTCTTCTTTGGTATTCGGCATCCGCATCGCTTGAGGTCCGTGGAACGAGAACGGTAGTCCAGCTTCTTCACGAAGACGGCCGTTTCTCTTCCATCAAGATTCTCGTTGATAGATCTCATTTGTTTCTCCTCCGTGATGGCCGATCACGATCCCTGCTGGCATTCATAATGTCATGAGCGTAGTTTCGAGCGAGGTTGTTGAGTTCCATAATAGAGTACGACCGTGGCCGAGATGGAGAGTGATGGCGTGGAAGAGCTCAGAGAAAATGGAACCTATGATACGGCAGCCTTCATCTCGCTGAGCTTCTACGCTGATCTTGACATCGGTGAAGTCGTGTCGCATCTGTCCAAAACGAGTCCGCACATCCTCTTGAAATTGTCGAAGAGTAGTGGCAGCCCTGGTTGGCCGCCGCAGCGGGCTACTTCAGTAGCGTAGATATGCTAGTGAAGTTCGCCTAGCCGCCGGTAGATGGCATCTAGTCGACAAAATTTCAAAGATTGGCCGGCCGATTGGAAGTAGAGGCTTGGCCAATGTGAATGGAGCTCGGCAGAGGCGTAGTCCGCAGCCCGATGGGCCGTTGGATATGGGGAGGCCGGAGGCGTAAGAGGATGAGTCTTGGGTTGGTATGGTTTTGTGGAAGAGGATAGGTTATGGGAGGGAGGAGGGGAGTTGGTGGGGAATCCAGCCCATATCGTTGTCGAATTTTCACCGATGTGGGAGGATTGGGGAATGGGTTCTGTAGAGAACCGTAAAGAAGAAGGGCAGGTAAAATAGAATTTTGGTTTTTGAAGAGAAGGTTGGGGAGGTTGAGAAGGTTGAGGAGGTTGATGAGAAGAGGTGAATAGATCTCGCACCGACGAAAGTTCAAGAGGAACTTGGCAGCCAGCAGGTCTAAGGGTTGTGGTGTGGTTGAAGAAGTTGGTTGGGATTGGGGTGGTGAGGAGGGTGTGGATGGGTCGTGAGTAGTTAAAGGGTGAAGGAGGAGGAGGAGTTGGGGTTCCGGGCCGGCTCCTCCCGATTTTGAGGCTCCTCCCGAGGGATAGACTCCTCCGAGGTGGTGAATTCCTCCGAGTAGATGACTCGTAAGGAATAGATGAAGGGTTGACAGTAAGGTTTGGGCGCCGGTAGTTGGTTGGGGTCGGTAGATGGTATAGATGAAGGGTTGACAGCTGAGTGTTGGGCACGGTAGAGGTAGTTGGTTGGTCGGGCAGAGGGTCAGTACCGTAGCTCTCCTTTTCTTCCTCACGGCCGAATAGAGACTCACCGCTTCATCGGTAGAGGTTGGAGGATCGCCTGGCTGGTCTTCAAAGGTTTTACGAAGTCTCCTTCGCTTAGGCTTTGGGAGTGCGCAGTGAGGTGGTGAAGGTGGTTGGCCGGATTGGGTAGAAGGCTTGGCTTGGGTAGATGGAGGAGAGGAATGGCCGGATTGGCCTCGGTGCCTTCTTCTTCTCGGCCTTCCTTCATCTCTTTACGATCCACCGGCCTCGCTCCTCTTCGCTGGAGGTGCCACTTCCGCCTTGTCTTTTTGGCTTTGCCTTTGGTCGCTATTTTGGACCTTAGCAGCCTCATCATCGCCTGCACCTTTGGCCTTTAGATGGAGGTCCGTGGCCACTTGATCATCAAATTTGGCGAGGCCTTTTCAAGGACTTGCTTGCAGCCTACATGTGCTTCCATGTTGAAGCGGTGACCAAGATAGGTGCAGCTTGGCCACTTTGTCAAGAGAGACAAAGCGGTAGACCTTTCTCGCATTCTGCGCTTGTTCTCGTATTCGTATTTACCGAAAAACGAGGTCGTGAGTTGTTTTTCCTTGGCCACCGTGATACAACTCATCTTCTTTCAACGAAGAGTTGATGGTCGCATCATCCCTTAGAAGGGCGTTGATGAGTCTCGACGAAGGGGCGCTTGCAAGTGGGGTTGCTTTGCTTTCTCCACCCACCGCTTTAGCTCGTCGAAGATGATGAGCCCCCGCTTGAGACGAAGTCAGAAATATAGCACTTGTCGCCTTGATCTCGGGCAAGAACATGTCATGTGCTCCACTCTTGAATAGAAGCCCCTTGTCTAGAAGGTGACCGTGCAAGAGACGCCAAGAGGGAACAAGTTTCGAGCATTTTCCTCGAGGCTCCCTGAGAGCATCTACTCCCTCATGGCTTCCTGTGCATGTAAAGCCTCACCGTGGTTGCCGAAATAGCTCCTCCGTAATGCACGCCAATTATGGTGGAAATAGATTTGGCGGTGACGAGATGGGACGGCCTCGAATCCACCCACGAAGAGCGCCTGTTCATGAGCTCCATTCGTTGATAAAATTCTTCTCGCCAGAAGATACCGTAAGTTTTGTCGCTGAGGCGTAAGAGGGGCGTAATCCCGCAGGCGCCCATATCCTCGCAAGCTTTTACTCCCAGCTATAGAATTGATTGACGTAAGGTCAATGCACATGCCAGAATGTATAGCTTGGGTCCAAAGCGACAATGATGTCGTGAGCGGCAGGATAGGTTGGATATCCCGAAGATTGATGTTTGAACCGAGGAATGACTTTTTCGTGGTCAAAGCCTTCCCCGCGCTTGGATTTTGAGGTTCTTGCCTCCGAAGAAAAACAAAATAAAAGTTAGGCTTTTCATCTAGACATCTAAACAAGTAGGAATTTCAAAGTTTTCCAAAATAATTCGAAATTTTCAACGAAAAAACTTGAAACCCTAGAATGTTTAGAGAAACCACACTCGAGAAAAACATAATGTAAGTTTTCATAAGAATGAACAATGAATAGACAAAAACGATCGTTAGTATTCAAGTATGTAAGAACAACAATGGCGAATCACGCTTAAACTCGAAAATGACGGTTTGAATTCCAAAAGGATTTTAAGATGATATTGAAATGTAGAACAAGACATGAAAATTTCGAGTAGAGTAGAGATAAACGCATCATTGTTGAAGATGAGAAGAAGAAACAAGAAGAAGAACGAGAATTTGCGTAAAGTAGTTATGCAGCAGAGAGAAGAGAAGTTTCTCGTCAAAGGGTTTCAAAGTTTGGAAATGACGGTTCGAGGACTATTTAAAGGCGAGAAAATATCGCTTTGAAAAGCTGAACTTAAGATATTTTCTTAAGTACCAAATTTTGTCCTTGACCCCTTTTATTGCTTTAGAAACCTCTTTAGCGTAAAATAGACTAAGTAAGAGTACTAACCTTTAGGTCTTCCTAAGAAAGAAGAACTTACGCCTTCCGATTAGTCTAATACGGGTCTACCGGTATGAAAGAAATATTTAACAAAAATTTTAAAATTAAGCAAGAGGATCAATCATACCAAGATTTCTCCTTAAATAAGCAAACCCGGTGGCATCCAAAGGGTTTTGTGAGAATGTTCCGCTAATTGATGCTCGCTTGGAACATATTCCGCATCGATGTTACCTTTTTCCACATGATCTTTGAGAAAATGATAACGAATATCAATGTGCTTTGTCTTTGAATGCATTATCGATTTTTGGAGATCGAATAGCCGATGTGTTGTCACACATAATTGGGCGCTGCCTTGATGTTGTAGTCCACCAATTGTTGCTTCATCCATAGCAGCTTGAGAGCAACAAATGCTTGCAAAGAATATATTCTCGCTTCGTGGTTGAGTTTGCCACCGATCCTTGTTTCTTGCAAGACCATGAGACGAGTCTGCTTCCAAGAAATTGACAAGTCCCACCGGTGCTTCTTCTCGCCACTTTGCAAGTCGCATAATCTCATCCGAGTATCCAACTAAATTGAAGTTGTTGGATTTTGAATACCGATGCCTAGATTTGTTGTTTTTGAAACATATCTCGATGATACGCTTGGCAAAGCAGCAATGTGACTCCTTTGATCTCGCTCGAAATCTAGCACAAACACAAACAAAGAAACATAATGTCGTCTACTAGCAAGAAGGTAAAGAAGTGAACCTATGATTCCTCGATACTTGGTCATGTTCTCTTGCTTTCCCTTTTCATCTTTGTCAAGATGGCGCCGGTAGACATTGGAGTTTCAAATCCTTTGGTCGAATCAAGACCAAACTTCTTGATTAGTTCCTTTGCATATTTGGTTTGGCCGATGAAGATTCCTTCTCAAGTCCGTTGTATCTCGCAGCCCTAGAAAATAGGTAAGTTCGCCCATCATGCTCATCTCGAACTTGCTTTGCATTAGCTTCGAATCTTTTGCACGTGCTTTGGTTAGTTGATCCAAAGATGATGTCGCCCACATAGATTTGTACCGTAAGAGAATGGCCTTTGTGCTTGAGGATGAATAAAGTAGTGTCGATTCTTCCTCTCACGAATCCTTGTTCAATTAAGAACTTGGATAGAGTTTCATACCAAGCTCTAGGAGCTTGCTTCAGCCGTAGAGAGCTTTCTTGAGTCGGTAGACGTGGTCCAGCTTTGTCGAGATGACAAATCCTCGAGGTTGTTCCACGATACGCTTGAAGATCACCATTCGTAAAGGCACTCTTAACATCCATCCGATACACTTTGAAGTCCATGAACGAGGCATAAGCTAGAAAGATTCTCGATTGCTTCTAGTCTAGCAACAGAGCAAATGTTTCATCAAAGTCAATTCCTTCTTCCCCGCTTGCAGCCCCGAGCAACCAATCTAGCTTTGTTTCGTGACATTTCCATCTTCATCTCTTTTATTTCTCGAATACCCACTTGGTGCCGATGACCGGATGATCGCCGGTTTGAACTAAGCTCCACACCTTACATCTTTCAAACCGGTTCACTCTTCTTGCATAGCTTCAATCCAGCTTATGATCTTCGATGGCTTCATCAATCTTCTTTGGTTCGAAGTTCGATACAAATGCGTAAGCAAACAACGCTTTCTCGAACCTTATTTCTCGCATTTAACTCCGAGTTGAGATCACCAATGATTTGGGAAATGGGATGATCTCTTGCTTCAATAACGCTTGAGGAAAATCACTTCGAGGATTCTTCCCTTAAGAATTCTCGAGTTGGTTGAGAAGGAGATTCACCAAAATCTGTTCAAGAAATAGAGTCTTCAAAACTTTCATTTTCTCGTGAACAAGAAGGATGAGAGATCTGAAAGGTGCTTGGGGTAAAATGTAAGAGATGGGTTCGTGGTCAACAAGAGTTGTTATCGGTATCGGTAGAGGTCTCTTCTACCGTGAAGGGTTACCGATATTGAGGGATCTCAGCTGCCGCTCGATAAGGATTGGAAGTAGATGTGTATTTGTACTGCCTCATCATTATCGTAATCATTAGCAACGCTCGAGCCATTCTAGGCTCTAACAAATCATATTCATCAAAAGAAACATGCACGTATTCTAAGATTTTTAAGTTAGATTTATCGAAAATGCGAAATGCTTTTGAATGTTTGGAATACCCTTAAAAATTCCTTCGTCTCGATTTTGCATCAAATTTTCCTCTATACTCTTTTCCATTGTAAAGAATAAAACATTTACAAATTAAGATTTTAAGAAATCCAATGTTTGGGGATCTTCCTCTCCATATTTCATATGGAGTTTTATTATGAAACTTGTTTACTGTGGATCTATTTTGGGTAAAGCAAGCAAGATTGATCGCTCGCCTGTAAATACTTCGAAGTTTAGCTTCGCCAAAGATTGTTCTAGCCGCTCAATCGTTGTTCTCGTTTCTTCCGCTCAGCCTACACCATTTTGTTGAGGAGTACCGGCGGCAGAGAAGTTGTGGCCGATCCCATGGTCATCGCAAGATTTTCTACACCATTGTTTTTGAATTCAAGTCGTTGTCCGATCTTATGTCACAAATGTCTTCAAGCTTTTGAGTTTGAAGTCTTCTAAAAAGTGCAAAGGACTAGATCATATGTTTCATCTTTAGATGTCATAGTTTCAATCCAAGTGAATCTAGAGTAGTCATCAACTACTACAAGTGTGTACTTGTCTCCCGAAATACCGGCCGTAGTAATAGGTCCAAAGAGATCCATATGCAGTTGAAGAGGTCTGCTTGTTGATAAAACGACTTTCTTTTGAAGGAAGACTTGGAAAGTTTTCCTAGTTGACAAGCTTTACAACTTCGTCATGATCGGCAGACACCGTAGGTAGACCTCGACAAGCCCATTTTTGGAGAGCTTGGAGAGGTGCTTGAAGTTGAGGTGATCGAGACGCTTGTGCCATAGCCACCGTTGTCACGAACATTGTTGGCTACTAGACACGTGTTTGAGAATCTCCCTAGAAGATTTAAGTCCACGACATAGACGCTTCCTTGTCTATTGCCTGGCCAAGATTGTAGAGCACGATTCACCGCCTTTGATGAGGCACCGGTTGGAATTGAATTGGCATAGAAGTCCTTTGTCGCACTGTGATATGCTCGTAAGATTGTGCTTTAAACCACTTACTAGAGAAACTTTGTTGATGGAGAGACTTCCTCTAGTAATTGAGCCATATCCAATTGTCTTTCCTCTTGCATTGTCTCCGAAAATAATCTGGGTCCTTTTGCTTCAGCCTATATTCAGAAGAAGACTGCTCCCAAATATGTGTCTTGAATGCCCACCGCCTAGGTACCGATGTCTTTGATTTCTCGATTCTATAGCCATGAAGCATTCCTCAGAAAGAGTTAAAGCAAAACAAGGTACCCTTTATTTGGGTCCTAAGGATTAGCAACCTTTGCAACCCATACCGCTTGACCTTGAGAGAACTAGGTCTCTCGATCTTGAGTGAACCTTAGCAGCATTCTCGTGCCGATGGCCTAAGCAATGACAAGAATGACATAAATGGAAAGACCATAGAGAATTGTTAGCGACTTCAACCGAAGAGTGCTTATGATCATTCCTTTTCTTGACATTCATTTTCGTTCAGCTTTGCTTGTTGACTGTAGACTTAATTGGTTTCTTTCGACTCTTCCTAGGTAGGTTACCAATGCATTTAGCTTTAGCTTTTCTCGTTGAGAACCTTTTCGAGGATTCGTAGAATACCTTTAAGTTTACCTTCAACAGTAAAGCATCTTTGCCTGCTTCATAGACAAACTTGATAGTTACCTAGAGGTTTAGCAGTGTCTACCGCCGCCAGACTTTGCCTTGGCATAGTCGCTGCCTGTAGACTTCACTTTCTACCGCTACCTTCTCGCATTTCTCATTTGAATCATTCATTTTGGCTTTTCCTTTCTCGAGCTTTAGGTAAATATAAGGACACTTGAGTAACCAAGGCCTTGTTTCCCTAAATTTCCAAATGTCTGCTTAGAGAAAGATATATCATTAGCGCTTTGAGGATTCTCCTTTCTTTGACGTAAGAGATTGTCTGAAGAGACATATCCGAATATCCTATGCCTGCTTTTATCATTGCTAGATTTTTGGCTTGTAAGGATTTCTTCAAATGCATCCTTGAATTATTCCAGAGTCAATTGTCTTTGCAAGGCAATTTTCTAGGTCTAGTCCTTTGATGTGCTCGCTAGACAAATAATTTTGTCATGAAGAAATTTGTTTTCTTCCTTCGCTTGATACTCTCTTGTCGACAGCCTATTGAGAGTTTGAATCTCACCGCCATCAAAGATTTCTCACCGTGAGTTTCTCACGCTTCTTGCCGCTTAACATAGGCTACTCTAAAGGAATTAAATTCTTCAAGCATATCCCGATTATCCTTGAGAAGTTCTTCCTTATCAAGCTATCACCGCTGGTTTCATTTTTGTCCAAAGGACTTGGTGAAACTACAACTTCATTTTCGTAGTCATAGGTAGGACATGAATCATGAGCTATTAAGCATATGTTAGCTTGCTCACAATCCTCTTCCTCCTCTTCTCGAATCGGCTTCAAACCATGTAGCAACCTGTTTATCTTCTATGTCTTCACCAACATACCTTTTTGTTTTTGAAATTTTCTATAAGAGGGTTTTCTGTATGCTTCAAATTTTGGCTTAGGACATTTTGAGGCAAATGACTGTGTTTCCTACAAGCTATAACACACAAGCTCTTCCTTGATGAGCTTTCACCAATCTTCCCGAAAGGTTGTTGGTGAGTGTTCTTCCTTCCATATTTTGCAAATTTTTGAAAACGCTTAACAAACATAGCAAATTGTTCATCGATAAAAAATCATTTTCACCGGAAGAAGTAGTAGGTTTGTTTTCAACAATGATTTCTTCTTGACCATGGTCGGCAGAGACACGCTCGAACTGCTTGTCTTGCTCTAGAGCTTGATTAACTTCAAGTTCATAAACCTTTAAACTTGCGTAGAGACTACGAAGAGTCATCTCGCTTAAGTTCTTAGATTCTTTCATAGCCGTGGTCTTTACATGCCATAAGCTACCTAGAGAGCCTAGAAACCTCATGTTCATTTCCTTTTTGTCATACGCTTTACCAAGAGAAAAGCAACTATTTATTACCTCACCGAATCGATCGTATGCTTGTCTCAAGGTTTCCTTAGATCCTTTTGAAAGAAAGAATCAAACCGCTGGATGTATGTATATTTTCTCGTTGTCTCTGTGTCTTGGTCTCCTTCCAAGTATTCTACAAGAGCTTCCCACATCTCTTTCGCAGCTTGTACATCGAATCACTTGCCGGTATGTGCTTGTGTCTAGAGAGTCCGGTGATTATGTTAATTGCTTTGTCGCAAGTTCAACCAGCCTTTCTATCGCCCTCTCGTCCATTCTCGATTCTTCTTTAGGAACTTCGCAGGTTCCCAATGGAGGCTAGAAGATTTGCCTTCATTGGTACATGTTGACCGCAGTGACACATTTCCATAACTTGTTGTCAATAGAGTTCATGAATCTCATTACTTTATCCTTCCATACATCAAAATGTCCTTCGTCCAATATTGGGACGTGGTTAGCATTAGATGTAGGCAAAGATATAGTGTGTTTGTGCCATTATGTCGTATTCTCAAGAGTTTAATCTTGGAAAAACTTGTTTTCAAGAGTAAGGCTCGATACCAATTGTGGGTCCCAATGAGCACAATAATAAGCTAGAAGGGGGTTGAATAGCTTATTAACACTTTAAAACTTTTAAAGTAAGTTCCTTGAAAGTTACTTGCAATCTATGAAAAGAATCAAGTAGCGGAAGACCTTCAAGAAAATTGTTCCGTGTCCGCCGATAAGGACTACCTAGACCTTTTACGATTACTTAAGTTCTCAATAAATGGATGAAGTAAACAATGAAACCGAGCAAGCGCTCAATAATTAAACGCATGTAAGGAAATAACACAAGTATTTTGGGATGGTTCACACTATAATGAGTGCTACGCCCACCACCAAGGCAAATAACCTTGATTTAAATTGTGCACTATGTTTTCCACTTAGATCAATTACAAAGAATATCCCTAATGGATCGTGGTACAAAATATTGACTTGTGTTTGTCTAGGGAATTAAATATCTCAGAAATACAAGATATTTAATTGCAAGTATATAGTTAATGGAAGTAAACAACAAGAAGAATAAAACAATAAATGTTGAAGAGCAGCCTTTTGTTGTTGACGAGGACTTCTAGATCTGCTGAGGATCTATTGAATGCACCGAGCCGAAAGACTTGGAGTTCTCAGATTCAGAGCAATTCTTTAAGTGTTCGATTGATTCTGCATGCTTGTCACTTTGATCCAGCCTTCAATGGCAGATTTAAAGCGTGTGCACTTCAAAAGATCCGTTGAGAAGACGAAGACTTCAACAAATTTTTCATAAATGCATTAAATGCATGGGGTCAACAAGGAATTTCGCCTTCACGTATAACTAGAGCAGTATAATCATTTCGAGATCTTCAAAAAGGTGGGCGATTTGGTGTCGATCCGAGAGATGAAGCGTAAAGTAGGGGACACCGCTTTTATCGCTATTAATCGCTCAGACTAAAAGTATTCCTCGCTGAAAGTTGCTTTCGGCGGCTTGACATGTCGAAAAGACTTGGATTAATTCAAATATCAAATGAGAATAAGTTTGAATTAATCCAGCCTAGCTTTGATCCGAGAGGACACGTAGAAGCGCATCACCGACACGAGGTCTACCGATCTTAAGCTTTGAGCAAAGGTGTCTTCCTAAGTGAAGCGAGAAGTGGTCTTCCGATGTTCCCGAAAAGGTCCTACAAAAACTATACAAGGCAAAGTTCTATACACAGTTGCCACGCTAATCGATACGCTGTACCGATTAGCCATCAAGTATAAAACTAAAGTAATGTATCGATCGATATAAATTTAACATAAGAATCAACAA
>CM028379.1:130632030-130738756 GCA_013146195.2 Codonopsis lanceolata | reverse complement strand
AATTAAATTAGGGTGTTAGGGTACTTGTTTGCTGACCTTAATGAGTGAATGCCAGGCCGGAGTGGAGCTTGATCTTGACGGCAACAATGGTGGTTCTCTCTTTTTTTCTTCTTCAAAATCTTCAAATTGTGGGGTGTAATGGGAGATGAGTGAGGGAGATGAAAGTTTGAGAGGAGAGAGAGAGTATCTTGGAATTAGGCGGAATAATGGAAGATGCGAATTTGGAAGGTATTTGGGCTGCTTCTTCTTCAGCTGAAGAAGAGAGGGGTGAGAAGATGTATTTCTGCGAATGGCCCGGCACCTTATATATAAAGGGACCTTGCGGTGCAAGTCGCCACACTGCTTGCGTCCGCGAGGTGGTCGATCAAAGCGGTTGGGATTCATTCATTCCCCATGTCGACACTTCGCTTGCGACGATATTTTCTGGGGACGCTGCGGTCAAGGTCCTTCACACTGCGTCCAAAGTGGAATACTTCCACTCTTGTTTTCTTTCCAACTTTTTATCGGCTTGCGGTTTAGTCCTTTAGTTACTTCCGTTATGTCTTTGATAATTCATGCAAAATCTAAACAAAAATTCTAAACTAAAATTATTAGCAACATATAAATACAACACTAAGATGTTTTTCCCCCAAACTTAAATTTTGGCATATTTAATTTAAAATTAAATGTCCAAAAATAAAATTTAACGGAGAAAAACATATTTAAATAACTAAATAACAAATAACTTTCAAATTAGTGGGTTGCCTCCCTTAGCGCCTTTGTTTGCGTCTTTGGCTCGACCAAGCGCAAGCCTAATCTCTTGGTGGTTCATTGTCGACCAAGCGGATTAATTCAATTGTTCGTTCAGCGACATTGGCTCAAAATATGGCTTGAGTCGGTGTCCATTCACTTTAAACACTTCATTATTTTTGGGGTTTTGTATATCATGACCCATGAGGATAAATTAGTACTATTCTAAAAGGACCGGACCATTTGGATTTTAACTTTCACAGGGAATAACCTTAACCTAGAGTTAAACAATAATACTTTCATACTGGATGAAGCATTTTGTTGGCTAATCCCATGTCATGATACTTTTTGGTCTTTTCTTTATAAGTTTTCGCATTACGTGCAATTAAGTCTATGTTCTTCTAATTCATTTAAGCTGAAACAATCTTTCTTCTCGGCTAATGTCAAATCTAAATTCAATTCTTTAATTGCCCGATAGGCTTTATGCTCAATCTTGGTAAATGGCAAGCTTTACCATATACCATCCTATATGGACTCATTCCTATGGGTGTCTTAAAAGCGATTCGGTATGCCCATAAAGCATCCTTGAGTTTAGATTCCCAATCTTTACGATTAGGCCTAAGGTCTTTTCTAACACTTTGCTTTTTATTGCCTATTGCTTACTTCTACTTGTCCGGATATGCGTGGATGATAAGGTGTAGCTAACTTGTGAGTTACACCATGCTTTCTAGACATATTTAACAACTTATTGGTAAAATGGTTCCACTGGTCACTTATTATGGCCTTAGGGACTCCATATCTAGCAAATAAATCTTCTACAAACTTGACTACTGTTTTACCATCATTATTCTTAGTTGCTATTGCTTCTATCCATTTAGAAACATAGTCAACTGCTACCAAAATATATTCGCAATTATTGGACACATGGAAGGGACCCATAAAATCAATACCCCAAACATAAAAAATTTCAACTACTAAATTAACATGTAAAGGCATCTCGTTTCTCTTTCCTATACCACTTGTTCTTTGACATTTGTCGCATGTTACGTAAAGCAGTTCACAATCTCTAAAAGCAGTAGGCCATCTGAGACTGATTGCAAAAATTTTACGGCGGTTTTATTACCACTAAAATGACCACCACAAGAATATCCATGGCAAAATTCCATGATACCTTGTTGGTCTTTTGGAATACATCTTCTTATTAAAGAATCGGAACAAATCTTATATAAGTGAGGAGCTTCCCAAAAATAATTTTTAGTTTCATAAAAATTTCTTCTTTTCGTAATGATCAAAATCCGGATTAATGATATCGAGACACATAATAGTTGACAAAATCAGCATACCAAGGGTCTGAATCTTTAATGGCTATGAGTTGTTCATCAGGAAAATTTTCATTTATGGGGACAGGATTATCAAGAAATTGACGTTCAAGCAAGGGTGAAAATTCTAACCTAGACAAGTGGTCGGCCACAACATTCTCGGTTCCTTTTTTATCCTTGATAGTTATGTCAAATTCTTGTAATAACATCCATCTAATTAATCTTGGTTTAGCATCCTTCTTACTTAAGAGATATTTCAATGCAGAATGATCGAGAAAAAGATTATCACCTTTGATCTAGCAAATATGATCTAAATTTTTCTAAAGCATATACTCGCTAAAAATTCCTTTTCATTAGTGGTATAATTCAATTGAGCATCATTTAGAGTTCTACTAGCATAATGGATCACATGAGGCTTTCTATCTACCCTTTGTCCTAACACGGCTCCAATTGCAAAATCGATGCATCACACATTTCAAAAGGGAGTGACCAATCGAGGCGGATAAAATTGGGCGATGGTTAACTTTTCTTTTAATAAATTAAAAGCTTCTAAACATTCTTTATCAAAAATAAACTCGTATCTTTTGCTAGTAAATTACATAGAGGTTTCTGATTTTGGAAAAGTCTTTTATAAATCTTCGATAAAACGGCATGGCCAAAACTTGAACTCCTTTAAGCGAAGTGGGAGGGGTAGTTGTGAAATAACTTCAATTTTAGCTTTGTCAACTTCAATTCCTTTATTTGAAACAACATGCCCTAAGACAATTCCATGTTTTACCATGAAGTGACTTTTCTCCCAACTTAAAGTTAAATTAGTTTCGACATCTTTTTAGGGACAGATGTAAGGTTTTCTAAGCGGTGATCAAAAGAATTTCAGCGAAAAATCATCCATGAAAACTTCTACGCATCTTTCAACTAAATAAAATATAGAAATCATGCATCTTTGAAAAGTAGGCGGTGCATTACACAACCCAAAAGGCATTCTCCTAAAAGCAAAAGTACCGAAAGGGACATGTAAAGGTTGTTTTCTCTTGGTCTTCGGGTGCAAGAGGGATCGATTATATCGAGAAAAACCATCAAGAAAACAATAATATTCATGACTGCTAATCTTTCAAGAATTTGGTCAATAAATGGTAAAGGAAAGTGATCTTTCTAGTTGCCGCATTTAATTTACGCAAATCGATACACATTCTATAACCGGTTATAGTCCTTGTAGGGACTAATTCATCTTTATCATTTTTAACAACGTAATTCGACTTTTTAGGAACTACTTGAGCAGGACTAACCCATTTACTATCGATATAGGGTAAATTATACCGCATCTAAAGCTTAAGAACTTCTTTCCTAACTGACTTCTTCCATGTGTGGGTTAAGTCTTCTTTGTCTTTCTCTAGAAGGTTTACTACCTTCTTCTAAATGTATTTTATGCATACACATAGAGGACTAATTCCTTTTAGGTCGACTAAGGACCATCCTAAAGCTTCTCTATGTGTCCATAAAACTTTAACAAACTTGCTTCTTGTTTTTCGTTAAATTAAATTTGCTATAATAACAGGCAAAGTGTTACCTTCCCCTAAAATGCATATTTTAAGTGGGATGGTAATGGCTTTAATTCTTCGACTTTGGAGAATTAATGGAAGGCATAAATTCGAAATTTTCTACTTTAATTGTTTCTTTTATTTTAGCCTCATTATTCTCTTCTTGCTTTTCTTCCTTAATATCTTCTATCTCAATATCTTTTATCTCAATTTCTTCAAAGAGATTTTAGAATCTCTACTTCATCTTCTTTGATTTCATAACTTTCTTCTACTACTTTCTCTGACTCATCAGAATTATTTTCTGATTCTACTTTTATTTCTTTTTCATCTTTCTTTTTACTAGCTTCTAGCTTTTCTTTCTCTAATCTTTCTTCTTCCTCTATTTCTCTTTCAATTTCCTCAATGTCAATTTTATGGGAGGAATAGGGCTATCATCATAGACAATAAATCTATCTCTCTCATAATCTTCTCTCTTTCAAAAGTTTCGGTTGTTAATTTCTCAATCTCATCTATTGAAAAACAGGCACTCATGTCACTAGGTCTATTCATAGCATCAAACACGAAATTTCCCTTTGTTTCACCTAGGAGACATTGTGAGTTTACCATTTTCACATTAATCATTGTATTAGCGGTTGCCATAAATGGTGCGCTAACAATATTGGGACTTCATTATTAGTGCATATCTTCCTTTCCATCTCTAGAACCACAAAGTCTCTTGGTATGATTAATTTATCAACTTTGAACTAGGATATCTTCCACTATACCCAAGGGATATTTAACTGAGCGATCAGCTAATTGTAATTGCATATTAGTGGGTTTTAGTTCTCCTAAACCTAATTGTTTATAGACCGAGAAAGGCATCAAGTTAATACTTGCTCCTAAATCTAGCATTGCTTTCATCTTTTTAGAGCTTCCCAAGGAGACTTGGATAGCTACGGGTCTTTCAACTTAGGTGGTAATTCGGGTTGTAAAAAGCAGGCCGGCGTTTTCGAAAACAACAATCTTTTCGTTGTTTTCAAACTTGTGTTTCTTAGAGTGAAGATCTTTGAAAAACTTTGCATATCTGGAATATTTTTAATAACATTAAGCAAAGGTAAATTAACATTTACTTTGGATAACATATTATAAATTTCCGTGAATTGTTTGTCCATTCGGTTTTTCATAAGTCTTCTTGGAAACGGAATTGGAGGAACATATGGTGGTGGAGCCACATAAGGTTCCTCTTCTTCTTGATCTAACTCTTTATCTTCTTCTTGTAAATTTTCATTTTGAATTTCTTTTTCTTTTTCTTGTTCCTTATTTGGAACCTCTAACTCTACTTCTACTTCTTTTTCTTTTTCTACCTCTTGATTACTTAAATCATCAATCACTTTATCACTATCACTATCTTTCTCAATTTCTTTTTCTATTACTTTTTCAGAATTTTCTACTGTAGCATGCATATTGGAAGAAGGATCAGGATCACTTACCTCTTCACCTATCACCTTACCACTTCGGGGCGGTGATTGACTTAGCTTGCTCGGTTTGACTAGGGAACTTCCCTTCTTCTCTTTTATTTGCTTCGAACTTTCAATATGTTTCTTGATTTTCAATTTCTTCAAGCATGTACTTCATCAAAATTGCTTGACCTTTACTAGCTACTTCTTGCTTGGGAACTTCTTCAATTCTCAGCGATTTTGATTTGGCAACTGTGGAGGTTGTGGTGGTTGAGGTTGCAAAGGCTTATTTCCTCCCCAAGAAAAGTTAGGATGATTCCTCCAACCAGGATTATATGTATTTGAATAGGGATCATTCCTTGGCCTTTGAGGATACATATTCATAGCATTAGCTTTATTCGAGAATACATAGCACAGAGGACAAAATTAGTAGCATGAGAATATAATCCACATAGAGCACACTTCTTGAATTTGCCAATTTTCAAATTGAGCTTGTGTATTTGAATTATCTTGCAATTGATATAGGCTCCTATTTTTACCTCTAGCACTTTTACGTTGGGAATTAATACTTAGCATCTCAAATAATTCTTAATGCTTACGGTGTCATTCTATTAATAGAACCACCGGCTGCACTATCAACCATAGTTTGTAAACTGAAAGACCATGATAAAATTGAAGCACTAACACATGTTGAGCCAAATTATGATGAGGACACATAATAAGCGATTTTTAAATCTATCCCATGACTCATGGAATGTTTCACAGGTTCATTTTGGAATGACATGATTTGTTTTCTATACTCGTAAGAGATGCATGTTTGTAAAATTTGCTCATAAACAAATCATATAATTGTGCCCAAGTAAAAACACGTTTGGTGTTAGGTTCATAAACCATCTCTTTGCCAATTCTTTTAATGCCTTTGGAAAAGTATTTCATTTTAATTTGATCTTCGATTAACCCTCCTAAAGGAAAAGTACTCATCATGTATTCATATTCTCTTAAGAAAGCGGCAGGATCTTCATGGGGCATCCCATGAAAAGATGGTATGGCATTAAAATAATGTCCTTTGCTCAAAATTCCTAACGGCATCCGGCAAGACTAGACATGATGTCACCACATTTAATGAAGGTCTACTAAAGTCATTAATAGTTCTTTGATTTACTACTACTTCCATATTTCTTCTTGCGAGCTCTTCTTGTCTTTGATTCCTATTGGTGGGTCAACTAGGTTTTCGAGATTACGATTATTGTTATTATCTTCCATTGTAGGATCAACGAGAGGATCCTCTTGATTCGATTGGTCTTGATTATCGGGCTCGAAAGCTAGATTTTCAAAATATCTTTGGTATCTTTTAACAATATTTATCTCTTGATCTAAGTCTACCAATTCAGGATTTAAAGATCTACGACCTTGCATGCAAATAAATTAAAGCAATTTAAAAGCAAATAACTATTAAGGTAAAATAAAATAAAATAAAATCTTTTTGTATTTTTATTTTTATTAAATAAAGAAAACTGAAAATTAAACTAAAAACTAAATTAAATTAAAAACTACGCTACCTACAAACTAACTTCATTGAACTAGCTTGTCCCCGACAACGGCCCAAAAACTTGATCGATTGTTTTATTTATCTATTTCCTTGCAAGTGTACAAGACTATTATAGAATAGACTTGGAAGCAAGGGTCGAACACGAGACAAGTGATCACGAGCAGTGCGATTATAGATAGCAAATTATTAACCTAAGGGGGGTTTTATGTTTAATTCTACTCTAAATTACTATTTAGATGTTTAACTAATTAGACAGTAATAACAGATATGAAGATCTTATGGTGAGTGGAAATCTAGGATTCTGGGTTTCACTTATATCTCCTTTATGTTCAATTCATAAAAATGTCATTCAATGTCTTGGGTTCGTTCACTAAAAATAGATATAGTCGTTGAACAATTGGTTCACCTCCATCCCATAAAATTCACCCATTCTATATCTAAGCACGAGGAACTATCAATCTAGTGTCACCTAGATTTATGATCTATCTGTCACCTAGATCATGTAAGAACCTGTCCTAACTTATCATCTCTCTGCCGATAGGAATTTATTGTGTTGGTGAGCCGATTATGCGACATATGCTTGGTCATGCGGTTATCCGCACCTCTAAGCCTTTATTATTTGCGATTACATTCATTTGTTCAAAGCAAAATAATATAGGGGTTGATAAACAACACAATCAACAAGCATTGAATAGACATATATATATATATATGAATCAAAACATAAATTCGATACAAGTTACCTCCCACCTCCTAGATTAGGGATGATTTAGTTCATCATAGACGATGAACAGCACATGAAGATGATGGAAGACATGATTTGATCTTCAATACTTGAAATTACAAAACCTAATTATGTTATACAATCTAAAACTACCTAAAATCTATGTAAAGAGAGCTTCCAGCCGTCCTCCTTCTTTCTTAGGCTCGGCATCGACTTCTATATATACTCGGGAGTTGTGATTGGATCGAATGGCTGTGTGAAAATCGAAAAGGTCGCATTCTACCTACCTTGCGGTCGCAAGGTCTTTGGATACCTGCGTCCATAAGGTCTCGATGTGGGTGGCTTTGATTCTTTGATAGGCGACTTCGAGGGACCTATCTGCGCCTACCTTGCGGTCGCAGAGTGCGAGGCACCTTGCGTCCATAAGGTGTCGATTTATTGATCTTCATTTTTCTTCAATTTTTCTTTCTCATAATTTGCACTTAAAACCACGGAGTTTCGCGTATTTTCACGAACAATCACGAAACTTACAAAACTCGAAAACATATATTAGTACTCAAAAGACTCGTGAAATAGCATAATTTAAGTCACGAAGCATATAAAATCGGCGTATAAAATACATCGATCACCTATCAACAGTGAATACGAGTATATAGGCTGGCGGTATTGGATGTACACAACTTTTGTGGATGAAGCGGATGATCAAAGATTATGGTTACACAGTAATATATTAACCATGTATTGTGACAACACAAGTGCTATAAGCATAGCTAAAATCTGTTCAACATTCTAGAACTAAGCACATAGACATAAGACACCATTTCATTAGAGACTTGGTTGAACAAGGCATGTCGGCGATGAACATGTGGGAGCAGAAACCAATTGGACGATATTTTCACAAAGAGTCTAGATTTTGAGAGATTCATAAATCTTAGAAATCTCGGTCGGTATGTGCCATGTAATCCCTCACTTGTTAGTATAAAAACTAAAATTTTTTTTTAGGCATCTTGCATTGTTTTAGGGGGCACACTAGTTTCACTTTGTATGCTTTAGTACCTTTGTTTGATGTTTTGGTTATGCATTCAATATGTACTGTGATTTTCTTGTTCAAATTCTCCTCACCATCTCCCGAAAAAGTTGTATTGAACTTGAAAATTTTTAAACCACAAAGGAAAGAGCTACCTTTTGAAATTTTTGGGATCCTCCAATTGGTCAAGGTACTTGGGGGCTTAGGCTTTCTGGGGTTGTTCTTGACTAAATTGACTCCCTTTAATTGACAAAGTGTGAAAGCTACCTAACGGAAAAGAGCTACCTATGGACAAGGTTGTGGCATCTATCTTTTGAACTGTGAATCCTCGGTTTCATGGGTTGATCAATAAGTTAAGTTCTTGCCCTTGATAAATAGTGTGAAAGGTTCCCTTGGTAGTGGTTTATGTTGAGTGTGATTTGTTTGAAGGTTCTAAAGTGGTTTATGTTGAATTTGCTATTCTCATAGGGAAATAAAGTACCTATTGTGTTTATGGGAGTATTTGTGTTTATTTGGTGAAGAAAAGATGAGAATTTGGACATTAAATCACAATTTTGGCGAATGTGTTTTCCAATGCAGCTACATTGGGAACTACATTCAGATGATCTAGACATATCACATGTGTGTGTTTTCATTCTTTCTTTTGTTTTTTTTTGCACATTTTAGGCATATCTTCTAGGACATATTGTTGTTGATTATATCAGCCCCTTAAGTTTCTATTTTTCATCAACTAATCGGTGCAACTTCTGCTTCATTGTTCACCAAGTTAATATTTTATGTGGTTGTCTAATCTATTGTGCTCATCATGAGGATCCGAACTAGGCTATAGTGACTATGTTTGGTAGATTTGTGTGATTACAATTTTGGTTAATTGTGTATTGTGCATTCTCAAAATATTTGATCAATTTTGTACAAATTCAATATTTTCAAAAATCAGAAATTAGTAGTTAGTTTATCTCATTAAATTCTCCACAAATTTCTCATGGCCATAACAACAGATTTTCATCATTTTTCTATTGGAGGTTAACATTTGATTTTTATCCAAATTTTGAAATTTGATTTCTTGTTAAGGTCTCCTCACATTCTCTCATCTTAATGACTTAACGGCTAATTGTGTTTAGTGGAGTATTAGTGATAACCTTGCAGGGAAACATATCACTTATCACAGAAGCCATCTTCTTCATATTCCGGCGATCATAAGCTCGAGAAAAACCCATTTTCATCCAAATCCGGTTCATCTCGTCATCTTCCTTGTTCCTCGAACAAAAATCTTCAAATGGCCTCTTCGTCTATTCTGAATCTCCAAAGTCCAGATTCACCGGCGATGTAGCTTTCGATGAAGCTACATCCGACCCTCTTTCCTCAGAAACCCCGAATACGGCTATTGTATTAGCTCAATCTCTCCCGAGAACCTCTAACGATAATCCTTCACGGTGAAAAGGGCAATGCTATCGGCGTGGATAATCCAGGAGATCATGCGGGTTACCTCAATTGGTAACCACAGTCATAATGAAATCCAAGTGCGGTGATGTTCATGCTAAGAAACACAAAGTTGTGAAGGAATTTTTGAAGAATCGGTGATTATTGAGTGACCGGAAGATGAGGATTTTATCCCGGCGGCAGTACGACCCTGTTGTTCAAGAACAACCATCCTCTTCGACAGTCAAAATTGATCCAGTTTCAGAAGCATCCAAGGATGATGATTACCCTATCTCGTCTCCTCGCGTAGTTTTTCCCACAGATTCCTCCACCCAAGATAAAGATTCATCTGATGTTGAGGCTATCTCTCCTTTTGAGTCCAATGCTGACATGAAATTCTCGGACGACGATAATACTATGGCTGACTATCTGGTACAATTGAAGAATGTCACTCCAACTCCACCTTCTCCTTTGAATTGCCCGAAACTTGATGACGGCTTCATCGAGATAAGAATGTTGAAGCTAAAGAGTTGGCCTTTGAAGATAGTGAGAAGCGAAGAAGTCGAGTTCGATTCACCCGAAGTCGGCTATACGGTGCCAATGTAGCAACAAATGCAACATCCAAACGCTCTAAGGCTTCTTATTCTTCGATGGGTACTCCTTTCTCACTCAAATTTGTGTCTAAATCTGCTTCTGTTTGACATAACACTTCTAGGAAAATCGTAGATGAAAGAAATATCTTGTCCATTGAATTGAATGCCCAGAATCTTACCTCTTTTTTCTCTGATAGAGGTTTATTAGGGACAATTATTTCTGCTACACCTTATTTTCGGGAATTGATATATGAGATCTATGCAAACATTGAAAAACACATCCGTTTACCTTCAGATGCTCATTTTGAAAAAAGTGTTTATTAGAGGCAAATGGTATACGTTCTCATCTTCTGTCATCAACACTATACTAAACACACCTGAATCTGGTCCTTTTGAAATGGACATTGATTTGAACTCTTGTGTTTTTGTGAGTATTGGTGGGATTTTGTCCAAATGGCTGCTAAAGGCACATCTCTTAGCACCTCCCAACTATCCTCTCTTTATGCTTTCCTTCACAAAGTATGCTGTGCAAACTGGTCACCCACTACCAATTCCAACACACTTACTGAGGAACATGTTAAGGTGTCCTACCTGATTGGAACCAATGCACCTTTTAATTTTGGATATTTTGTTTTTCGAAAAATCTCCTCATTGGCTGAAACTGAAGGAGATAAGAGGTCCTTAATTTTCCCATCCTTGATATATAAAATCTTAGTTTCTCAGGGATATTCTCCTCTCCCTTCTACTAGGCTGTCTCCCCTTCTTGAACCTCTTCACATTTCTGCAAAATTGTTAAGGGGAGATAGGGTTGTAAATCTGCCCCTTATTCATCCCTATGCACCTGTCACTTCTGTTCCTGGTTCTTCACTACCAACTGCATCTTCTTCAGACAATGTTCCATCTAATGTTACTACATCGGCCACCTCTGCACATCCTACTGCCCCTATGTCTGTTGCGTTTGTTTCTGAACAGCTGGCCATGGTCCAATCTCAGTTGGCAATTCTGGCTACTCAGACTTCTCTTCTCACATCTTTAGGCGCTTTCGATTCATTCGGCTTGGTTAGCACTCCATTCTGGTCAAATAGGGGGTGATAGTGCAAGTGTTCCAGATGTCTCTGTTCTGAAGGCTGATCTTTGCGGTGAAGGCGATCGAGAGAAGCTTAGCAAAATTGAATCTTTGCAATTTGTGGTTCTTAAATCTGTGGTTCTCAAATCTTTGTGATTGCCAACTTATGTATTTGAAATTTGGGTTGTTGGTATTTCTGAACATTTACATTTTTTTCTTGATCCTTGGTCTGTAACTTCTAAACACTTACAATGCTTCATGGTTGGTTATGCTTGGTTAATCATGTCTTTATGTGTGTTTAGTATTCATGTTTAGGGGGTGATTATTTGGTTTATCATCTCTAACCTTTGCAGGAAATCATATGATTTGGTCTTGGAAACACTTGGTTTGGATTTGACCAGAAATGATCAACAAAGGGGGTGATTGTAAGGGTAAAATAGGCAAGTCCTATTTTTAATTGTTTTCACCTTTCTTGGTCAAAATAGGATTTTAGATTTGTTTGTGTTAATTTAGGACTTAGTATATTGTTTTAGATTTAGTTTAGTTATTGTTGGTAGCAAAATCTCTCTCTAGATTTCGGCTACATTATTTTTGGTAACTAAATCTTGGCAAAAATCCTAGTCAAACCAAGTCTCTTGACTTTCATCATGATTGGTAAGAAAATCTTACAAGTTTGGAAAGTTGTTGATTTTACCATTGAATAGCTAATCTTTTTCCTTGTAGAATATTGTCTCTTTTGCCGTGTGATGTAGGGTTTGCTGTCTATATATTCTGGGCAAGGAAACGGGTCTTTGTACAGAGCTTGAGAGAAAGAATCAAGGCAAGACATCTGAGAGCGGAAGGCATAAAATACAGAACCAGTTTTTCCAGGATAGAAGATCATTCATACGCTGAAGGCTGTCAATGTTGCAACATTGACAGTAACATCAGTTTTCTGGAAAAACTGTTTTGTGCTTCCTGTTTTGTGTTTAAGGAGGCTGACTTTGTTTTCTTCCCACGTTTTATTTAACTGTTTTATGTGGGTTATTTGTTCTCCAAGATTCATTGTCTTGTGAGAATTTTTGCTAGTGATTTCACTAAGATTTTTCGTGTAAAACATTATTATTTTTAGTGAAATTTGTGTGGCCTTGAGGCTTGGTCTACAAGTATTAAACTTGTAGATTGTTTTTAGTAAAAACTTGAGTTCAATCTTTACGTTTTGTCTTTGTGATAAAATCAATCTTCATTTGCTATTATTTCTTGATTCATTGTGATTCCCATTGTAGCTACAATCACGGCTACATTGGTAATCACATTGATCTCTCGAGAATGTACTATCACGTTCTTTCAATTGGTATCGAGCCTTCTCTTGATATCACTAAGAGTTGATTACGGTTAAAGTCGTGATGGGTTCTCGGTATGAAACGTTGTTCGCCCTCCTACTCTTACTAATGCTAATTACTCTATTTGGAAAGTCAAGATGCGCATCTTCATCAAATCAATTGATGAGAGAGAATGGCTTGCTGTTTTGAATGGATGGAGTCCTCCCAAAACAACAGATTCGGATGGTGATGTCAAGGTCACCAATGAATCTGAATGGACCAATGAAGATAGGAACACTGCATCCTTTAATTCAAAAGCCTTGTCTGCTATTTATAAAGCCTTAGATGCTAATACTTTTAGGGTGATAGCAAATTATGAATCTGCTAAAGATGTTTGGGAGACCCTTCAGACCTTGTGTGAAGGACCTGCCAGTGTTCGTGCTTCTAAGTTAAGAATGCTTACCACTCAATTTGAGAATACTAGAATGCATGAGTCTGAGGATATCATGACATATTATGGTAGACTTCTTGACTTATCTAATTCTGCACTTGCTTTAGGAGATCCTATTACTAATGAGCGTCTTGTTAGCAAGATGATGAGAACTTTGCTGAAAGGTTCAATGTCAAGATATGTGCAATTGAAGAAGCACATGATATTGACAAGATGAGTTTTGAAAGACTGGCTGGTATTCTTCAAAACTTTGAACTGAACCTAAATGATCAAATAAAACAAAAAGGCAAAGGGGCTTCATCATCTTCTATACCCATTGTAAAAAATATTGCCATGCCTGCTCCTATTGATATCTCATGTGATTTGCTCGAAATTCAAAAGGATATTGATGAGTCTGATTTTGGAGAAGAATCTATTGCTTTATTGATTACCAAATTCAAATTTTTTTGAAAAAGAAGAGTCAAAATAGAACTCCATCATCAAGCTCGAAAAACAATTTTAAACCTGATTCTGGAAAATTTGTTCCCAAAGAAAATTCTTTCCAAACTCCAGAAAAACCCTTCACAAACCCCTCTGCATCAAAATCATCCTACAATTGTAAGAACATTGATTCTGTACAATGTAGAGAATATCAAGGTTATGGTCACTATGCTAACCAATGTGCAAACACTTTAAGGAAAAAGGGTTTGAATTTTTCAGCAACCCTGAGTGACAGTGATGGAGAAGATCCAGGTGATCTTATCACTCTTAATGCTGTTTATGACTCTGAATTTGAAAGTGCAGATTTTTCAGCCAATGTGACACCCAATGCAGCTACATCCGGAGTCACATTGGCGGAATACGGTGGCGAGCGAGGGGCGAACTCTTCTGTTTTAATTCCACAATTCCAGAAGATGGTGGAGATACAGAGTCAGATTTGCTGGAAGAATGTCACTCCAACTCAACCTTCTCCGGCTGCTGAATTGCCCCAACAACCCAGTTCATCAGAACTTGATGACAGCTCATATAAGAATGTTGAAGCTAAAGAGTTGACGCCTGAAGATAGTGAGGAAACTGAAGAAGTCCCAGTTCGATTCACCCGAAGTCGGCTATCTGGTGCCAATGTAGCAACAAATGCAACAACATCCAAACGCTCTAAGGCTTCTTATTCTTCGATGGGTACTCATTTCTCACTCAAATTTGTGTCTAAATCTGCTTCTGTTTGACATAACACTTCTAGGAAAATCGTAGATGAAAGAAATATCTTGTCCATTGAATTGAATGCCCAGAATCTTACCTCTTTTTTCTCTGATAGAGGTTTATTAGGGACAATTATTTCTGCTACACCTTATTTTCGGGAATTGATATATGAGATCTATGCAAACATTGAAAAACACATCCGTTTACCTTCAGATGCTCATTTTGAAAAAAAAGTGTTTATTAGAGGCAAATGGTATACGTTCTCATCTTCTGTCATCAACACTATACTAAACACACCTGAATCTGGTCCTTTTGAAATGGACATTGATTTGAACTCTTGTGTTTTTGAGCTGACTGGTGGGATTTTGTCCAAATGGCCTGCTAAAGGCACATCTCTTAGCACCTCCCAACTATCCTCTCTTTATGCTTTCCTTCACAAAGTATGCTGTGCAAACTGGTCACCCACTACCAATTCCAACACACTTACTGAGGAGCATGCTAAGGTGCTCTACCTGATTGGAACCAATGCACCTTTTGATTTTGGATATTTTGTTTTTCGAAAAATTCCCCTCATTGGCTGAAACTGAAGGAGATAAGAGGTCCTTAATTTTCCCATCCTTGATATATAAAATCTTAGTTTCTCAGAGATATTCTCCTTTCCCTTCTACTAGGTTTTGTCTCCGCTTGAACCTCTTCACATTTCTGCAAAATTGTTAAGGGGAGATAGGGTTGTAAATCTGCCCCTTATTCATCCCTATGCACCTGTCACTTTTGTTCCTGGTTCTTCACTACCAACTGCATCTTCTTCAGACAATGTTCCATCTAATGTTACTACATCGGCCACCTCTGCACATCCTACTGCCCCTATGTCTGTTGCGTTTGTTTCTGAACAGCTGGCCATGGTCCAATCTCAGTTGGCAATTCTGGCTACTCAGACTTCTCTTCTCACATCTTTAGCTGCTCAGTATTCAGCTTGGTTAGCACTCCATTCTGGTCAAATAGGGGGTGATAGTGCAAGGGTTCCAGATGTCTCTCTGTTCTGAAATTGTTGCACGATCTTTGCGGTGGGCGATCCGAAAGCTTAGCAAAATTGAATCTTTGCAGTTTGTGGTTCTTAAATCTGTGGTTCTCAAATCTTTGTGATTGCCAACTTATGTATTTGAAATTTGGGCTGTTGGTATTTCTGAACATTTACATTGTTTTCTTGATCCTTGGTCTGTAACTTCTAAACACTTACAATGCTTCATGGTTGGTTATGCTTGGTTAATCATGTCTTTATGTGTGTTTAGTATTCATGTTTAGGGGGTGATTATTTGGTTTATCATCTCTAACCTTTGCAGGAAATCATATGATTTGGTCTTGGAAACACTTGGTTTGGATTTGACCAGAAATGATCAACAAAGGGGGTGATTGTAAGGGTAAAATAGGCAAGTCCTATTTTTAATTGTTTTCACCTTTCTTGGTCAAAATAGGATTTTAGATTTGTTTGTGTTAATTTAGGATTTAGTATATTGTTTTAGATTTAGTTTAGTTATTGTTGGTAGCAAAATCTCTCTTTAGATTTCGGCTACATTATTTTTGGTAACTAAATCTTGGCAAAAATCCTAGTCAAACCAAGTCTCTTGACTTTCATCATGATTGGTAAGAAAATCTTACAAGTTTGGAAAGTTGTTGATTTTACCATTGAATAGCTAATCATTTTCCTTGTAGAATATTGTCTCTTTTGCCGTGTGATGTAGGGTTTGTTGTCTATATATTCTGGGCAAGGAAACGGGTCTTTGTACAGAGCTTGAGAGAAAGAATCAAGGCAAGACATCTGAGAGCGGAAGGCATAAAATACAGAACCAGTTTTTCCAGGATAGAAGATCATTCATACGGTGTCAATGTTGCAACATTGGCAGTAACATCGATTTTACGGAAAAGCGTTTTTGTGCTTCCTGTTTCATGTTTAAGGAGGCTGACTTTGTTTTCTTCCCACGTTTTATTTAACTTTTTATGTGGGTTATTTGTTCTCCAAGATTCATTGTCTTGTGAGAATTTTTGCTAGTGATTTCACTAAGATTTTTCGTGTAAAACATTATTATTTTTAGTGAAATTTGTGTGGCTTTGAGGCTTGGTCTACAAGTATTAAACTTGTAGATTGTTTTTGGTAAAAACTTGAGTTCAATCTTTATGTTTTGTCTTTGTGATAAAATCAATCTTCATTGCTATTATTTCTTTGATTCATTGTGATTCCCATTGTAGCTACAATCACAGCTACATTGGTAATCACATTGATCTCTCTTGAGAATCCGTGCTATCACGTTCTTTCAATGAGAGATAGAGGGAGGTGGCGGATGAGGGCCGACGATTGGCCAGAAACGGAAAAGCTTTGGGGCTATCTCTGCCAGATCTGAGACGAGAGTGAACTCCCTGTAAAACTGGACACGTATTGTGGTTTCACTCCAAATATGAACCCTAGATCACAGAGTCAAGGTCAGTGTAAAACAATAATAGAACCCTTTTCGCATTTCTCTTTCTAAATCTCTCTCCCCGCCTCTTTGGTTTTTCTGCAAATTCTAACAACTATGGTGAATCTCTTTCTCTTAACTTCATAGATGACTTCAAAATTAACTTCATAGGGTGGGGGTAACAGTTTATAGGACTGGGGTCAAAGCAAATATATAATCTTAGGGCTAGCAAAATCCGTTTTCCCGTTCGGCCTTGAGCCGATCCGTCCCAACATTTCCCGATCCCAACAAATCCCGATCCCGATTTTGTCGGGATTTTTCCCGTCCCGACATATTTCGGGATGGTATTCGGGATAATAATCAATCCCGTCGGGATTCCCGACCAAATCCCGATTATCGGTCCGTCGGGATTCAGAATCCCGAATCCCCGACTAATTTTTTTTATTTTTTATTTTTTATATATTTTATATTTTATTTATTTTATTTTATAAATATTGTGAATGTTAGACAATGTTTATTTTTTGTTTGCTAAAATTACTTAATGATGTTTATTAAATTTATTTTCATAATTAATATTGTGGTTTTTTTTGTCTATCACTTTTCTGCACTTAGTGTAGCTCTTCTCATACGAGTGAGGGGTGCATTTTGTTCGTAATGACATATTCGGCAATATTCACCATTAAGTAAATATTCAAACATACTTTGTAAATATACAGTTTGAAATCTTAATTATGATAAAGACATTTTAAAAATATTTTAGTATCAGAAAATATTGTTCATAAATATTATAATCGGGATTACGAGATTTTTTTATCCCGAACTGTCGGGATCCCGATTCGTTGGGTCCTGACACTTATCGGGAACGGGATCGGGAAGGAAATTGAAATCCTAAAATCTATCGGGACGGGATCGGGATGAAGGGTATCGGGACGGGTCCCGTCCCGATTCCACCCCTATATAATCTAGAACACAAGAAATCCCTACACTCACAAACGAATTAGAACATAACAGAGTATATAAGAATCTGTGAGTGTAAAATAGAACAGAGGGCAACAAAAAACAGAAATGTTAGTGAAACAGAAATGCCAACAGAAAATATGAAGCAACGAACGAGAGCTCGGAGTCGCTGTGTGTCCAGACACGACGCGCCGTAATCGGTCACGAAGACCTTGGCTAAACTCTCTTCGGCTCAGTAACCCTTTCACCGGTCATATCCACCAACGAGTCCACGGAACCAACAACTCTCACTCACAAGGTTAGAGCCACAAAGAGAAAAGATTCAATCGACAACCTCCGACAACTAAAACGAAGAAGACGACCGGAGTAGACAGAACACTCAACCACTGAAAAAACTCACCCAACTAAACCCTCTCTCAGATCTCACAAGCCCTCACAAAGAATGGATGAATCAAGGTATCTCTCTCACTCATAAACACACTACCGGATAAGGTGACAGAGGGAATATCCAACCTGGATTCAGGACTGAAGGAGAGAGGCAGGGGGGGGGTTAGGAAAAGGTTGCAGATGAAATCTCTACAAGATTTCACCTCTGCTCTCTCTGTATTCTCTCTCTCTATCCTATCACCCTACAACAAAAGACGAAGGGACCACGGATATAAATATGATGGCTGGAGGGACAGCACATGATATGCATGATAGGGGTGTAAGTGGTTTGGTTTATTTTGGTTTATGCTAAAATTATAAATCGAACCGCCTCTTAGTGGTTCCAAAAATCTAAAACCAAGCCGAATCGAGTAAGACTTGGAACCGAACCACTCGGTTTGGTTTTGTGGTTTATATGAATTATTTTAATGAAATTAATCAACATTAAAAATAACAATAAAAATAAGATTTTAATTTGTAATTAACATCAAAATTAGGAAATAACCTACTAACAAAAATTATCATAAATAAAACAATACAAATTCTAAAATAAACACAAACAATGGAAGAAATAATAGTTCTCCAACAATCAAGATTTTTTTTGGATTTAGTATCCGTCTATATATATATATATATATTATGAATACATCAAATGTTCCAAAATAGTTAATAAATGTAATATAATATATATTATATAATAAATAAATAAAAATATATATGATGGTTTGGTTCGATTCGGTTTGGTTTGGTTTGATACCAAAAACCGTGAACCGAACAATTTTAAACCAAACCGAACTGCGAAAACCGAACCAAACCGATCGATTTGGTTTGATTCGAAAGTTCCAGAAGAGAACGGAATTTAGGGACTTCTTCTGGAACAGGAGGGAGAGGAGAGATGTAAGGATGCTTCCAGTTTTGCGCAACATAAAAAGGGGCCCCACAAGAGATTGGGCTGAGCTGTTCAATGGGCTCTCAAAGAATTAGGAGGCTGCCCAAAATTAAACAATGGGCCTCCAAAAAATCCTAACAATAATTCTTCAGAATCTAAAAAAATAACTAGCCTCACTTACATTACTCTAATAATATTAACCACAAATAAAAAAATAAAAATAAAAATAGATTAAATATATATAAAAATAAAAATATTTGCATGAGTGAATGAGGCAATACTAGTGGACTAGAAATGCCTATAATAAAATATTACTGATATAGAGGCAATTGAATCAACTATCAGTTTGAATAGCATTTAAAATTGGAGATATAGAGAGGGAGTAGTATATATAATATATAATATACTATATATGTTGATACAAATCACATTTAATAAGAAATTAATTATCGCCACTCACCACTAGAGATGTTAATAGGGCCGAGAACCATAGGTCTGAGCCTATTAAACGGGGTTTTTTCAGGGTTAGGTTTGCAATTTTAGCAGACCGTTTAAAGCGGACCGTTTAAAACGCAAATGATTAGGAACCGAAACCGTTAGGGCCAGACCGAAAACCGTTAGGGTTGAACCGGAAGCCAACTTGCATACGGTTGAGTATAGTTAGTAATATACGAGATGTGTATAATACCCAAAACCGTTAGGGTTGGACCGATTAACAGTTTTAATATAGTTAGTATAATATACGGGACGCGTATAATACGCTAAAATAAGCGTACAAGCCTCAAAATTGGGAAAAAACATTGGTGAAGCAGGTTTGAACCGAAACCGAGGGGTTTAATCATTGAACCGGAACCGAACCGATGGTTTTGAAAACAACGACTAAACCGACAAACCGACTATTTTGGACCGGAACCGTTAGGGTTGGACCGAAACCGTTAGGGCTAGACCGATTAACATCTCTACTCACCACTCACTGACTCACTAGGTCCTGGGAGCTATCAGCTATGTTAACATTTTTTGGTATGCACGCGAGAATGGCATTAATAATACTAGCAGTACATCTTTCTACATATTTATTTATTATTTATTTTTAGGGGTATACTTAATACAACACCTATAAAATGCTTAATACAACACTTTTGAAAAGTATTTGACCAAAATACCCTTTACCTAATTTAAATTTTTTATTTTTTTGTTAAATTTAATTTAACAAATTTTACAATTAAAAAACTACAATAATTTAAACACAATTTATTAATTAAATTGATTAATGAATAATATTTGAATTTGGTTTAAATTAAAACAATAAATAAATAAATAAAAATGGGCTGTTAGGACTGCCACCAATCCAGTCCCAAAGTAGCCCACCCCCATTTGGACTGCCACCAAACCAGTCCAAAAGCAGCCCACCCCATTTGGATTGCCACCAACCCAGTCCCAAAGCAACCCACCCCATTTGGACTGCCATCAACCCAGTCCTGAAGCAGCCCACCCCGTTTGGACTGATTCCCAGCCAGTCCCTAACAGCCCATTTTTTTAATTTTTTTTGTTTTAATTTAAACCCAATTCAAATATTATTCATTAATCAATTTAATTAATAAATTGTGTTTAAATTATTGTATTTTTTAAATATAAAATAAGGTAATTTAAATTTAACAAAAAACAAAAAAATTAAATTAGGTAAAGGGTATTTTGGTCAAATAATTTTTAAAAGTGTTGTATTAAATATCACTGTATTTTTATATGAATTCATCGAGTCACATTAGTTTCTTTGACTTTTTGAAAATATTGTATAGAAGTTAAATATTTTTTCAAAGTAGATTTTTTAAATAAAATATTTTAAAATAGAATAGTGGATTCTCTGTCGAGAATGGATGAAGTATATAATTACACAAGGTTGGGAAACAAACATAATTTCTTTATTCCATCAATATATTACTAAACACTAAACACTAAAAACTCTGATCCATCCCTTAACCTACACTAGCACATAGTGCAGCGGATTAGAATACATATCCATAATCCATCTATCTAATAAGTAATATCTAGAGAGAAAAACCCAAAAACAATAACTAAAATGCGACAACTCTGACACTTATTTGGGATCCGTTGCTACCTCGCTCTTGCCTTCATCAATTTCCACCTGCATGTATTAATTACTCCAGTAATTAGTAACTTTGGATGATTGAGTACTAAATTAACTCACTTTTCCCAAATACTGAATATGAGATAGATAGAGACTAGAGAGATACCACAAGTAATTGCAGCAAGGTTGCACTGGGAAGGAAGGCGAGCAACGACACGCAGAGTGTTGCAAAGACAGCCGCTTTCCACGGACTGGAGTGCAGCACAGCACTCGGTACTAGGGTTAGTCCCCGGTACCACAAATGGTGCACACACGTTCAGGTTATTCAACTCCGCCGTGCAACCTTGGCCTTTAGTCTTACCCACTTGGCTTTGCACCACTAGCACAATCAATAGTACTAACTCCAACGACCCTCTGCTCCTCCCATACAAACTACACTTGGAGCCTGCCATTTTTTTATCACTCAACAAACAAAATACCAGCTACCTGCACTCTTCTGGGCTATTATTACTTACGTACGTTTTCACCTGAATTTATAGTTACAACTTACAAATTAATTGTTAGAGGGGAACATGAACAATTAATTTGCATGAGTCACCTAATATGAATTGTAACTCAACAGGCTTTTAGTGCTGATAAGTAATTCATGGCTTCTATTAGTAGGCTTGTTACGCATGTATGGTTGAAGATTAGTCCTGTGTCAACATAAAATGTATAACAATGTGCTCAAAATATTGTACAATCATATTGTCTGTTCAATTTCACAGAGGGCAATCCGCAATGTTATTTCCACTTTAATAATATCGAAAAATTTACAGAAATCCTGTTGATACCAATATGTCCATCATCATATTCATCTACCTGACATATCACAAAGTTACGCTTCATATTTTTATAAAACGCATTCAACTAATCTTCACCATTTCTCATTCTCTCATTACATCACAGAATAGAAGAAAAAATTATATTAAAAATATTAAGTTGTAGATAAATGTATCTAATTCTTCCTAATTGACTAGGTTGAAACTGTAATTAGCTTTATCTCTTTGCAGTATTCAAGAAAATTATTTATATCCTTTAAGAGTCTTGATCAATACAAAAACTTTTCAAGAAAATTGCTGGCCGGTTCTTTTCATAAAATTGTTCCAATAATACCCTCCCTCCATCAAACGGGTTTCTTCACAATCAAGTAATTCTCCACTAATCACTATCGATTGCTACAACTGTCAAAATCTTCAAGACTAAATTATCACTCGTATCTAAATTGTTCGAAAATCACAATTGTTGTAGCAACGAAACGGGGATCAACGTGTGGTTGTTTTGAAATTTGTGATTGTTTTGTATATTCAATTCTAATGCATTTTACAGATTTGTTATGGGTGTTTTTCAATACTTATCCTTTGTAAATTCATACTAAGCTTTTGTATATCCTTGTAAATTGTTCAATTAAATGTCTGAATTAGAATTTATATCATTTTTGAATCGTGATGCATCACTATGAAATGGAAGTGACAGTTACACAATTTGTAATCATGTATCAAAATTGCAATTTGATGCATCGTGGTGCATCGATATGAAATAGAAATAACAGTTGCACTATTTGGAATCATGCATCGCGATGTACAAATTATGCATCACATGTATCAAAATCATGTATTGCGATTCAAAATCATGCATCTGGATTAAATTTTGTGCATCGGGATGCATGAAGTGATGTTTTGCGCGTGTTCGGTTCATTAAGGGTATAGTCGTCCTTTTGCCATAAAAGTGCATTTTTACGGTTAAAAAAATATTGAGGTTTAAAGTGGTTGATAATTATCCAAAAGGGACCGACCTGCTTTTCACCCAAACAAAAACCCTTTTTAATGATGATACATTTTTCGATGAGAAATTGTTGGCCGGTACCTTTTCCTAAACATTTTTCCGCTATAGTCCCCAGTGTTTTTTTTAGCCACTAAAGTCCATCTTCGAAACATTATTCTTAATTGCTCAGATCATTTTCTTCCATAGCTTCGACCAATACTTTGTAGTTTGAAAATCACAATTATTGTCTAACGAAACTGGACCTGTACTTGGTTGGAGAATTTTTCAGTAAGTATGAAAGTGGAGGAGCAGGAGGAGGAAAAACAAGATTTACGACGGAGGTGAAAGAAGAAAAATGCGTACAACATGAAGGTCTAGTTCGTTATGATTTTTGCAAGGGTAAAGTAGGGACATCCTATTTTATTAATTAATTGTTGTACCCTTTCTTGATTTAAAAGCTATGGTAAGTAGTTACCATATTTAATAATTCCAAAAGTTCTTAAGAGTCCATATTTAAGTTTGAAAATATCCTTGGTTTAAATGAGGAAACCATTTTTGGAAACTAATCATTTTATTTCCTAATTCTATGTTTCCTTGGAGTATTTGGTTTTCTTGTTGGTTCATGACCCTAACTCAAGTATATATACAAGAAGAACTCGTGCATATTGACATACACGCTAAGAGAGAAAAATTGCACAGTGAAAGAAAAGATGAGAGCATTGCTTGGAGTATTCGGTGCAGCTGTGAATGCACTAACATCAGGAACTGCATTGGCTGTTTGGTTGTTTGTTTTCCTAGTTGATAGGAAACTTATTTTTTAATCTCACGTTTGCTTTACTGTGTTTTTGTGGGTTTCCTTTACATACTTCATAGTCTTGTAAGATGGTTTGGTATTTTGTTAGTTTTCCCTATTTTCATTGTAAGTCTCATAATCTTTTTAGTGAAAACATTTTTGACCATAAGGCTGGATCTACAAGCATTACTTGTAAATTGTTTGGTATATGTTTGTGTCTTATTACTCCTTTATTAGAATAAAATCTTCCGCTCTTTATTTGATAAGTTATCTAAACAATGCACCTTTGAATACAACTGCATTAGAAGCTGCATTGACATTATACTTAGAATCATAGCTACTATTGTACTTTCAATTGGTATGAGAGCCTTCTCTTGACATTACTAAGAGAAGATTCGGGTTATAGCTATGATGGATTCTCAATATGAGAATGTTGTTCGTCCTCCTAGCTTGACGAATGTAAATTACTCAATTTGAAAAGTCAAGATGTCTATCTCCATCAAATCAATTGATGAGAGAGCGTGACTTGCTATGTTGCATGTGTGGATTCCACCTAGGGCCACTTGTGATGATGATGATATTAAAATCACCAGTGAGGCAAATTGGACCACTGAAGATAGAACCACAGCCTCGTTTAATTCTAAGACTCTTTCAACTATACACAAGACCTTAGAGGCCAACACCTTTAGGGTTATTGCAAATTATAACTCTGTTAAGGGTGTTTGGGAGGCCTTTCAAACCTTATGTGAAGGATCTGCTAGTGTTCGTGCTTCAAAACTTAGAATGTTCACTACTCAATTTGAGAACACACTACTCGAAACTGGGTAAATAGCGACGGAGCTAACAGCGACGTAGTTTACCGTCGCTGAGTAGCGACATAAACTCTATTTCAGCGACGGAATTTCCGTCGTTGGTTTAGAATTAGCAACAGAAATAATTCCGTCGCTGAAAAGTATCTTTTCAGTATATCCCTTATCTTCCGTCGCAACTTTTAGAATTCCGTCACTGATCAGCGACGGAGATCTCCCGTCTCCGTTACTATACACTAACGGGAATTTTCGTCACTAAAGGCATATTTTCTGAATATTATCTTTTCCGTCGCTAGATGTGAAAATTCCGTAGCAAATCAGTGGCAGAAACTTCCGTAGCTAATCAATGTCGGAAAATCCATCGCTGTTTAGAAACGGGACTTTTGACGCTAATTAGCGACAGAATAATCTGTCGCTAGATGAAAAACTCCATCGCTGAACAAGATTTTGAAACCAAGTGGAGCTTAGTATTTAAAAAATATTATAAATAGTAATAACCCTAAAAATACTCCATATTATTTGAAAATGTAGGGAGTAATTTTTTTAAACATCATAAAAATCATCTTTTTTGAGAACCAATCTTCAAATTGTTTTAGAAGAAAATAAACTAAATTAAAAGGGAAATATTTTTAAATACAATTTACATCAAACACAAAAATAAATTACATCTTGAAATATTTTAAAGAGAAGACTAAATAGATCAATGTCTACATTTTGAGACTAAAACTTATACAATATAACAAGATCTAAAAATAGTTACTACGAACGTAGTATGCAAATATATCACATTTTATCATACAATCAAGGCCTATAAATTTAATTATTTAATCAGTCGAATCAAACAATATTGAAACAAACTACGTACCAAGCGAACTGTATTTGGATTTGACTGTTGATCATTAATTAGTGTTGATTTCTATATTTCGTTTGATAATTAAGATTACATAAAGGCTAAAGTTCTCATTTTATAGTTTTTATCACGAGATTGAATCACGAGACGGAACCATAAGAATGAATCATGAGATCGAACCGTGAAATTGAACTATGAAACTGCACAAGTCGAATTGTCGTGGTTTTGTTCAATTTAGTTCAAACTCTAGATCTGATCGGTTGAGATCGATTTGATATTTTAGGAATATAGGGTGGGCAAATGGATTCTGGTTTTCGGGTCTCGACCCGACCCGACTAACTAAAACTCAATCAGATCAGATATTCTTACAAAATTTCGGTTAGCGAGTTACCCTAACCCGAACCCTAAACTTTAGGATTTGAGTTAGGGGTGTAAACAAATCGAATCGAATATCACCATATTTGATTCGTATTCGTGAAATTTTTTGAATATTCGTATTGATACTATTCATATATTCGATTCAATTATTCGATTCAAGTATTTGATTTTTCAATATGAATTAATATGAATAAAACATTTATAACATCAAATATTTATAACAAAAACCTATAATATCCAAAACATTAAATATCTATAACAAAAACTCATAACTTTCCAACGAAAAAACATTTTAAAATATTTTAAAATGTTTTTTGTGAAGGGATGAAATGTCCGTCACAGTGAAAAAACTTTTTGATTTTTTAAAAATTTCCAGCGATGGAAAGTTCATCGGTAACCCACCGTTGGTATATAGCGGCGGAATGTTTGTCGCTAAAGATAAAAAAATAAATATTATTTAAATTCTAATCAGTGACGGAATGTTCGTTACTAAACAACGACGGAGTTGTCAGCGACAGACTGTTCGTTACTAAACAGCGATGGAAGTTGTCAGCGGCGAAAATCAGCAACGGATAATTTTGTCACTGAACAACGACAGAAATTTTTAGTTACGTTGGTGAACAGTGATGGTAAATGTTCCGTCGCTGATTACCAAAAAACTTTTAGCGACGGTAAAGCGACAAAATCGTATTTTAGCAACGAAAATCTCCGTCACTAATGGCTAGTTTTCTAGTAGTGACACTAGAATGAATGAGAATGAAGATATTATATCTTACTATGGTAGATTAGTTGATATATCCAATACTGCTCTTGCTTTGGGCAATCTTATCACCAATGATCGTCTAGTTAGTAAGATGATGCACACTATGCTTGAAAGATTTAATGCAAAAATTTGTGTCATTGAGAAAGCTCATGATATTGATAAAATGAGTTTTGATAAACTTGTTGGTATTCTCCAAATTTTTGAGTTAAACCTAAAGGAGCAAATTAAGCAAAAAGGTAAAGGTTCATCATCCTTCACACCTCTTTTTAAAAGCATTGCCTTACCTATTGTTGTTGATGTTTCTCCTTATTTACTTGAGTTACACAAAGAGATTGAGGAATCTGACTTTGGTGAAGAGACTATGGCCCTCCTAACATCAAAGCTCAAAAGTATTTTGAAAGCAAAGGGATAAAACAGATCTTCATCTTCTAACACCAAAACTAATTTTAAACCTGAGCCTAGCAAGTTTATTCCAAAGGAAAATTCTTTTCAAACCCCTGAAAAAACATTTACCTATCATTTTGCTAAACAATCTACATCAAGTGGTAAAAATATTGATTCTATTCAAAGTATGTCTTGCCAATGGTTTTGTCATTATGCTAATCAATGTGTTAATACTATGCTTAAAAAATGTTTAAAATTTTCTACTACTTTGAGTGATAGTGATGATGAAGATTCAAATAATTATGTTACTTTCACAGTAGTGCAATTTTTACAGATTGTTCCTGCTAATAGTGGTTCAAGTGATGATGAAGTATGTGTTCCTGCTAATAATGGTTCAGCTGATGATGCAGCAGGTGTTTCTGGTGATAGTGGTTCAGCTGGTATTGCAGCTGGTGTTCCTGCTGAAAGTGCTCATGCTCATGTTGCAACAATTGTTACAGCTGATATTACAGATGGTATTCCTGCTGATAGTGTCTCAATTTGTGTTGTAGCAAGAGTTCATGCTGATAGTGTTCCAACGGGTGGTTCTGATAATGTTCCTTCTAAGGTTTTGTGTGGTGAAGCTCGCAATGCAGCTGCATCAGACGGAAGTTAGGATGATTCTCTTTGTTTTAATTCTTCCACGACTGAAGATACTACAGGTACTCCAGAGCTAGAATGCGAAGAAGAATCTGAACTAATGGAAGCTTATAAGGAACTTTACAATTGACGTGTGTCAAATCATCAAAATTAATTCTCCTACTTTCCAAATAACGAGTATAAGGTACGTCGGGATCATATCCACAGGGAACATCGTATTTATTTCTTAAGAATTGTGATAAAACAAATGAAGCTTACGATTGATGATTGTTTAATCTAAACTACTGATTAACGAAAGAGAAAATTGAAATTAAATTTAAAATACTAACCGTAAACAAAACATAAAATAAAATAAATGTCAAGTCAATTAATCAATTTCCATCTCGATTTGCACTATTGATCATTGATGCAAAAATGTCTCGTTCAATTACAAATAAATCGGTTATAGCTGTCGACAAACGCCTAACACCCAATCTTTCCTTATAGTATCGATAATTAAGAGAAGCTCGTTAACTACCACCTAACCGAAATACAAACCCCGAGACACTCGTAATATTTAGTAATCACGATTGCATTAAGAAAAGAAAGACTCGATTCTAAATAGTGCATACTGAAGTAGTAACATTTAATTTAGATTATTCGTTTCCGCAACATGGTCCGATTATGCTTGTGATGCCTAAAAGGTGTGTTACTTGCTACTGTGTTGAAACTCAAGGACAATTACAGATCAACAGTTTCAACTAGCTATAGACCATTGCATTAATTAAAATTTTGGGCCCTGAACAATAATTAATCACAGCAATCATGCAACGTGAAAAGAAGAAAACAAATAAATACTTACAAATGAACGAGATTAATCACGAATTTGATCTCACAGTAGTCAAATAATGAAACTTCAATTGCTCATTGATTGGAGAAGTAAACTAATTACAACCTTACTTTAATGAAAACAAACTTCCAACGACTCTTGTTCCTAGTGAGTATTTTTCTCTCATTTCCTCCCTAGTTGTAAAGTTCTCTTTATCCTGTGTGTCTCTCCTTTTTCCAGCATTCCCAACCCCTTTTTATCTCGTTTTCCCCCACTTAGACCACTACTAAGCAGTTTTTATAAAAAAGAAACCACTTTCAACTTCCTTAAACTGCTTAATAACTACTCTAGAAGTTTTTCCTCTTTACAAGAAATAAATTAGAAACTTTAATTAATTTCCTAATTTCCTATAATCTTTGCTGGACAGTACTTCAATAAGTTGAAAATCAACTTTTATCTTGGTTATTAACTAGCACGTGCTCACGCGACATCACCAAATTTATTTTGCTTGCAATCCAGACCTTTTTCTTCATTGTTCTTTTGTCAGCTCCCTTCACACCTACAATCATCAAACAAGCACAAAACAACCAAAAGTGTAATATTTACTCAATAATTAAGCACAAAATCAACTAACAAAATCACACAAATGTGCTCTTATCAACAATGATTGGGAGAAAAGAGCTTCCCAAGTCAAGGCTCTTGTAAGAACAAATGAAGCACTTAAGAATGAGAATGAAAATTAAAAGGAGCGCATTGCAAGGTTAGAGTGTTTGCTCACAAAGAAGGATGTTGAGTTAGAATCCTTGAAGGGTGTGCTTGACAAAACCAATGAAATTGTGTCTAAGTGGAATTCAGGTAAACTCAAACTTGATGATATGTTGAAAGTTGGACAGAATGGTAAAACTGGACTTGGGTTTAAACCACAAATCTTTGTCAAACAAGGAGAATAAACCACATCTTCTTCTTTTAAGCCAAAACAACCTTCACATACCTTCTAAAGCACCAACTTCTTTGAAAAACCTAAACCTAGGAAGAGAAATTTTGTGTTTCACTACTTCCATAGACCTGGACACATTGAGTCGTTCTGTTACCAGAAAAAGGCAGACTATGCTGAAGAAGTTAGACAAGCCTACCTGAACCGTAACCAAATGCAGCACCGAATGCAGCAATATCATAAGCTGCATTGGCCAAAAAAGTTTAGAATAACTTGGGTCCTAAAGGAAGTTTCAGACATGTTGGAGTTCCCATGCAAGAACCTTTTGATATCTGTCCTGGGGCTCCTCGATCAGATTCAGAGTGTTGTAATGTAACCTTTATTTCCTTAAAATCTCACATTGCTGGATCTTGGTTGTTCACGGCATATGACTCGTTCTATTGAGAACTTGGAGGATTATGTGAATATCAATGGAGGATCCGTGACTTATGGAGGTGGCGCAAAGGGCAAGATTGTTGGAAAATGCACCTTCAATGTGAATGGTTTACCTAAGCTAAAAAATGTCTATCATGCTGAAGGGCTTAAAACCAATCTCATAAGGATAAGTCAACTTTGTGATAATAATCTTCAGGTACATTTTGATAAAAATTCTTGCGAAGTTTTTGATAAAGACAAAATGCTTGTTGACTTGTACAAGATTTTCAGACAATTGCTATATGTACAACAATGTGCAAACTTGTCATAGTGCAAGTATTGATGTCACTGAATTATGAGGTTGTAAGAGAATTTCCTAGTTTAAACAAAAATTCCACAAAGGTGTGTGGACCATGTCAAAAAGGTTAGCAAACTAAGGCCTTTCATCCTGCAATCCAGCAATGCTCCACTTCTCGTTGCCTTGAGATGATTCACACAGATCTCATGGGTTCTATTGAGGTAGAAAGTCTTGGTAAGAAAATATATACTTTTGTATGTGTTGATGATTTTTTCAAGATATACTTGGGTTGTTTTCTTAAGTGAAAAATCTGACACATTTGAGACTTTTAAAGCTTGGTCTACCTGTGTTATGAACTTGTATGGTCTAAAGCTCATTAGAATTAGATCAGATCATGACACATAATACGAAAATTCCTTTTTTTCTACCTATTGTGATTCTAATGGCATAACTTACGAGTTTTTTGCTCCCAAAATTTCATAACAAAATGGAGTGGCGGAGAGAAAGAATTGTACATTGCAAGAGATGGCTAGGGTCATGTTAAGTTCAAAAAATTTGTCAAAAAGATTTTGGGATGAAGCCTTAAACACAGCTTGTCATATTGGTAATAAGGTTTACTTGAGACCAAGTAGTACCATGACTCCTTATTAAATTTTGCTAGGAAAGAAACTCACTTTGAAATACTTCCATGTCTTTGTGTGTGTGTGTGTGTTACTTGCTTAATGATAGGGATCATCTATCCAAATTTGATCCAAGAAGTAACAAGTGTGTTTTCATGGGGTATTCTACTGGTCGTGCATATAGGGTGTTTAACCTTAGAACAAGAAGGGGCCTCCCTTCAACGGGGATGTGTAATATATGGTGCAGATCATGTAGAGTCAGTGTCATCTTCCAGAATGGCAAATGGAAACTATTAGTTTCCGGGTGCCATCTCTCAATGAATGCTGATATAAGTTGCATGTCCAACTACCGAAACATGCAATCCTTCAAATTCCCCAAACCACTACTAAATATCAATCCGTTTGTGGTTGCATCCTCAATTCTCCAAGATGATAGACGATCAAGAGATGCATGACAACCCAATACATCCTTTTCCTATCGAAGATAAAAAATAAAATATTATCAACCTTACAAAATTATTAACAAGATAAAAAGGAATGAAATATATGGGGTTACGTGTAATTGACTAATAATATTCAGTGGATATGTCTAAATTATCAATAATATTAAGGGTTATGCGTAAATTACCAATGATAGAGGGGTTATGCGTAAATTACCCCACCGTACCATATTGCAGCTGTAACATGGCTGAGAAATCCTGTAAGTATCTCTGGGTCAACATGCCCTCATGGATGTGAACCTATCAACCTCTATATATCATAACCATGACCATCACCATCACCACCACCACTATCCTCTTGTCCTCTACAACGAGTCATTATAGTGCTTGAACTTGAACCAGCCATCATAGTGCTCGAACCAGCAAAATGAAATAACGACTGACCCATCCGACCCACTTCGGCCTCAACCTCCTCAATCACCTCTCTCGATATTGGTGAAGGACTTGTCTAGATAGGTGGAGTGCGAATTATGGGTACAAGTGGAGTCTCCACATGATCATTGGCGGCAACGGGAGAGTGTGGAGGGGTAAGATCATTCCTTCGGTTTGATCGATGTCACGCGTTTGCCATATACTCTACTCATATGAGGTTGTGCAACCTCGGCCTAATTAGGGACATGTATATCCACAACCCGACGTTCTCCTCCATGTGTGCGTGCCATCTTATTTCAAATAAAAAGAAAATAAAGTTAGGTAACAATTGATAAAAATATATGTAAAAATATTCTACCTAACACATAGTTATGTTTCTATTTATTTAACTATATAAGAATTTAAAGAGTGAAAAGATTGAAGAGGATAGTCATCAGCTTTAGTGTGACAAAAATATATGAATGTTATTATGCTTATTCATAGGGCTCTGATTGGAAGACATTGCATTAACAGTTTCAATATTGTTCAATTATATTCTAGTATAGAAAAGGAATAAGGATAATACTGACATGTGATGGATGAAGTATAGTCAATAGCCTACTAACACCACATAATGATCATGTAACATGCGATTAAAAAAAAAGCTTGCTGAGATAGCAGATCTAAGAAGGCATATTGCAGCTTCAGCCCACTGCTATTTGCAAAATCCATCCCCTTCTCTAGATGGTAAGACAATGAGGAAAAATGATGGTTAAGAGTAAGAATGAATTGAGGCTTGCTGTGTGATATTGAAGTATAGCATTTAGAACTCATAGTTGTGCAGGCTCTGTTTTGATCTATTTCGCAAAATTTTTTATAGTAAATCCGTAGGTGGGGTTGAGGTGATTTTTTGATATGTTATACATTGGGATGTTAGGTAGCTCTTTGTAAATTTTTATTAAATTCCTAGGTCGGGAAGAACCTCAATTGAGTTGTTATCCATCGTTGCGCTAGTGAAACTGTTAGCAGGATTCTGGTGGCTAATTTGATCTTTAAGTGGTCATAACTTGTTGAATATAGATCCAAATTGAGTGATTCAAAGTGGTAAATTGTAGTTTAAAGTGTCTAGGATCAATAAAAGTAAGAATTATTATAGCAGGTCTTACATGGAATTATTAGTGAATTTTTCAAGTCTGTTGTGCAGAGTAAGTCCTAACAGGAAAATATGGTTAGTAACTTTAAATTTGAATGATTATAACTTGATGAATTTTGGTGCGAATTAAGTGATTTGAAATTCCGGATTGTAGTTTAAGGTGTGTAGTTTCTGGATATGTAGCTGTTATACAATTCACCATTAGCTTCAGTTTTTCGGGACTGAACAACAACTCCAACAACAGTTATTATACTAAGTTGTATGTGTTCATAATGAAAAACTTGCACATACCGAACCACGAGTCTGATCCTATGGTTCAGTTTCATTGGTTTTTTTTTCTTTCTATTTTTCCTCTTTTTTTATTTTTGCATCTTCAACAATTTTAAACTTTTTTGCATACCCCTAACTGTCAAAAAGAAAATTCAAAGTAGAACATCCAAACAAGTTGAGGTGGCCAAAAAAAAATGTTAAAATAAGCAGCAGCTACAATTATTATGGCAAAGCTAATATTTCAAATAACAGCTGCACATCAAGAACAAACTAAATTATAATGTGATTAAAAATTCACATGCAAGCAGGACCCAATTCCAAACTTCCAAGAAAGCAGAACCTGGAAGAAAAAAAAGACTCATTAACTTACTCTCCAACGATCCAGAGCTAGTAACCAAAAGCAAACCAACCAAGAGCAATGTAAATCACACTCAAGAGACTCATGCATATGATATTTTCATGCACTTATTTCAATGTTGTATCGCTGTTGGAGGAACTAATGAAGGCAAAGTTTGAAGCCACATTGAAATCTAAGGAGTTGACCTAGGTAAAACATTAATACGATCAATCCTAGATATAAAAACTTACTTTTTTGGATTGGAAATTTGTGGTTCCCAATAAATTTTCAATCAAAAAAGCAAAAGCTCCTGGTGCATATGAAAGGGAAAAACTTGCTATTATACAACCTTTAATAAATTTCATTTTTCAAACTTGGCTTTGGTATGCGATGATTACAAGATGTGTTTGAGTTATACAGAGGGGCCAAAATGTTGGCCCATTTGATGTCGGGTAGAGAGATTAGAATGACTAGGTATCCGTATATCATTCAATCTTCAATGTTCCTAAAGCTCTAGTTCGGTGTAGACATGTGATAATTGTAATTAAATTAAAGATGGAATATTTCTTACTTCAACATTAGTACAACAGCAGTAACTAGAAGTGTCATCAATGAAACAAACATCAAACAAGTTTTATTGCAACAGTAATTACACACAAACAACTATAATTCCTGAATCGTGCATCTCATCTCCCTCCAAAGATTAGTGCCCCATCCCAAATTTCTTGCATATACTGCAAGAGCTCAATTTGCTGCTTTCTTGGCCATTGCAACCCAACAGCCATGTTTCAGAAGAAACTTCTTGCACGTGATTCAAAATTCAAATGTTGCCCATTACTCATTTTGTTCTTCGAATTCATTTTTCACCAAGTTTAAGTAATAGAAAAGAAATCATAGGTATTGCTCTAAAGCCACCCACCTCGAGTACTGTATAAAACTAAGTATACACATGGTAAACAATTTATCCAGTTTCCCTTTTGTAAATTCATCCTAGAAAAGTTGATCTCCATCGGACTGCACATCTATTGGGACATATTTCTGTACTTATGGCATGCAGTTTAAAGTTATTCAATTATTTCACCTAAATTCTGAGGACTTTACATTTTTTCGCATTGCACAAACAATACGAACTCTGGCAACAAAGCTGGAAATGTAGCCGAAATTAATAATAAGTAATTGTTATGCTCTTCTGATAAATCCTAAGAATCAGGCCTATAAGAACTCTTCTTCCAAATATGAGAGTCCAGTTAGTATTTTGACAATTTTTAAAAGAAAGTCGCCAGTTATGATACTCTTTTTCTTAAAGTATTGCCGGTTAATTCAATTTTGTTCTTATAGTGTCGCCAGTTTCAAAACAGAACGACCTAAGTTATCGTCTAATTTCAAGAATCAGTATTCTAGATCAGTCCATCAACCAGAGAGGAAGCTAAGGAAGCACGTGACACTTAATTATTCAGAAGGTAGGAAAGATTTTACAGTACGAAGATTTTGCGGCAGAAATTCATGTAAGATCTAGTAACTCATCTTCAAGCGGGATGGGAAATAGAAGGGAGAGGATGTCGGCGAAGAGAGGGATCGAAGATGGCTTGTTGTGATTGATAGACGTCGATGAAGAGATGAGATTTAAGAGAGAGCCGCTGTACCTGCAGAGAGAAAATCGATTATTGTGAAAACTCAAACTGCTAATTCAAAGTTTAGTTGTAAAAAAGTTGAAGAAGTAGTTGTAAGGTTAGCAATGTTGTTGAATTAATATTGAGTTAATTCAATATTCAAAAAATTTTTTGTTTTCAATTGGGCAGTTTGGTAACTTGAAAAGAGTTTTTATTTTATTTATATTTGATGAAAGATATTTTGGTAATTAGACATTCTAAGTGGTGTGGTAATTCGAGTTTTTAGGTGTAACATTTAAGGGTTGTGATTTTTTGGTTAGATTGATTAATTCACAAAAACCACAAATAGAATTGGACCTATCGGTTTAAATTTTAGAAATTGAGACCGAACCGGTCTGTACTAAATTCATAAATTGAAATAAAATTCTTGCAATTACATAGTCACAACTGACATAAATGATTAAAAGGCATTAAACCACTAGTCTGGAAGATACAAAAGGACTAAAGGACTAACAAAAGTACATAGACATAGTCCCCAACTTTACGATTAATTGTTTAAAATACACACCTCCCTAAAATTTATTAAAATCCGTCCTCTAAGATGGAACGTTCCCTTCCCTCGTAATACTGTCGGCAAATTAGTTTAAGAATAAAGGATCAGCTGCACAAGAATTTTTTATACAGCATGGAGTGAAGTGGAGTCTCTTTTTTGTCTTTAAATCAATAAATAAAAAAGACAAAGGTGAATGGACCTCATTAGTCATTAGTCATTTTTGGATCTTGATCCTCCATAAGAAAATCATTTATTTTTATAATGTATGCATGCTATTCGCTTCAAAACAAATAAACAAAGAAAAACACTGTTTATATCTTTATTTTTGGGATGATGACGGGTAAACTACAGCAACCATTTGAAGAATTCATCTGCATCTGCATTTCCATTGAGATTTGCTTGTTTCTTGATGAATAACAAAAGAATACAACTTAATTATAAAAGAAGAATAAAAACAGAAACTGTATATAAAGAGAAGAGAGGTTAAAATGGCTCAAGCAAAATGTCAAGACTTGGACTTAGATCCTGCTTCATCAGCTTCTGCCGGAGACGTCCAATACAACTTCACTCCAAACAAAAGCTTCTCCCTCTCTAATGGTCCATCTTCATGATCCACAATTTGACTATCCCACAACATCCCATCTGCAATCCTCTTCACCTTCATCAAAACATCCACATCGTCTCTGATGATTATGCTCCCTTCTGGCCTCAGGATTCTGTCCATTTCAAGCAGTATATCTTCCATCTCACACCTGTAAAACCGTTACATCCACAAATATCTCAACCACAAAATGCCTAAAAGATTTTTCCCCATATTCATTTCACACTAACATGACATTTTTGTGATTCAGAATGAAATACTCCCTCCATAAAAATGCTCCTACCTGTCTTTGTAGAGTGTAAAAACTGAATCCGCATGAATGAGATCGTACGTCCTCGGATAAGTTGACATTGCTTCACACCTACAACCAAACATATCATAGCCCAACACGTAAAAATCAATATATTATCAATCCAAAAGGAAAAAAGGAAACAAACAAAGAGCTGGGATAAAAGCTCATAGTTATTATACCAGCTCTGGTATGTTCCAATTAATCCTCTTTGATAAATAGCCCCTAGTGTGTCAACTTTGGCCTCAGCAGGAACAATATTCATTACCCATGAGGGGTCATTGATGAGGGCAGCAGCAAATCCACCCAAAAATGCATTCATGTCAAGAAGGTTTCTGTACCTCCCATGTTGCCCTAATTGACTGTTCACTGCTTTATAATAGGACACTCTCTTTTTCCAGAGTTGTGAGTCTTTTTGGAAAACATCGGGTGTCACCCCTTCAATGCTTCTGCTACTAATCCTAGGTGGGACAGTATCCAATCTCTTGGGCCAATTTGCCAATTCCCCACCAGCGACCTCTTGATTGTCCAAAACCTCAGGCAGGGGGGTTAGGCATGTCTCTATTGGTGTGTACCTGGTAATGAGCATGCATTGTGTTAGAACTGGAGCATTGATATACTATGAAGTTGAAACATGTTTAGTAGAATCGAGGATCACAAACCAGCCGGAATCAGGATTTTGGGCAGGGCAGAAAGGCGGATTCTGGGTCATTTTGCGATTAGTTTTGCACTGCAAATGATTTTTGGGTTTCTGCCAAATAGCAATGTCACCCCTTTCTCCCAACTTTTTCCAGCAAAGGCTCTTGGCAACATTCTCAATTTGAGTCTGTTCTTCATTCAAGTCCTCCTTTGTTCTCTCCCAACCTTTCCAGTATCTCTTCCAGTTGATTGGTGGGCCAGAAAGGATCCAATATCCTCCAGGCCTCAGAACCCGATCCACCTCAATCAAGTAAACACCATCTATATCACGTCATGCAAACACAAAAGTCGTACCATATAAGTTGAAGATTAATGTGCATTTTAATTGTTTACATTATGCACTTGATATTAAATTACCAAATTGGCCCCAAGGAATGAGGCAACGGGAGCAATGAGCCATGTCGAAAGCTCTTGAAGGGTAAGGAAGCCTCTTGGAGGCAATGACTCCAAGCAGAGCAGGAACACCTCGCTCGAGGGCGAACTGGACCTGCGAAACATGAGTATCCCTGGGAGCAAACGACATCGTCATGATGTTTCTTGACAAAAGATAGGCTCCCCAACTTGCTACCTGCATTATCAGTATTTATTAAATTCCAATTGCAACTATCAAATTTACAGTGTTGACAAAAAAATAAAAAAATAATAATTGGACAGTAGGGTCCAAAATTGAAGTCATCTCTTATTCTCATACACAGGCACAGCCCATGGAATTATGGAAGAGGAAGAGAGAGAACCTTGTATTCTTTGCCGGTAGCCCCCACAAACCAACATTAAGATCCAAGAGTTGGTAGTGTCTTTTTTTTTCTGACTTGTCCCCCATGGCCATTGGCCATTACTAGGTCTGTCAATTGGGTGGGTTGGGTTGGAATAGATAATGAGTTAAAACAGGTCGAAATCGATTAGAATCTAAATATGAAACGGGTTGAAATGGGTTGTGTCGGAATGATTCGGGTTGAAACGGTTAACGGGTTAAAGCGGGTCGACCCGTCTCAACCCAAAAAAATTCCAACAAAAACATAAATTTATAGCATAAAAAATTATGGGTCGAAAATGGGCAACAGGTCCGACCCGCTTTAACCCAACTCAATCCGTTAATATTATTAAGTTGAAACGGGTTACCCGCTTCAACCCAAAAATATTAATAAGTTGAATTGAATTAAATAATTAAAGGGTTAGGTGAATTAATGGATAATGAGTTATAATTACCTGCCATTACTCATTTACTCCACTCTACTTTTTCAAAAGATAATCCTACTTTATAATAATCAAAATTCAAAACCAATCTCATCTCATTTAAAGTCTAACCAAATAATTGCTTTTCATAATCTCCCCCACATTAACATGACACATGACTCTTTTCTCTTTTTCCTTTTCTGGTTTACCCATTATACCTACACAAAATGCCATTTTCTGATCACATGACCAAACACAAATCAAAACTGAGCATTCATTTTTGTTTAACAATAAAATATCTTCTAATTATTAAGGACATATGTTTATATCATCGGTACTAATCATAATTACAAAAATATTTAAGTAAAAACAATCTGTTCATAACTATAGGATAAACATAAAATATTATAAATATGATAAATATAATTTTTTTTTTAAATTGACTTTTAAAATGAAAGATCCAAAAATAGTACCGTAAACTTTTTGCGGTAAATAATAAATATACAACTGTTTGGAAAAGTCAATTTCAGAATGTCTAAAGAAATAAATTACTGTCCAACTTTTACTCTTTAGTATCCTACGGATTGTTTCTCAAGCAAGAATTTGACGCAATTTTATTTTTCAAGTATAATAAACTTTGACACATTTTTAATAGATTTGACCTGCTTCATGATTTAAAAAGAAAAAATACACTTCAAATCTTCATTTGATACTAATTACTAGTTTGACTCTAAACAAAGTAAAAAAAGTTACACTAAGTTTGAAAATCTACTCAAGTAAGGACATGAATTTGACCCTTAAAAATCTATCTAAACCAATTTAATTAAATACTCCAAATAATGATAATGAAGATTAGAAAAGTATAGAAGAAGAGCTCACCCCACAACCGGTATCAATAGCGGTCCGAATAGACCCGTCCGTAAGATTGATCATCTTCCCAATCTCGTCAATGTACGCATCAGCACCTTTAGGAAACCCGGTCCCACCACCGGGAAACTTGAACCGGTCCCCTTCGTATCTAATCCAATTCTGAACAGCTTTCTCCACCGTCAGTTCCTTGTGTGGAGCGTTAGCGTACCACACCAGATCCCTGCTCATGGGCCACTTGAACGGGGTTTTGTATCCGTACGGCGCGGGCACACGGCATTTTACCAACTCCTCTTTCGCCGGACAATGTCTCTCCCTATATATCAACTTGTCCCTCGGGTACTTCAACGACCGCCTCGCGTCCTCGCACGGGGTGTACTCGCTGAAATTCGAGGGGCATGGCGGGTACACCTTGACGGTCTCGTCGGGGATTCCGACGGCGTCAGCGGCGTCCTCGTCGTTGGCCGAGTGGTGGCTGGCGAAATCCAACGCCTTATTGGAGGAAGGGTTGCTCTGGCTGACTGATACGGAGGTGGTGGTGGAGACGCAGGGGATGGAGGCACCGAGATTGGTGGTGGTTATGTGGTTGTTGCTTTGTTGCCAGGAACCCAAGAGGTAGAAGAAACAGAACAAAAAAATGACAACACCGTAGGAGGTCAGGTTGGACCTCTTGAAGACGGAGGAATTGTTGGACGAGGGTTTGGAGGTGGGATGGTAGTATGTTGGGCTATTCCCAGCCATGACCGATGGCCGGAGCTTGTGGTGAACGTCGATGGGGCGGGTTGGGTTTGATTCAGAAGGGGGTGGGGGTGATGTGTTTATATTGAAATTAGTAATGGAAGAGGGGGGAGGGGGGAAGGAATCAAGTTTGGCATGTGGGGGGATTAATATATTAATATATTGCTTAGGAACGCATTAGTTGAAGATGGGGTTTTTGGAGTCTGCCTCAGCGAGAAGAGCGGGAGGCTTCAACTCTACGAGAGAGAGAGAGACTAGAGAGGGAGAGAGTTTCAAGGTTTCAATTAATTACTGGTCCTAATATAGGAGTTTTCATATGGATGTATTTTCAATTTTTTTAAGATTAGATATTTACGGTTCTTGTTGTCCGAATTGACTTTCTCAGACTTCAAAAATTTCGGGTGTTTCATTTTCGTTTTACAATTTACAGTATATGTTAAATTTTTTGAAATGTTTCTTTTTTTGAAAAATAACGAAATTATTGGGAGTTTAGAATTTATTGAAATGATATGTTTTACGATTCATCTTCAGGCATGGAGCTGTCGGCGTTTTTGTACGAGACTATTACCTCCATCTATAACAATTGTCAATTGTACTGACGAATTGTTTGATATTCCACTCAAAAACTTAGCATAAGTACGACTGAGTTTTTGTAATCGATTCAGCCATGTTTGAATTCAATACAAAACTTGACTAATTACTCAACTCGGTTATGCTCGAATCGAATGTTTATCTTAATTTGTGAAGATTTGTTTGTGATTGACCCAATATAAATAAGTTGAGCCTTTATGTGAATCAAATCTTATACATCGCAAAGTCTTAGATCTATCAGTTAGTCACTCCTTATAAAAATGAGACAAGTCAATGTGAAACAAACACAAAACATATTGCTTGCCAACGAAAACGGGTGGATTTTGTGCCTAAGCTTTTGATGGTTCAAGCACCCTTACCTCCATTCCAACACATGAGTCCTATTTTGATAGTTTGACTTTCTGATAGCTTGTTTGAACTTTTGAGTAGCATTTCTTATAATTTGCACATAAATTTCATATTTATTCTATGACACATATTTTTGAACAACATAAGTATGTTATTGAGTTATAGTCCCTTTTTTGATAAACTAAAAATGAAACCTAATTTATTTTTATTTTTTAACGGGATGGAGGAGTAATACTTTAATATTTATTGTCATCATAATTTTTTCTTTCATAACATCTACTCCCTCCATCCCTAATTTATTGTTCTGATTGATCTGGCGCATCGTTTAAGAAAATCTATTTGACTGGATTATTAATATTGGTTTAATATTTAGTTTCCTTTAAAGCTCATGTGTATGTGGCCCATAATTAAAGTAGGGTGAAAAAGTAAGGATAAAGTGGTAAAAGTGATGTTCTAAAAAGGTAAGTTTCAAAGTGAACAATTATTTTGGGACGGACGAAAAAGGAAAGGAGGACGATAATTTAGAGAGGGAGGGAGTATATTATAATATAGTTCATTCTCACACATGTGTAATTGACTAAAACTATTTATCTATATTATAAGAGAGATTATTCTCACATATGTGTAATTGACTAAAACTATTTAAAGATTGAGATTAAATTATTTAAAAAAAATTAATTGTTGAGATTCACACTCACATTCACATGTGTGAGAGTAGTTATCTACTTTTAACTCTCTATTTTCTCTCACCTTGTTACAAAGTCACCCCCTATAATTAATAATATGAACAGTCACACCCTGAGATTAACCTTCTAAACTATTATCTCTTACAAAACATCAACTTTATATTAATATAATCTCACAATAGAGCTCAATTGATTGACTGAGACTATCTGGCCATAGGAGTTGATTTTGTTGCAAAATCAAACGTTCATAGATCAGTTACATATAACTTCTTACAAATAACTCCCTCAACTATGTGTAGAGTTCGAATAGCGCCCTCAACTATCACTTGAAGTAATGTACCCCTCAACTATAATATTTTTTTTAAAATCGCACTTTTTATTTAGACGTTGACGCTTCAATTAATAAAATCAGATATATTGACACCGTGTGCCCAAAAACACAGACACAAAGATCTAGTATAACTTCCAAGATAAGTAAGGCACCAGAGAAAGCTACAGTTTTGAGAGCTAAAAAATATAACCGAGTTTTGTTTTTTTGTTTTGTTAAGTAAATCGGACTATTCTTTTTCTTTCATTACTTCTTATCAATCACAATTCGAATATTTTATGCAAGATCACTATGATTGAGATCTCAAGCCATAGTAATTGACCTCACGAGATCGAGACTCGATCACAATTCACAATGCACGCATGGTTGGGTTTTTTTTATTTGTATTTTTACTTTTACCAGCATAATTTGATTATTTTATTTATTACTTGTACAAATTAAACCTCATAACGTTTATTCCAGTCATCTTATTATCAATATATGAGTCCTAAATACAATCTGAAATTAATGGTTTAAAAAATATATATATAAGATCTACTCCCTCTGCTTCTAATTTATTGTCATGTTTTACTTTTTTTTTTGAGTTAAAATGATTGGTTTTTAAATAAAAATTTAATGTATATCTTTCTATTTTTTTTATAATCATTAATGTATATTTTTTCTATTTTTATTATTAAAAAAAAAAACATGTCAAATTTATATTTAAACAACATTTAGCTTGACTCAAAAAAGACAAATAGGAAAATTATTTAGAAGAAAGGCTATTATAAAGTTAAAATGTTGAGATAGGTGGAAATAAATCAAATAATGCTCAAAAAGAAATTCTAAAAGTGGGGAGGCATAAAGCATAATGGACATTGGACAGTTGAAACTATGGGAGTTCGGCGTTTATAGAAAGCCGCGTGAAATCCCTTCCCCATATGGAACTATCAAGAGAGTAATAAATTAAAATGCCCGTATCAATAGTAGTATTTACTACAATAAGATATAAAAAACACAGTTGCCAATTGACAAATTCAATCATATTTCCATATTTGCTTACAAATACTTAAAATTATAATAAGATTTCCGGGTGCATTATAGTGTGATTCGAAATGGGGTCCTTACTAACTAACCTTCTACCTTTTTTCCTTTATCTGGAAATTGAGCATTGTAAAATAAAAAAATATAATTTCTCATTTGTCTTTCTCTTCATCGATAAATATATAAAAGGAGAGGAGCAAATAATATAAAGTTCATGTCAAAAATAACTTACTAAATTTAGAAATATTTATAATTTGAATATTTATCATATTTATTTTGGAAGTTGAAATGAAAATCAATTAATAAAGTTGACAATAACTCTTTAGATTCAAATGACTTTTCAAATATCTTTAGTATATTTAATGTTCTTGACTGATATTAAAAGTTGAAACATTTTTTATTGCTATTTTTAGCTTAAGTTATAGCTCACAAGTATTAAAGTTAATTAATTTCAACTTGATATTCATTTGTTTGTGAATGCCTGTGTGACATTATTTAAAAGTTATTATACTATTTTGTGATAATTCATTTATAGGATCATTTTTCAATAATTATCTTTACAATTACGATTTTCATGATATTTCATTTAAACCCTCTACTTATGCTTGTGGACAATAAAGCGCAACTTAGTTGTAAGACACTTCACCTATACCTAATAGATCGTATGTTCGAATCACAAAATATTTGAATACTATTTATATATAATTTAATTGTTATAATTTTCAAACATGAAATTTTTGAGTGAAACGGAGGAGTACTATATTTGTTCACACCAATATATATTAGATTTTGAATATCATAACTTATCAGCATACCGCTAATTCAATCTATTACTTAGTTTTTAAGAGAAGTGATTATTTATCAAAAAGGAAATTGGATGATTCACTCGCAATTTGATTGATTTCTTAATTCCCTACTTACATATTACTCCATCGATCCATTTCGGGCAAAGAGTCTCATGTATGAAAGTTAAACTTTTTTAAAAATTTGATAATTTTAATAGCACATTAGCTATAAAATAACATTTTTTTACCCGAATCGGAGGAATTATATGTTAAATGAGACCAAAACGACTAAATGAATTAGAATAATGATCTCCTTGCTTTCATTTCGTGCATATTAGTTCTTTCACCGTTCTCACTAGTATTTACCTTTTATGAAAATGTTTCTTATTTCTTTTCTCATAGGTACTAGTTTCTACTTTTTGATATCTTAATACTCCATCCGTCCTAAAAAAATTGTTCAGTATTTTTTTTTTTTCAAAATAATTATTTTGTTTGAAATTTTTATTTTTTTAGGACAACACTTTTACCGCTTTACCTTTATTTTTCAACTTACTTTAATTATAAATTATATACACATGAACTTTAAAGTAAACTACACATTAAATTAATATTAATAATCAAGTCAAATGTGTTTTCTTAAACTATGGATCAAGTCAACACATATAATAATTTTAGAACGAATGGAGTATATTGTTGGCCAAAATACATTTATTATCCTTAAGTATACACCAAATCCCATAATGGTTGATGTCTATTTTGGCCTCTTTTTTTCCCTTTTTCTTTTTATAGATGTTGTTTTAAAGTATAATAGTTTTTGCTTAGGAATAATTGTATAAAGTTTAGATATAGAAAATTGTTTTTTCTTGGAAAAATATTGTGGAAAGGAGAGGGACGGACCAATTGACCAAACACACATCAACACAGTCCATTTTACAAATATTTATTAGCCAAAACTAGGAGTAGAGCCAGAGGAGCTTAATCGCCTTTTACACTTTTTGTGTCCTCTTATTCTTTGATAACTTGCGCTCTTGGCCTCCTTTTATGCTTCAAATACTTGGACTCTCTCACCTCTATTGTTATTTGTTAATGGTAAAACACACATTTGAGCCATTGTACTTTTTAAAAAATTGTAATTACACCACTGAGACGTCAAAATTTTCGGGATGATCACTGTACCAGAGTTATCTTACAATTTTTAACCTATTTTTTGGATGGACGTTAAGTTCGAAGGTTAATTCTTGTTAAATACATATTTTGCCCATGTCATCATCTCCTCTGAAAAATCTCATATTCAAACAAAATCCCAGATTGTAGGATATTAGCTCAGTCCAGGTCATTCTTGTCCCGCCGTCAAATATTTGCTCCTTTGGTCTCCCTTGTTTCAATCTCGAAAAAGGGATATTCTCTCAAAGAATTCGTCGGTGACTTTGGTGAGTTCATACTCTTCCCCGTAGTCAATTATTTGCTACCTCTTTTCATTCTTTTTCGAAGAAGAAAAATATTTATTGCTTCTTCTTCCCGCCGCCGCCGATTTAGGTTTCCTAATATCTCAATGGGTCTTTGTACAATCTTTGCCGCAAACAAATTATATCATACAAGTACAATAATGGGTTTGTATTGAGTTTAAGAAATTTGGGCATCTCTCACCGGGTTTTTTTTCAGATGGGCCTTGGGCTGAAACTATTTCGCCGCCGTTAGGTATTTGTCCACCAAAAAATCATCTGAAAACCAACAAGAACAGTCATTTACAGTCTCTTACCTAATTACCTTGTTAATTCTCTTCGGTTCTCTCCCAAATCTGCCATTTCTGCCTCCAAGAGAGTACATTTTACAACCCCAGATAAACCCGACTTGGTTCTAGCCTTATTGCGAGGGCATGGATTTGGAAATACCCACATTTCTAAAATTATCAGTAAATTTCCAGAATTGCTTGTTAGCAAACCCGAAATAACATTAATTCTCAAACTTGATTTCTTCGGTTCTCTGGGTTTCTCAGAAAGAGAAGTTATAGAGCTTTTTTCCTCAAAACCTCATATATGTTTGAATCTGAGAATTTTGAATCTACAATCTGAGATTTTTGGAGAAGATGATGATAAGGGCAAAATAGGTATTTAACAAAAATTAACCTTCGAACTTAACGTTCATCCAAAAAATAAGTTAAATTGCAAGATAACTCCGATACAATGGCCATCCCGAAAATTTTAACGTCTTAGTGACTTAATTACAATTTTTTAAAAAATACAATGGCCCAAAAATATGTTTTGTTTTTGTTAATTTAAAACTTCCCCAATCCCCACACCATTTCTATTGATGTGATGATGTCGACATTATTATAGCTAAAATAGCAACGTACAATTCCCAAAATTCAACTACAGTTAACAACATCTAACCAAAACAACCTATATCTTCAAAATCTTTATATAATCAGGATTTGTTGTTTCTTCATTTACACAATGGTTTTAAGTGTTATTCAGTAGATTGTTGCGATCAATCTTGAACACTAAAAGTGTAAACTGCTCATGTCCACTTTCTATCGTTAGGTTCAGTTAAGCTTAAGGTCAAAGTTAATGAAGTTATTTAGCAATCCTCTAAGTTCAAAGGGATATAGTCATATAGACATACTACTTCAATCTCTACTTAATAAATACTATTTCCTCCATTTCTAAATAATTGTTTTGTTTTCTTTTTTCATCCGTTTTTATAGTTTTCTTTTAGGAAACCATCTTTTAGAATATCAAGTTCTTTAAAATGGTCATTTTGGTGGTACCGTTTTATTTTTTAAAAAATCACTGGCATCATCTAATCATAAAATTTCATCCAAATTTCAAAGAAAACAGTTTCTGCTGATGATGTTTTACGAAATGTCTATAAATAAAAGTGTCTAATGTCGAACTTTTTTTGAAAAACCATATTTTTAGTCATGATCAGTATGTTGCTTTGTCTATAGTTACTAATCTTAAGGTTTTTTGAATTTTTTATGTGACAGTAATAGTTGTAATAATCGAATATTTTCAACGAAAAATGTTGTATATAAAGAAGTATTTCAAAATTTATAATAATTTTTTAAAAAATTTATGTGATTTTCTTTGATTTTACTGCTTATTAATTTTTATTTATTTTGCTCATATTAAACTTTTTAATTGTATATTATTCAATTTTGATTAAGTATATGTTTTTACACTCAAATACAAATCGTGCAACGCACGGGTGCATCACTAGTATAATACAAGACCAAACCCTAAACATACTCGAATAAGAAAACTAGAAACGCTGTGAAATGGCACGGTGCGGTCGCTCCACGACTGCCCTATCATCTGTGAAATCATTCCAAACTGACGCGATCGTTTCAAGCAACCATTCTAAGTATTGAGACTCCTCAAGAAAATGATGCGCTCCCTTCGGCCATCCTATACAACCACTCTAAGCAGCGTACTTGCGCCATTATGCATTCTACGAACACTCTATTGCAATAACTTCAAAAATCTGTACTGCAGTTCGCAGAAGGTGTAGCCCCCGCACCGCACCACATTTGAGACTCAACCAAGTCCTACACACTTGCCGAACCAAGTTCCAGAAGAATTGACCATTTGCTTTGGTAATCGAGCCATACCATCTACAACATGTATAGTACGTTGAAAAAAAACGTACAAGTTTAATACAATATTTTTTCAAATTTACTATGAAATATTTGACGTAAAAATACGTGAATGAAAGAAATATTTGTAGAAGTGTACATAAATAATAGGGATAAGAGGGAAATATACCAGACAAAAATACGTCATATTCTATATGGATATTATTATTTTTATTTATCTTTAGTTTTAAACATCTTAGTATTTTCACTTCTACACTCTTAAAACTATTATTATCATATTATTAACTATTTATAAAAAAACTATATATTAGTAATTAAATGTAAACATGATTAAACATTGATGCTCGGTCTCATGCGTATATTTAAAAAGCATGAGAAATACCAAAAAAATGCTTCTTAGACTTCATAATTAATATTTTTATGTTAAAAGTCTTATTTGATCAATTTGTGAAACATAAGTAACATAAATAGAATAATTGAAGTAATGAAATATTATCAAAATGTTTTATATAACATAGTTTTATTTTGTCACACGTGAAGGACGATATATTTTAAAGTTTTTTACGTGTGTTAAACAAATCAACTCAAAAGTACAAGTATTTTTTATTAAGTTTGATTTGGGTACGACAAAGAGAGTATTATTTAATTATTCATATGTATGTGTATTATACATGGATTATATATGTGTATTTATTAAGTGTTTGTTTGGTAAAGTATTTTAACCAAAACGTTGGTAAAAAATATATCGTTTTAAAAATATGGAGCGTTTAAAAAATATGTTACATTTACAACTACTCAGTTTATGAAAATAACGTTTTGAAATAATTTCTCAAACATGTTTACAAGAAAAAAAATCACGTTTATAAAACGCTACGTTTTAAAAAAACGTTGCGTATTGAAAAAACTGCATTTTTAAAATATTACACCAAATGAGACCTAAGTAAGCTTTAATCAAGATTAAAAAGAGGAATACAAATTATGGATTAGTCAGAAGTAGGGGTTAAAGTGTTCGGTTTGATTTAGGCCAAAATCACAAACCGAACCGCCTATATTGGTTTCCAAAATCTCAAACCAAACCAAATCAAGTAAGGTTTGGAACCAAACCAAACCACTCGATTTGGTTTGGTTTGGTTTGGTTTGGTTCGATTTTGTTGTTTATATAAATATTTTTTAATCAAATTAACCAACATTAAAAATAACAACAAAAATAAGATTTTAATTTGGAATTAACATCAAAATTAGGAAATAACCTACTAATAACAAATTATCATTAAGAAAACAATACAAATTCCAAAATAAATACAAACAATTAAAGAAATAATAGTCTTCCAACAATCAATATTTTATTTGGTTTAGTATGTTTATATATATATATATATATATGACTAAATCAAAGATCTAGATTATGCATATAAGATGATCAAAAGGTTCAAAATTGTTAACAAATGTAATATAATATATATTTTATAATAAATAAATAAAAATATATAGATTGGTACTTTGGTACAATTCGATATCAAAATCTATGAACTGAACCTAATCAAGTGGTTTTCTAAATTTTAAAAGAACAAGTTTTAGGTTTTTAAATTTTAAAACGTGAAAACGCGGCGTTTTCCAAACAAAAGTTTTAAACGCTTTTGATTTTAAAGATTTTTCAAGCTTGATGTAGTTTGATGATTCTGATGTAGACCGTAGTCACAAGTGCCACCAGCTAATTTTATCTTACAACCTAAAGAAACAATATTCCTTTCCTTATTTGATTAAAGAGAAAATAGGAGGAAAACAGCCTTCCCATTATTAATTTGAATAATTAAATTAACCATAAGGGGATTGGAGAGAGATGACTTCAATAAATTTCTTATAACTTTCTTTTTCATTTCTCTTTATTAATTTGAAGTAATGATTTTTACCTTTATTTATTTTCACAAGAACAACGAATCCAAATGTTGTATGAAGGAAGAACATGATTTGATTATTGATCATTGCTTTAGAAAATCTAGTTATCACAAAGATACACATCCACGCCTTCACACACACACAGTTTAATAAAAAAACCCTTGTTACGCCTTCCCAGAATTTCGTCCTCCTCAAAACCTATTCAATAAAAATCCCCACACACACAACAAAAGTTTAATGAAAAATTGTTACGCCCTTTGTCCAAAAAAAATAAAAAATAAAATAAAGTAGTCGCTCTTTTTATTTCTCCTTCTCCCCCAACCCAACGCATCCTATGTTCAGTACACCATTTTCTCCTCCTCTCCCCTCCTTCATCCGCCATTATTGACTCTTTTTATTTTACTTCGATTCTCCCCTTCTCGATCTCTTTGCCGCACCTATTTTCTTTCAAAAAATTTCGGCTATGTGATTCGGAGTCAAAAACAGGAAAGTTCCCACTCGCTGTTTGGGCGAACCCACTTAAATTTCGGGTCACCCAATTTCACCATGTCTCGTAATTGTTAACAAAATCAACAGCAATGGGAGTCTTAGGCTTATCGTCTAGAATAAGGACAAGACTTAGGTGAGGGGTATTATATTGGGCGAAAAGAAGGAAATTGCTTCGACGGCGAGGGAAGCTGACTGGTGATGAACGAAGATAAGTTTTGATTCTTTGTGTCGAAGGATTATGGAAAAAATACATGCGTCCAATCGAATGTTGATGGTGTTGAGTACAACGCAGGTCAATTAGAACGGTGAAGTGAGTTATTTCCTACATTGGTACTTGAGGAACCAGCAACAAGATGAACTGGAGAAGTGTCCAGTCTTCCCGTGAATTATCTTTCAACGAATTGAAACTGGGGGGGGGGGGGTTGTGACCAACAATGGATAATATCCACCCCATATGAATTCCTCACTTACAATTAGTGTCCTACACCTGGGAATCGAGTAAAAGATGGAGAAAGTTTTCATTCCTCCTGACCATTCTTCTACCCAAAACAAAGCCTAGTGACTTCCGTTTAATATTTGAAGGAAAGAAATACGAGAAAGTGATTGCCAAATGAAGTCCGAAAAAAGTCTGCCAAAGAATATCTTTGCATCTCCCTTCGTTGAAACATGGAGCTCTTTTAGAAAACATTATCAAAAAATATCTTCATACTGACACATTTTCTGGAGATTACCAATTGCCAACCACCAAAAAGATGATTAGAAAACATTATCTACGATCATTTTCGTAAAACATTCATAACCTAAATGTTGTGTGGCGCCGACCATTGGAATGGCGAAGTGGAGCTCGTACATGGCGAGTATGTTGGGAGCTAAAACGGAGACGACTTGACGTTTCTTGATGCCGAGACGGGAGATAGATAAGGCGAGTTGAAGTCATGGTGGTGGGTCTCCGATCAGGTGTAGGACCTATCGTTGTAGATGATGGAGGTAGTCGCCGTAGACGGTGGCAAAGATTTCAAGGAATCCAAGTGGAGTTGATGGGCCGAAGGGGTCAAACTTTCAAGAGGATTGGAAAGGACAAATTTGCCCTCTTGTTTGTGCACGTGAGTTAGCACATGTCATTTAACGGTACTTCAGTTAACTGAGTTAGGGTCAGGGATTACCGATATGTAAATTTTGCAATATTTGGTATGTGGCGTACACTTGCATTATACAAGGACTGCTTTAAGACTTTTTCAAAGTCAGGGACCAATGGTTAAGTTAACCCTTTTTTGATATAATAATTTTGGTGGAGTGGGGTGTGTGGAGAATAATGTGTGGCTTACCCAACTAGGGTGTCGATCAATATTATATGTACTTGATTATGGACAAAGTACAAAGACAATAATGCCTTCACATAGCTTGGGCTACAAGACTATACCAAAGATAGATGAGATCTATCTAAATTACAAGATTTGATAGTATCAATCAAATATATACAAATATTCACTTACACACCCCCGCAATCAAAACAGGGTCAACCACGTGAAGATTGGATCGTAAGAGAGCAAAGCGAGGAGATGAAAGACCCTTAGTAAATATGTCAGCGATCTGATCGACAGTGGGAACATAACGAACATGAATAATGCTAGAAACAACTAAATCCCCAACAAAGTGAAAGTTAATCTCAATGTGCTTATGAAATACCATATTTGTGTTCAAATAAGTAGCTGAAATACTATCACAAAAATATAAAAAATAAAAAATAAAAAACTGGCTGAGGCAAAAATACATTCAGATCCTTGAGTAGAGATCGAAGCCAACATGTTTTAGCAATAGCATAAGCAACAAAGCGATATTCAGATTCTGTACTAGAACGAGAAATCGTCGGTTGCTTTTTAGCACTCCAAGATATTAAGTTAGGGCCTAAAAGATTGCATAACCTGTCATTGAGCGATGACTATCAAGGCACCCAACCTAGTTAGCATCAGCATAAGCAGAGAGTGTAATATCAGTGGTGGGAGGAAAGTGAAGTCCATGGCCGAGAGTACCACACAGATAATGGAAAATTCTTTTAACAACCTGCAAATGAGGAACACGGGGAGCATACATATACTGACTAACAATGTCAGGACAAGTAAAGGTAAGATACTATAAAACACCTACCATACTGCGATAAGGAGTGGGATCATCAAGGAGGTTACCAATATAACCAGCTGAAGGTTGAGTGGAAGAAGGAATACGAGTGCGTATAGGTTTAGCATGAGACATAGAAAAGTGGTTAAGAGATCCTCAATGTAATGATGCTAAGTGGGAAGTAAACCCGAAGAAGAGCGTGAAGCTTCAATGCCAAGAAAAAAATGGAGGTCACCGAGATCTTTCATGGAAAATTTAGAAGAGAGAAGAAAGATAAAAGATTGAACCGCAGAAATAGTATTGTTTGTGAGAAGTATGTCATCAACATATAAAAGGAGAATAAGAGTAACATTATCATGACAATAAATAAATATGGATGAGTCAGAACGATTACAATGAAAACCAATAAATAAAAGAAAAGAGCTAAATCGTTGGAACCATGCTCGAGGAGCCTGTTTCAATCCATATAAAGCCTTAGGCAAGCGACAAATATGAGTGGGATGTTGGGGGTCAACAAAACCTGGTGGTTGTTTCATATAGACCTCCTTGGTAAGATGACCATGTAAGAAGGCATTTTTGACATCGAGTTGAGAAACACACCAGTTATAAGACAAAGTAAGAGAAAGAACTAGACAGATGGTGGATGGTTTAATGATTGGATTGAAAGTTTTGGTAAAATCAACCCCAATCTGCTGCTTAAAACCCTGAGCAACTAATCGTGCTTTATATCACTTAATGGACCCATCTGATATGTGCTTAATTTTAAATATTCACTTACATCCGACCAATTTTTTTTGTAGGATCATAAGGAACAAGATCCCATGCGTTATTGTCCAATAATGCATGGAATTTGTCACCCACAGCGTGATGTCATTTTGTAATTTTAAATGGCTTGAGAAAAACATGTGGGTTCCATAGTGGTGACATGAAGAATTTAAGGAAAATATGGACTTGGGTTTGACAATACCATGTTTAGAGCGAGTGGCCATGGGGTTCCCGGAGGAAGAAGGTGGGTAAGACGTGGGTGGCACAGTTTCTGTGCTAATCGGTGCGACAGGGAAATTATTAGAAAGAGTGTTAGATGTTGTTTATTCTAGAACAATATACGAGGGAGAGGAAACATGAGCATGAGGGGGCAGAGCGGGGGAGGCATCGAAAAAGGAACCACTAGTTACGGGTGGTGAAGGAGACATAGAGGATGGTGTCATCACAAGCTGTGGTGGAGAAGAAAGAAGACGAACCCATAAAGGAGTAGAAGAGTGGACCGAAGTGTTGTACAACAAGGGATGCACCTTAGAAGGAATGTGAACAGCACTCGGATCTGGGGAGGTAGAGGAATCAGTAACATTAGAAAGATGAGAAAAAGGAAAATCATGTTCATTAAAAATGACATGTCGACTATGATATACACGCCTAGTGGTCGGATCAAGGCAACGATATCCTCGGTAGTTTGAAGCATATCCTAAAAAAACACACAATTTTGAACGGTGTTCAAGTTTATGATGAGCTTGAGCAGTGAGATTTGCAAAACATGCATAGCTAAATGTTCGAAAATGGGAAAAATTTGGTGATTGAGAAAACAAAATTTCATAAGGTGACTTCCCATGTAAAACCCGGCTTGGTAGACAATTAATGGTGAACACAGCCGTAAAACAAGCATCGACCTAATAAGAAAAAGGCATATTAGCTTGAATTTGAAAAATTCGTGCCGGAGAGTTTTGACGTCAGGATTCGGGTAGGGCAACTGTTCCTTTTGGGATTTTTGAATCGATGAAATAAGGCGAAAACCTAGTTGGGTAGCTAGGGTTCACTTTGGCCGGAGAGTTTTAGTGTTTAGGAGAGAGATTTGGCATTTGGCAGAGCTTCGGGGCTAGAGAGGAAATAACCTCGGCGTTCTCTCGAGAGAACTTTCACAAACTGCTGCGTGAAGTGTGTCTGAAATTCTGAAGCCAGGAGGCTTTATTTATAGCCAAGGATTGGGGATTCCTTCGCTATTAAGTATCATCCATCTTGCTTGAGTAGCTTGTACCGCGTGCTGAAAGAATTACACCAAAAGGCAAAAGCTACAGTGCGGGGGTAAAGTGGGCGCGACCTAAAGCATGAATGGGCGCGGTGCCCAGAAGGGCTTGGGGTTGCGCCCATGTCTTTTTCCTTTCCAATTTTGGCACTTTGATCCCCTGCAATCCCTGTTTATGCATTCTTATTTTCTTTTGCATCTTTTGCATTTTAAACCCTATAACTTGACATACGTTAGTCCTTTTAACAGGTCTTGATATTTTATGGCATGTCATACAACAGGGGTATGAAATTGTGGTGTCTACAGAGCCCCTCAACGATGGAGTTTACGGGTAAACCGAAACTTACCAAGTAAACGAGCATCGTTGATAAGAAATAGACTCCCAAATTTCATGGAAATTATAATGAGGAGGAATGCAACATGCAACAATTTAGGATGAAGCAATTCAAATCTCATATACTCAAATCATTTTTAGTTGGTTTTAAAGTAGATATGCAAATGAAATGCTCTGATGGTCGTGCTTACTAAGTAGGCTACCTACGTATCCCTTTTCAAGAATCAGATCACACGTAGTTCGATTCAAGCCGACAAGCAATAACAAGCACTGGGTGGGATAGATGGTGCGTTTTGCCCAACATAGGCAAAATAGGTGGGATTCGAATGCATTTCGCCCAGCATAGGTAAGATAGGTGGGACTTGGATGCGTTTCGCCCTGCATAGGCAAAACTAGTGGGATTCGTATGTGTTTTGCCCATCATAGGCAAAACTGGTGGGATTCAGATGCGCTTTGCCCAGCATAGGCAAAACTAGTGGGATTCTGGCGCGTTTCGCCCAACGTAGGCAAAACCGGTGGGATTTAGAATCGCTTTGCCCAACATAGGCAAAACTGGTGGGATTCGGATGCGTTTCGCCCAGCATAGGCAAAACTGGTGGGATTTGGATGCACTTTGCCCAGCAAAGACAAAACTGGTAGGATTTGGATGCGCTTCGCCCATCATAGGCAAAACTAGTGCAACCTCTAAAATGTACTTCCCCCGGAAAAGGGAAAGTGATGCAACTTAAATGCACTTCCCCCATAATAGGGAGAGTGATGCCATTTTAAAACGCGTTTTCCTCATAATAGGGAAAGATGATGCAATTTTAAAAGCGTTTCCCCCAGAATAGGGAAAACAATGCAATTTTTTAAATGCCCTTCCCCCAGAATAGGGAAAGATGATGCAATTCTAAAACGCGTTTCCCCCAGAATAGGAAAAGATGATGCAATTTTAAAACGTGTTTCTCCCAGAATAGGGAAAATGATGCAATTTTAAAACGCGTTTCCCCCATAATAGGGAAAACGATACAACTTTTAAAACGTGTTTCCCCCAGAATAGGGAAAACGATACAATTTTTTAAATGCCCTTCCCCCAAAATAGGGAAAGATGATGCAATTCTAAACCACGTTTCCCCCAGAATAAGGAAAGATAATGTAATTTTAAAACGCGTTTCCCCAAGAATAGGGAAAACGATGTAATTTTTTTAAATGCATTTTTCCCAGAATAAGGAAAGATGATACAATTCTAAAATGCGTTTCCCCTAGAATAGGGAAAACGATGAAATTCAAATGTGTTTTGCCCAGCATAGGCAAAATTGGTGCAATTTTTTAAATGCCACTCCCCCACAAGAGGAAAACGATGCCATATCTAAAATGCCCTTCCTTAGAATAGGGAAAATGATAAGATTTTAAAAATGTGTTTCCTCAAGCATATGGAAAGAAATGTTGTTTTCAAAATGGACTTTTCCCAGCAAAGGAAAAGCGATGCTGCTTTCCAAAATGCGCTTATACCCAAAATAGGAAAGCGATGTGATTTTTTTTAAAAAAATGAATTTCCCCCAAAATGGGGAAAGAAATGTTTTTTTTAAATGGGCTTTCCCAGCAAAGGAAAAGTGATGCTGCTTTTCAAAATGCGCTTAACCCATAATAGGAAAAGCGATGTGGTTTTTTTTAAATGAGTTCCCCCCAGAATAGAGAAAGTGATTCAATTTTAAATTGCGCTCCCCCCAGAATAGGGAAAGTGATTCAATTTTAAATTGCGCTCCCCCCAGAATAGGGAAAGTGATACGATTTTTTTAATGTGCTTATCCCAGCATAGGAGCAGCGATGCAACAAATGTTTTTAAAATATGCTTATCCCAGCATAGGAGAAGCGATGATTATGAAACGTTGTGGCAAAATGCTGTCGATGATCGGTTTGTGTAGCTTTTGATGATGCTGTTGAGGATCTTTGGGAGGTGGTCCTTGGCGAGATGCTGGCAGAACATTTATACTTTTCCAAGGGCCAATGCGATAGAAGACTTGATAAGATAATAAAAGGTTGCAAGCAAAAGATGTAAGCATGAGAATGAAACTTTCTTTTTCTTTAAAAAAATGGACTCTTGAATGTGCATGTGTGTCATCCGTTTCTTAAACATGTTAAGATAAGATGGGGCAAGGTGATGGAAATGTAATATAAGAGCTTGAGATGTGGCTTCTGGTTGGCTTTGGACGGTTATGAGTATAGGAATTGATGGTGATATTTGAGATGAAGGTGGGTGAAGTTTAAGGTTAATTTTTAGTCTTTTGACTAGTGCATCATTCAAAAAAGGAATTCAATCAAGATTAGTGAGTCCTACTAATCGATGCCTCAGATGGACCACTTTTTTTTTTTTATTTTATTATTATTTTTTGTGCTCTAACTTTTGCATAGGTCGCTCTTTCGGGTTTTCAACGTAGCGAGCCTTTACCTCATATGGAGTTGGTCTCTCAATGCATGTGAAGATAAACCACTTATTCTTGAGGGATCATGCCTTTGTAGCCTCTTCGTTTCTTCAGGCGAGATGGAAAGGACAGTTGTTTCTGGAGATGATGATCCTTTATATATCCAATGAGTTTGGCGGGAGAAGCCCCGGGATGACTCGATGAACCATATTTTGTAAGATGGGGCGGGTAAAGTTTCTGAAAAGATTAACTAGGGACGGCCCCAGAAAGACTAGATTTGGAGAGACTTTTGAAATAGACAAAAATGAGTATGCTCAAAGAAAAAGGGATGACTCTAATGGACAAAAGGAGAGTCATGATCCAGAGTTTATCGCCGAGTATCACAAGTTTCATGGACCCTATTTAATGTTTATATTTTGATAATTTTATATGTTTTTTAGCAAGAAGTTCTATCATGGACCTAGATCACGTTATAATCGATTGAAACAGAGCTATATGTGGCAACTAGGTTAGGGTGTAGTGTTTAAGTCTTTGGGGATGGATTGGCTTTAGGGATGAGGATTTGATTGGTCTCTAGGTTCAAAGACATTTTGGGCTGTGAATTTGGTTATCTTTGGAAAGGCGTTCAGAAGCGATCATTTGCTGGCCTTTTAGGCTTGTGGGTTTGGATGAGAAGTTGGTTTCTGGACCTGGTTGTAGGTATTGGGAGATTGGCTTTTGGCTTTGGTTGTGGGTTATGGGGTTGTCTAAAAGTGATAGGTTCTTTTTTTGTTGCGAGAGAGAGATTTTGAGGAAATTTCTCAGGATATGCTTCTTTTCTTTTTTTTTTTCCCTTTTTTATGCATAGGCCTCTTTTTTTTTTTTTTTGTGAATTTTCAACCTCGCTCTTTCTTTCTTTTTCTTTTTTTGACCTTTTTTTTGTTGACATCTCGGAGCAATTTGAGAGAGTGCTTGAAGAAATATATGTCTTCTCTCTCTTGGGATAAAAAAAGGTGGTCACTCTTGCTGGATATATATATAAAAGGGTGGAACAGTCCCAGTTAGAGCTCTCAAAATGGACCAGCGGGGCGGGTCGGACCAACCAAAAAAAATAGCGGACCAGCAATACTTTAACCCAACCCAACCCACCTTGGGTTGCGGGGCGGGGCGGACCAACCCGCCCAAAAATAGTTGCTTAATCAAATATTCAGAGTCTTTCTTGCAGGAACAGGCATAATTGCCTTTCTTTCTTTAGAACTTGAAATTGGCATGTAGAAATTGAACAAACTCATGTTCCATCATTCATTGAAAATGGGGAGAAATTACTTACTCTTTGGTTTGACTTTGAGGGACTCCTTATTAACATACTCCTCTAGGCCCAACAACCCAAACCAACCCAAATAATTCCCCCACTTCACCAATTGCACTTTGACTGGAATTAAGGGATTCAAAATTCCTAATTCCCATATCCTCTTGACCCCGTCTTCTTCCATCTTTCTTGTGACGGGCGCCGCTGCAGTTGTTCACTCTGATAAGAGTCTTCCTCCCCATTTGTGATTTGTCGCTTGCATCAACCTATATAAACCCACTTTCGTCTATCACTGAAAGGTACATCGACAAAGGCTAGGGAAGCCAACAATTGGTGAATAGCCATTGAATTAGGAGAAAGGAGGCGAGAGAGGGTAATGATGGGAAGTAAAATATATATAATATGGCAGGGCGAACCAACCCAATGGGTTTGGCCCATTTTGACGGCTCTAGCCCCAGTTTTGGGAAGCTAGATCTTAGAGATGGTTAGGCTTTTGGTATATGGTGTATTTGTTTAGGTATTTGGAAGGGGTTTGGTGTATGGTTAGAAGCCCCTAGTGTGCTACTAGCAGCTCGGATGCAATGAGTCGAAGATGACATTTCACCAAGATAGAAGGTTGCTTTATTGAACTAACATTTTTAATGGTTTATGGGTCCATATTTTGAAATGACTCATTATCAACTCGTGTATTTTTATCATGTTTTTACATGAGTTGATTCCTCATCTTTTTTTTTACATATAACAGATACTTTGGCGATAGGTGGTGCTCAGAGATCAAGAAGAAGACTCGACAAGCTAATATAGGAGAAGCAATAATTTTACCAGACTCGGATATAGATAAATACCTTTGAAAAGCTCGATTTGAGAACTTGGTTGGACTTTTGAAATAAAAGAGACCAAATGGATTAGTGAGCATACTCTGTAAAGATGGACTGTAGGCATCAATATGAGCAAAAGAGACACCCTTGGGTTTGAAAGCCCCTAGTCTTGATTTGTTGTGTATGATCCTTGAGTCACCTGGCTTTTCTTGATTTCTCGACTTTCCTGACTTTGTTGCTTTCTTCCCTAGCTCCCTATCGGTCTTTCATTTTTTTTCCTTTTTATTTTTTTTCATTCTTTTTTTAGTAGTGGTAGACCTTGACATCTCGAAGTAGGATTTACTAACATTGTATTTGAAATTGAGAATGAATGATACACTAATCAAATAGTAATGCATTTGTGAGAGGTTAAGAGGGAAGAGATTGAAGATGAAGATTAAGGATAATAGTGAGGAGATTTTCTATATTTACATGTTATTGGAAAAATAAAAACACATAGAAAACACCTTCTTCTTTTTTGAAGAGTAAATCAAAGTATTTGACCGAACCCAAAGGCTGCTTACGTTCCTCATTTCGAGGCTCAGGTCATCGTAGTTCAACTATATAAGAGAAATTTTCATTTTGCTAATCTTTTTAAATAATTTTTCAATTTGAAAGAATAGAGATTATTTTTTTCATTTTTAAAGTTTAGAATAGAACGAAATCCTTTTTTTAAATGAACATTTTTTTTTGCGAGAAGAAACGATTATATTTTTTTGAAAGGAAAATAGAACTAAGTATTACAGATAATTTTTTTATTAGAAAACTCCTTTTTTTTTGTGATCCTTGAAATGAGATGTGACGATTACGTACCTCTGGACTATCCTCTCAGAAGAGTAAATGATAAATAATCAATTCTTTTATTTTTCAGCACTGCAAAATTGTTAGTGGTACTAAAGGAAAACAACAATGATTCTAATATGTATAAAGACAACACTTGATTAAAGAAAAGAAAACTTTTTTTTTTTTGATGATTTTTTTTGAAAGGTGGAGTAACAGGAAAAATGGGTGCACCCAACGATAAAAATGGGCGACCCGACGAATAAAATTGGCACAACATCAGACAAAATTGTTTAAAATAAGGTACGAGCCCACACAGAAAAGGGTGGGCGCATCCCAACACCAATTTGGGCGCTGCGCCCACATGAAATGTGAATGTTCACTTTTTCTTTTTGTTCACTTTGATCTTTCACCTTTTCCCCTTTTGTCATTTAAGCCCCTTTGAATTTCCTTTTAACGTTTTGGTCCGCTTAACGTAATAAAATTGTTTTTTAAAGGATTTTTTTGCTCTTTTTGATCTATTTAACATTTAAAAAAATGATTTTTTTTAAAGCGATTTTTATTTTTGAAAAATGATTTTTTTTTCTTTTGCTTTGAAAAAATGAGTTTTGTTTTTTTGAAAAGTGAAGATTTTTTTTTGGAAGAGTGACCTTTTTTAAAAAAAAATTGAAAAACAATTTTTTTTTTCTTAAGATAGAAAATTATATACACATAAGAAGCCAAAGAAATATACAAGAGAAAAAAAACAAGCATATTGCTATTAAAGGAAAGAAGATTTTTTGGTTTTTTTTTTCTTATATAACAAAAATGCAAACATGTATGGATGTATAAATAATATGGCATGGAACATATATATTTATGGATAAATGAAAAGATGAATGAACATGTCATATGCTACTTTTTTTACAAAATTGAAAAATTATATAAACACAGGAAGCCAAAGAAATATAACAGAGAAAACACAGGCATATTGATAACCCCCCCCCCAAAAAAAACATGGGTCTAGTCCTCTTTTGTTTTAAAGAAAACAATAAGTCCTCAGTAGAATCGTCACTATGAGTGCCCCATTTTTAATCGGATCCGCGCCATTGAAAGGCGGATGGTTTCGAAACTTCTAAGCGCATGGAATACGTTCGGCCTCATTTTGTGGACTCAAAAAAAAAAGTATTACAAAGTCTTCACTTCTATTTTAAGGAGTAAATAGAGAAAAACCAAAAACACCAGATTGAATAGGTTTGTGGGCTAAGTTACGAGTTAGGAAGGAGTTAGACACTTAACTCGCCTTTCAGTCTCATAATAGGTTTGTCAATATGCTCATTTTATTTTATACACTTTGGCTCAGAACAAAACATTTATATATATAAAAAAGAATTAAAAAGAGATTACTTTACATTTATTAAAGAAAAAACAACAACATTACAACTAAAATAATACAACTTAGAGAATAATTATAACATTTTTACAAGCTATTTTAGGAATAAAACATTTATACTAATAACAAACTTTATTTACATTACACATAAAAGCAGGAAAGAAACTTATTACCTAATAAGAAACATAACAATTTTTATATTTAATGTATGTGCAGAAAAGAAACTAATTAAACAGCAAGAGATTATAACTACTTTACATTAAAGTAAAGACAGAAAATAAACTAACTAAAATAAAAGAAAAAATATATAACTATTATTACCTTTAAAGAAAAGACAGAAAATAAACTAATTAAACAAAAAGGAAATATAACTATTATTACATTTAAAGTAAGACATAAATAAAACTTAATTAGATATTTATATTTAATTTATAGATTATAATAAATTACTACGGGGACAGAACTTACCCCCTGAAACGTGAGTGTCTGAACCCGGTATGGCTGGGGCTTAAGCCCACTAGGCGGTCTTACATGTGCTTCCCATGTTCTTTTGAGAAAGGAAGTCTTTTTTTTTTGTTGCTGGATTTCGAGCAGTGTGACTGCTCCTTTTAGTTGTTTTTTGCCTCAGGATCCGGGCGGCACAACTGCTTGCTTTTGCTTGCTTGCTTTGCGTGCTTGTTGAGTCTGAAATCGGGCAGAGCAACTGCTTGCATTTGCTTGATTTTTATGTTTGGATTTAGACAGAGCAACTACTTGCTTTTGCTTGATATTGTGTTTTGAATCGGGCAGAGCAACTGCTTGTTTCGACTGGAGACGTCTGGATTTAGACAGGGCAACTGCTCCTTTTGGGATTTTTGAACCGGTGAAATATGGCGGAAACCTAGTTGGGTAGCTAAGGTTCACTTTGGCCGGAGAGTTTTAGTGTTTTGGAGAGAGATTTGGCAGTTTGGCAGAGCTTCGGGGCTGGAGAGGAAATAACCTCAGCGTTCTCTTGGGAGAACTTTCACAAATTGCTGCGTGAAGTGTGTCCAAAATTTTGAAGTCGAGAGGCTTTATATATAGCCGAGGATTGGGGATTCCTTCATTGTTAAGTATCATCCATCGTGCCTGAGCAGCTTGTACCGCGTGCTGAGATAATTGCACCAAAAGGCAAAAGCTACAGTGCTGGGGGTAAAGTGGGCGCGACCTAAAGCAGGAGTGGGCGCGGCGCTCAAAATGGCTAGGGGTAGCGCCCAGGCCTTTTTCCTTTCCAATTTTGGCACTTTGGCCCCCTGCAATCCACTGTTTATGCATTCTTATTTTCTTTTATATCTTTTGCATTTTAAACCCTGTAACTTGACATCCGTTAGTCTTTTTAACAGGTCTTGATATTTTATGGCATGTCATACAACAAGGGTACGAAATTGGGGTGTCTACAGCGGTGTCTCTGAAGTTTGATCTTTCACACAAAAACCAGACGAGTCAAAACAAACAGAACAATTATTATCTTGACATAAGCGTCGAACAAAGAGAAGATTTTATTTGAGGTGAGGAACATGCAAAACATTTTTTAGGTGAAGAGATTGAGAAGGTGTGTGAATAGTAGCATAACCCACTTCTTTTATTGGAAGTAAAGAGACATTTCCTACTAAAACTTTGGTTCTACCATGATAAGGGATTTTATCATAAAGATTACCTTCATAAGGAGTCATGTGAGCAGAAGCACCAGTGTCAGGATACCAAGCAGCATCAGGGGTTTCACCAATGGTCATGGCAGAGAAAGAGCAAGGAAGCTCGTTGGTGACATAGGCATGATTGAAATGATTTGGACAATGACCTGTGTTGTGACCTGTGAAGCATACATATTCGGCATAGAGTAATGCTAGACGAAGATGGAAGAGGATGAGAGCCAAGAATGCCAAACTATATGGATGAGCCTGGAGTAGACGAGGGGGACGCATTTGAAGTATTTGAGAAGGAAATGAGGCAACATTCATTGTTCGACCATTTGCAGGTTGATGAAAATGATTTCGATGACCCGTGCGACCGCCTCCAAGACCACGATTACCATTTCCACCACCCCGATTATTACCATGACTAGGATTATGATTTGAAGCTTGACCAGAAACTTGAGAAGTAGTAAAGGCAACCTGTGTATCAGTGGAAGAAGCATGGATATGCTGCAATCGAGATTCCTGAAATAAGAGCTTAGTGTGAAAAGCATCAAACGTGGCAATATTAATGTAGTTAGTAACCATTGTCACAAAATATTCATATTCCACAGGAAGACCAACAAGAGCAAATATAATAAGATCCTTGTTCGAGATTGGTGAACCAATGACAATAAGAGAATCTGCAAAAGTTTTAAGACAGTGAAGATAATGACTCATAGAATACATACCTTTCTCGAGAGATTGCAACTGTAATTTCAATTGTAATTCATTAGTAGCAGATTAATCAATAAAACATTGCTCAAGGGAAAACCAAACATCTCGCGAAGTAGGAAGATCATAAACATTAGATAAGATATCTTTTGTCAATGTATCATTAAGCCAAGAACAAACACTTTGATCCGTACGCACCCAAGAAAAATAATCAGGATTTAAAATGGAATTCCCATCTGAATCATGATTATATGGCAGTGGACAATGAAACGACCCATCGAGGTAGCCTAAGAGATCATTGCTAATTAAAACAAATAAAAATTGACTTTTCCATAGGAGATAGTTTGTGGAGTCGAAGTTGGAGAGATACCAGATTTGTGATATTAGGTGCTAAAAGTAAATGAGCTTGTGGGTAAGTGATGTGCTGCTGAGTGGAATTTGAAGGAAGCAATCCAAAAGTGGAATAATTTGATGTGTTACTGATGTGCTTTAGAGTGTACCCGCTCGGAAGATTTATTTGGGTCATTGTTGATGGAGGTTGTCTGATAGGGAAATGAGTTTGTTGAACAGAGAGTGCAATTGGCATAGATCGAGGGCTTGTTTGTGATGATACTGCAACATACGAAGTTCCAACAGCCTAGGAGTAACCCATGTTGAAGGTGGGATATGCATGTGGTTGCACCATAAATGATTGAGGATGTGTAGGGGTATATTGATGGGCTGGATATTGTGTTTGAACAGGCTGGGAATAGGCTGGAAAAGGTGTCGAACCATACTATGCTAGTGTACACATGAAGGGAAATTGGCTCAAAAGCGAGCCATTGCGCACTGGCCTTGGGGCCACAGTGACTGGAAGCGAGAATGCCATGGCTGGGGGTGCAACTGAAGGTGGCACGGTGCTGGTTTGTGTTATGGTTGAAGACACAAGATTGTCTTCAACATTGTTGGACAAGGAAGTTGTTAAAGATAGAGGCCCAACCCATGTAAGTCCAATTGGGCCCATTTAAATTGTTATCCCATTTACGTTTTACCCTACATATAAATAGTTGTAATTAGGGATTTGGAATTAAAAATCAAATACAACAGAATATTAATTTCTCTCTCATCTCCCCTCATTTTGTCGTAACAAGATTTCTCTCTCTTCTTGTGCACAGTCATCGATCCTCTTCTTCACCTTTAGCCACCACCATTAATGGTGGTGGTTCGGCATCCCTCATAATACAGAGAAGATCATGGTATCAGAGCAAGTCTGATCCAAAATCCTCTTCCGCCAATTTCTTTGATTCAAAAATTGAAAATCGATTTCAATCAAATTAAGATCTCAGTTATGAACCAAAATCCGCAATCCACTACTGACCAATGATGACGGTAAGATCTCCATAACCGAGCTCAGATCCATATTTTGTTACTTCGCTTCCAGATCTACCCCTCACATTTTTTGAGATTTTCTACTTCGATTTCCCTCTATTAAAATTGACTAGATTTGTCTCTTCTAAACGCTAACATCTCCAGAGCCAAAAGTGTGTCCAAGGTTCCTTTTCATATTTCATATATTTCTTAAAGTTGTGCTCATTATTTGAATGTTCAAGCTTCAATGGATCTTCAAAACTCAAGGACGAGTATTCTTAAATATCGAGGAGAATGATGGTTGTGGTGAGAGACAAGGCTGTTGGAATCATCAGAGTCATTGCCGATGAACTCATAATTGGCATCAACATCATCGACGTCCATGGTGGTCTCGCCATTGTAGAAATCGTCGTCAAGGGACTCAGTGTTGTTGGCATCATGCATGTCTTCTTCTGATTCCATCAAAAGGCTCTCTCTATCTCCAATTCAATCTTTGTTCTCCATAGACGGAGGTCATCATGATCGGTAATGATATATACATGAGGTTTTCATTCTGGATATGATCCATTTTTTGATGTCTCTCAATTTATTTTATGTTATTTCTATTAGATTATAGATCTAATTTTGCATGTTGAAAATTGTTCCTAGATGCTCGGTTGAGAATTATTGTTACCGAGTTAGGTTTGATAACTCACCGAGTTGACACGGTTGGAAAATAAAATTGTTGGGTTGGCTCACCATGTTGACGAGTCACTCAAAATTAAAATGAAAAAATGTCTTGCTGAACTCCTTTGCTTTGTGGACGGTGTTCGATCCGCACTTTAAATTATTGGATTATGGATGTACTCTTTGCGGATAGAAAACTTCGATTTAGGCTACTCGTCTTCTACTTGCCAATTACGATGTAAGCTTTTCGGGGATTGGCTCTTGTTTGGGCTTCTCAATATCTATTACAAATGTTCGGGGTGAATCGTTGATGGGCTTTCGCACAACTTGTTTTTAATCTTGTTAAAGATAGTATAGGCCCAAGAGACCCGACCCATTGAGGCCCATTTGCCTTAAAGGTTCATTTGTTTGTAGGAATAATTGTAGGCCGGTACCATTTTCTAAAATGTTAACCGCTGAAGTACTCTATTTTCTTTTTAAACCGCAAGCGTACATTTTCCTTTTTTTTTTCCTTAAATGTTATCGTTCTCACTCCCCAATGAAAAACAAGTGAAAACTGAAGCAATACTTTTGAAAACCAAGCCATTACTATTGGAAAAGGAGTGGACGGTTTGGAGAAGAACAAAATAGCCTCCCTTCTCTCTTTTTCTTCTTCATCTTTGAATTCATCGTCACTTCATTGGAAGAAACAAAACTATTGCTAAAGTAGGTTGCCAGCCATTTTCAGGATCACTTTTATGGCTGCATGTATATTTTGAAACAACAACATGCTAAATTTAAATCAACTGGGAGAGCCCCATGAAAGAATTTTCCAAGCAATACCACTAACCTTTGTCGGAAGCCACGGTTTCCAAACCTTCGACGCCCAATAGAATAGTCGGGTAAGGGAACTCATGCCTTAGAAGTCGTCTTTTGTCCTATGGCATTGTTTCTTTGAGAGAGTAATCTCCATGTGCAGCGTTGCCTCCAATTTGGGTGTCATGCCTCCGATTTGGGCGTCGTTGCCTCCGATGTGAGCATCGTTGCCTTCGATTCATCGCAACAACATTATTTTGCTTGTTTAGCTTTCTCATACATCTTATTGTGGTTTTTTATTTAATCTATCGAGTCTTTCCCAGCCTCTCTTTCTGGTTTTGATGGTGTTGAGAAAGAAGAACAAAGCTTTGAGCGATGCCCAATGTAACTTCCTACTTTCCGAATTCAATGTACGATATTTTTATGCACCGATGCCCAAATTTGGGCAGCGGTTTTTTACATTGCGAAGCCTAATTTTTTAATTGTGATGCCCAAATTTGGGCAGTGGCTTGTGAGCGACACCTAAGATTTTTGAACGATGCCCAAATTTTTTGACCGACACCCAAATTGAGACAGTTGATTTGTAAGTGCTTATTTCCTTCATTAAGGATATCTTCATTATTTTTTCCTCAAAAGTGTACTTTAACGGTTGAAAACAAAAATATATGAGACTTTTACTGTTATAATATCATGATATTGGACCGCCCTAGTTATCACCCTACTCGAACACTTCACAAAAGTTGCGTGAACGAGTTGAGGGGGAGTGTTAAAGATAGATGCCCAAGAAGCCTAACTCATGTAAGCCCAATTGGACTCATTTACATTATTAGTCCATTTATATGTATATATATATATATATATATATATATATATATATATATATATATATATATATATATATATATATATATATATATATATATATATGTGTGTGTGTGTGTGTGTGTGTGTGTGTGTGTGTGTGTGTGTGTGTACACCCCAATTTCGTACCTCTGATATGTAATATTGACATGCGATATCAAGACCTATTAAAACTTAACAAATGCTAAGTTACATGGTTTAAAAATGTAAAAGATAAAACAGGATGCGTAAAACAGTGAAATGCAGGGTTAAAGTGTCAAAAAAGAGGCCAAAGATTGGAGCACTGGCGCTGCCACAAAGCATCACTGGCGTGGCGCCCAGCATGCATGGTGCTCGCGCCAGCCCCCTCAAACAGTGCCTCCGACTTAACACATTGCACAAATTCTCAAGCACGTGGTACAAGCGGGTGAAGCACAAGATGAAATTCACAAATGCCATCAGTGTCCCTCCTCGCACCTATAAATAAAGGTGCTCGGCTTTGCTTTCAAGGACGAGAATTTTTCTCACAAAAACTCTGTGCGTTTATTTTACGCAGATAGAAGAGCGATCGTGAGATAATAAGTGCCCCCTTCTATAAAGCCTCGAAATTCTGCCAAATATCCTCAAAACATAAAACCAACTTGAACCTTAGCTCCCCCAGCTAGGTTTCCACCCTATTCCCCCGGTCCAAAAATCTCAAAAAGAGCAGTTGTTCTACCCAAGTAAAAAGGCTAAATCCGCCAGAAACAAGCAGTTGCTCTGCCCGATTTCTGCCAGCAGCAAGCAAGTAGCAGCAAAAACGCAAGCAGTTGCTCCGCCTGTTTGATGGTGCCCAAAAGCAACTTTCGGAAGTAGTCACCCTGCCCGAACCGCAGCAGCAGCAGCAGCAAAAAGACTCCCTCTCCGGAAGGACAGAGCGAGCACACCAACGCTCTTAAAGGTGAGCATTTAAGGGTTTATTTAAGAAAAAAAAAAACTATTTTCCATCTGGCCCAATGTAAAAATATAAGTTGTTATGCTGCCCGGATTTATTTAGAAAATAACATTAAAGAGAGCCATTATTATGACAAAATATTTTTAAATGTATTTGTAAATTATTAGTAGGAAGCGGCTGTAAGTCCGTAAATAATGTAGAAATAGATATATTGTTTTTAATGCTTTATTTATTTGCTAGAAAAATATAATAAAAGCATTCTTTAGCCAAAAACTGTTTTTTGAGACCGAAATGGCGAGTTGGGTGCCTAGCACCTTCCCAACTCGTAACTTAGCCTCCAAACCTGTTTTTTGCTTTATCTGGTTTTATTTTTGGTTTTTTCTTTGTTTTCACCTTAAAATAAAGATGGCGACTCTGTCAAAACATTTTGGATCACAGTGAGGCATTGCAACATCCTTTCTTGCAATTTTCCGTTTTCCCCTAGACAAGGGAGAATGAGAATGAAAGGGTGATGTATTCATGCATCCTGGTATCCCCTAAAAAAGGGATAACTTGATACAGAAAACCCAAAACACTCATAGCGATCCGAAATAAGCCTTAAGGCAATTTTCATAAAGTTCATAGTGAGGCCCGCAACATCATTTCTTGCACTTTCCATTTTCCCCTAAATAAGGGAAGTGGTGAATAAAAGGGTGATGCCTTCCTGCATCATGTTATCCCCTACAAAAGGGATAACCTGATACAGAAAACTCAAAGATCTCATAATAGACCAAAAATCACCCAAGAGACCGAGGCGTATTCAACGCGCTTCTTGACAACACCATTTCCGCATTTTTAATTTCGTCTTCCCCAACACAAGGGAGAGTGGAATGGAAAGCGTGGTGTCCTTTCGTACGTCACGTTCCCTTAAAAAAGGGAGCGCGGGGTGCGGGAGCACTCCGTGGCACCCACAATATGTTATAGAGAATTAAAGTAATTCAATTCATTAATTTCAATAAAAGTGTTTTAGTTTTCTCTCTATCTTTGGTTGTGTGCTTCTCTTCTCTTTCACCTCCGGCTACCACCGTCAATGGTGGTGGTCCAGCAACCCATCTAACCCACACAGAGACGTTAACAAAAGTATTGTTTTCAAAATTTTCAACAGGGATGGAAGGGGGAGAAGTTGAAGAAGTCATAAGCAGAACTGTGAAGGCAGCCAGGCAGGTTTGAATTAGAAGGAAAAACAACAGTTTTTCAAGGCTTATCCAATTAGGGTGCCAATCAGTATTATATATATTTGATTATGGACAAAGTACAAAGACAATAATGCCCTCACATTGGGCTACAGGACTCTACAAAAAATAGACGAGACCTATCTAAATTATAAGATTTGATAGCATCAATCAAATATATACAAATATGCACTTAAAAGATGGGGGGGGGGGGGAGGGACTATGTACCTCATTAATGTATAGAAAACGAGTCATCTTCCCGGAATACTAATATGTACTAGAAACATATACTAGTATTACTAATCTGTGCAGCTCAAAAAATATAATAAAATAAAGGTATTAATCTGTCTTCAAATTAAGCTCTATAAGTCAACTATAATGTAAGATAATAATATGAATGTGCTACTCCGTAGATCCGACGGCATGATCTAGTACTAGTGCGGGTGTTTTCAATGAAAACTTTCTCGAAATTGTTTTTTTATTTTTTTTATTTTTGAAGAGTCTCGAAATTGTTATGACATGAATATAATCTGTTATTCATTTAGAGGTACTGTCACTCATGGCTAGCGCACAGCCCCCAATATCAAATTGGAAATTCTAAGAGCATGGTTAATTGAGTATCATCTCGTCTTCAAATGGAGATCTCTCCATTTAACAAAGTATTTTCTCAAATTATTTGGAAATCTTATTTGGATTTTTTGATTTAAATCACTTGGGAAGAAATCAGACTTTTCGACTTTTGCAAGGAAGCATTGCTCCCTCGTTTGCAAGGTTGCCAGCCCCTCTCTCTCCCTCAGGTGGGGCCAAGCTATTTCTTTTCAATTTCTTTGATTTCCAGTCATTTTACAATTAAAAAACTATTTAAAAAAAATACATCTTCTTTCTTTAAATTGTAAAAGTTCACTTTCATTCATTTTTTTCTAAAAATACCCACTGCATCAAGCATCGTCCTCTCACTTTTACCTTTGCTCACTCGATTACTCCCCATATTTTTTTCTAGTCTCCAGCCCACCTCCCTCCTCTCCCTCTGTATTCTACTTTCATTAAATCAATTTGATATCTAAATTTTATAATAAGAAAAACATAATAATATTTTGTAATATGTATACAGGCATTGACCATTTTAGTACACATCTTCAATTTCATTTCTAAACTGCCCATGAATACACAAAAGTAATAGTGTAAGATCCCCATAAAAACAAATAATGAGTTTTGAAACATACATTTTACCCGGTCCACCCAACCAGGAGGCAAGAAAGCAATGCAAAAGGTCTCAAAGTGTTGAATCTTGCCTTAATTAAATTTGCTTAAAATCATTCTACTTCTTATCAGCCAAAGAATTTATAAGTTATTATTGGTCAGCTTGAGATATATTCTTGTCAGTCACATAGAAGCAGCTGACCATAGTTTTAAAATGTCAGCTTCTTTACCTCTTTTACTTGAACATTCCCTAGTACTGACACTTTCTTATTTTGTGTTTTGGTAGACATTTTGTGCGTTATCTTTCTAACAGGATCTATGTGATCTTGTGAGAAGATACGTCTGTTTTGCTTAACACATTTCAAATTCAAATGTGTTCCTGACGGGTTGCTCTTCAAGATCATCTATAAATACCCTCGGGAATCACTTGAAGAAGATACATGCCTGAAGCATTCATACTCTCAAAAGAAATTCTCTCTGTGCCTCAGCTCTTATATATAACTTTAGCTAGATATTCTTCATTGATTTTCTTCTTTCTAGTTATTGTTTAGACAAACACTGAGTGACTTACTTCATATTCTTTAGAAATCAGTTAGTTTGTCTCACGAGTTTGATTGCTATTCAATCATACTCCATAAACACTGGTATTTTGTTGTACACTGATCCATTAGAGATCACCTAGATTTTTAATAAAATTAGTGTACTTCAAAAATCCAAGTTTGACCAACTTGGTAGTAGATGTAGCAGCTTTACTGTGAACCACTTCAATTTCTCTGTCAGTTATTTCTTCAGCTCTTACAAACTGATCTAACACTTAAGAAGTCTTGATCTACTTAAGTGTCAGCTAGTTACTTACATAAATTGTTTACTTATTTGTTTTGATAAATTGTTCTTCAGTTCCTTCTTTATATTTAGTGATCTATTTCAAAAAGGAAATTAAGTGAGTCAGCCAGCTGACCAATTTTCTATATGTGTCAGCTTCTTTGACACTTCAGCTAGCTGACCATATCAGCTGACTGACAAAGTTACATTTTCCGCTGCAAAATTTTAAAGTTTTTCAAGTGCACCTTCAAAGTTTTTAAAAGGTTATTCACCACTCTTCTAGCCTTGTCAGTTGCCAACTGGATTTACACAAAGCCCTCATTCGATATGGGCGTCGGAATATTTGATGTTGGTGTCGAAGTCTTTGATGTGGGTGTCGAAGTCTTCGATGTGAGCATCATAATCTTTGATGTGGCCATCAAAGTCCTTGATGTGGGCGTCGAAGTCTTTGATGTGAGCGTCGTTCATCAAAGACTTATTGTATATTTGTTCTCAAATGTCTTTAGATAGAAGCAGTAGCAACATCCTATTCATATTCATTGCCAATTCATTTTCAATGTCATTGAGGATGGATAATTGAGTAGTTGTTGTGGCATAACGACGTATTACTTAGCCTTGCTTATCAATTAGAAACTTGGTGAAGTTTCATTTGATAGCTGACACCATAAAACTTCCACCCGATTTACTTGCTCTAAGAAACTTGTTGATGGAAGCTGCATTTTACCCATTCACCTAGTCCACCCAACCAGCAGGCAAGAAAGCAATGCAAAAGGTCCCAAAGCCCTCCTTCGATGTGGGCGTCTGAATAATTGATGTGGGTGTCGAAGTCTTTGATGTGGGCGTCGAATCACCATCAATCATATTCCAATGCACTGGTTCTCACTCACTGTTTTCTTTTGTGCACCGATGCCCAAATTTGGGCAACGGTTTTTTACATTGCAAAGTCCAAATACATTACGATGCCCAATTTTTTAATTGTGAAGCCCAATTTTTGCATTGCGACGCCCAAAAAAAATTTACCAACGCCCAAATTGGGATAGTAGCTTTATGTGCGTGTCTTTCCTTAATTAAGGTATCTTCGTCATTTTTTCCCCAAAAATATACTTTAGCGTTTGAAAACAAATATAGAAGAATTTTCCAATCTATATATATATAAAAGCTAGGTAGTCTAAAAGAGGTAAGATCCCGCCAAAATGCACTTGCTAAAAATGAAAAGTCATTTTTGAGTATTATTATATAGTAGTTAGCATGCATTGATAACAAAAAACTGATTAATTGATTACACAACTCTCAAGATGTTTTGAAAATGTGTAAATATGTACATGTGGTAGAAAATATCAAGTTTCTATGTAGTAGTATTTAATAGGAGTAGTCACACATTAAAAATCTGTAAATACAAATCTATTTTGGTACATACTTAATTTACTGATTAATTAAAATGAGCAAATAATATTGTAATAAGAACAAATGTGCTATAAAAATTATGTTCATTGAATACATGTAATTACAAAATAAAATATAACTACAATTAATTATAAAAAAAAGTTTGCTATGTAAATCTTCATATATGACTTGTTTGTATTTGAAACTTTTCTGTCTCTTTCATCATATCCGAAATTATAATATCAAAAAAAAATTTATTTTTGCAAATAACCACAATTAATTATAACTTATTGGTAAACCATTTGAATGTATATGATTAAATCATAGTGGTAGATAACAACCACAAGTTATAAATATTTAATAAATATATATGTTATATAGAGAACAATATACATCTGAATTACTATTTATACTACTTAAGATCCTAAATTTTAATAACAAAAAATATCAATTATTAAACTCTAGAAAATTAATGACGAGAAAATGACTTAAACAATTATAAAAATAATGAATTAAATGATATCAATTATATGCTGACGATTAGGTGGGTTGGGTCGAAACGGATCGTGTCTCATTATAATCCAAAATAAAACGGGTCAGAATGAGTAACGGGTCGGCCCGGTAATAGGCCCGACCCGCTATTTTTTTGGGTCGAAATGGATAACCTGTTTCGAAAGAGAAAAAAAACGGGTCGGGTTAAGCCAAGCAATTTTCAAGTCGGGTTGGGTGGGTTAACGAGTTTTAGGTTTTAATTGTCAGACCTAATTATACCGATATACTTTGTTTCCTTCATTATGTTTTTTCTTTATTTTAAAATTTTGTTTACAATCTTCATTTTATTTGAGTATAATTTAATTAAAATAGATATGTGCACGTGCGTTTAACGCACGGGTGTAAAACTAGTTACAATATTATGATAGGAGACTAGCCCGGTTATCACCCACCAGATAGTAACTGTATCATTTTGTTAATAGAGAGTCTAGTCCGGTCTTAACTCATTAGAGCAAATAGGATATTGGGCCATAATGCGATCCATATAAATAGCCAATTATTTGGAAAATTTTAAGTTTAAACCCTAATGTTAAGAATATAACAATACGGGGTCGCTTTGTCAATTGTTTTGGTTAATTGAGGATATTATCATCTTGGCCGCATAGCAAATGCTTACCCACCGATTTCAATTCGATTCATGGTGACATTTAATCGATTTATGATGAATTTCTTCCATTGTTGCAGTGCACTTAATTGTTACATATAGTTTAAGTTTAGTACCTGTGCAGTTGTGCAGTTTTTTTACTTGGGTTTTGTTTCTGAAATAGTGAAACTTAATTTTGTAGCTACATTGGATTCAATGCATCAATAAGATTGTTAATATAAGCATCGTCTTCTCAGGTAAAAAAAATATGAAATTTTGCAATGTAACACTAATAAAATGAATATAATTCAGCTACTTTTTTTTGTCAGAGTGGATCCATCAATTTCCCTATCTCTAAGATCATTTCATGGATTTGCGAATTTTGATTCTCTCTCTAAAATTATTTTTATTCTTCAATTCAGCTCTCACACCATTTGATTGATTTATCTCTATATAACATCATAGATGGTTTTGTAATTTTTATTTTCTCTCTATAAGATTATTTTGATGAAAGATAGATGCCTGATGGTGGCAGCTAAGAGAGGAGATGGAGACGGAGACGGACCGGTAATTGGAGGAAGGGTAGGCTTTGAAAAAAAAAACTGGATATGAAAGACGACAAGTCGATGTATTTTCATCATGTTCAACAAAATTGGACGATATTTCTAAGAGTATCGTCGAAAGGAATCTAATAAAGAAAATCAATATGAAGGAGAAGGACTAAAAAATTAGTAAGAGAATTTGTGCTTTATTTAAGATTTTCGTCCAACGAAGACTTGAGTGGTCATATTAAATGTGTAGATCAAGTAAATGATTAAAGTTTGGGAAAAAAATAAAGCAACCTTAATGAATTTTTGGTGAAGTAGAGTAACTAAAAATAATAACAGTTGGATTACTTCATTCATGTGACTCACACTCTCAATTCTCAAACATCTCCCGAGTTAATAACTATGCCATGCATTCATTCCAACTCTTTAATTTCTTATATAAAATTATGTTTTCTCAATTGATTCAACCTTATAATCCACCCGATGCGATAAATGGCATCAGCAATTTAAAATAAATGATTGTTTTAATGACCGTAATGTATGAGAATTAAACATATAAGACCAAATTATAAATAGCATCCCAAAGTTTACACCAAATTTCATAGTTCACCCCCAACCTATTTTTTTTTCCCCATAATACCATGTAACATTTTCTTTTGTTCCCACTTTTCCCCCGACTGTTAGCAGCGTTAAAAATAGAATTAAATAATTTTTTGGTCCCTGAACTATACCAAAACTCTGCGTTTCGTCCCTCAATTTTTTTTGTATGCGTTTGGTCCCTCAATTCGATTTTTTTGGTAAATTTCCCCTTCGTACTGTTACCGTTACTGAAAAATTTATCATTGGCTAACTTTTCAAAATGTCCAAACTATAGGGACTTAATGTGTCAATTGATGACCAAAAGGGGAAAGAAAAATGCCGAACCAGAATTTTCTTTAGACCCACGCGGTCTGGATGAAATGGTGGAGGCGGGGAAGAATCTAGAGGTGGAAGCAGAGATGGTAGGGATGGATCTTTGCGGCAGAGTGGAGATTAATGGAAGGGGTTAGCGCGGTTGAAGATGGTGCCTTGGTGAAGCTTGTTCTTTGGGCGAGAGTTGGATCTGGGAGAGAGGCGAAAATTGGTTGTGGAAACTCATGCAGGTCGGTTGATGGTGATTTCGGTCTTGGGAGGAACATGGGATTTCTTATTTGAAGATGAATTCGGGGGATTACGGACCTTTGTTGAGAGGCGTGGGGATTGGTCCGGCATTTGAATTCAGGCCTTAAACTCTTGGGGAACACGGACCATCTCTTCGTTCTCCTATTGATTGAAAGCGAAGAAGTGATGGACGTGCGGGGCCGAGAATGGTTCCGTGAGATAGCGGAACTAAGAGAGAGAGAGAGATATGTCACTTGAGTGCAATTTGTGATGGTGCCTTGAGTGGAAAAGGCTAAGGCTGCGAAGGGCTAGGGGCTAAGGTAGTGACAGTGGAGATGGCAGTTGGTGGAGAAGAGGGAAGAGGAACGACGACGGCTAGGGTTTGGCTAAGGATGAAGGTTGCAAACTGAATTGGGAAAACTATGATGGAGTTCAGCGTGCGTGGCTGGAATGGAGATTATGGTGGATCTCGGTGACTGCGATGGAAAGCGGTGGGTGGAGAGAAGCGTCTGGGAGTGATTATGAAGTGTAGACAACTAGGGTTGGAGGGACAAAGGTCGAACTAGTTGGGCTAGGGTTGTGTTTGGCGTGGTGCTGGAGGAGACAGGAAACTCATCTAGTGGGTTGTTTTCCCTTTTGGTCCTCAATTGGCACATTAAGTCCCTATAGTTTTGACATTTTAAAAAGTTAGTCAATGTTAAATTTTTCAGTAACGATAACGGTACGAAGGGGAAATTGACCAAAAAAATCAAATTGAGGGACCAAACACATACAAAAAAAAATTGAGGGACGAAACACATAGTTTTAGTATAGTTCAGGGACCAAAAAATTATTTAATTCTTAAAAATATAACAGAATTAGTTGTGTGCGAATCATGTGCAAGGGTGATTTTATATTTTATATTTTATTGTGAATGATATTTTGGTCAAATTTATTACATGTGAAGGGTATAAAATCACTATTGCAATGAATTTAACCAAAAATACCCTTCAGAAGAAACTGAAAATTATAATATCACTCTTGCAAATGATATTATGATAAAATGTAACATCAGATGATATTATGAGAAAAAATTTAGATTGTGGTGCACTATGAGATATGATGGATACTTTGTGGTGTTATTATATTTTGGCCAACATAAAATTAAAACGTTAGAAAAAATTGAATCTAATTATGGGCATGAATGATAAAACAAAATGAATAAATAAATAAATAAATGAAAATTACGTTAAAGATGAAAAAAAAAAAAAAAAGATGATGCTAATCGCACGGGTGAATTGCCAATGTGTTTTAAGGGCCTCCATTAGTACATGAAAATGTAATCAATTCCATGGAATTGATTTCATGGGTATGTTTAGATACCTCAATTCCATAGTTTAAAATTGAAACTGGAGGCTTCCAAAACTAATTTTTTTGTTTGGCAACACAATGAAAATTTTGGAATTGAAACTGAGTTGTAATTTCAAATGGCTCAATTCCGCAAAACTAATTCTATTTCAAACGTTAATAATTTAAATTCTAAATTTTGGTTCATTAGTATACACAATAACAACGCATATTCCTTTTACCACCACCACCACCGGCTGCCTTTCCATGCTATTTATTTATTATTAAAAATATAAAATTTTAATAATTTTATTGCTAGTAAAGTTTAAACCTGACCATTCATAATATTTAATAACCACAACCATTAAACTAAACTAGATACTTGATATAATAATGAAATTTTATTATAACTATGTAGAATTACAATTAAATTTCACATGTTATTCAAACCATGAAATTGCTATAATTTTAAAAGCAAATTCCACTGTATTTAAATTCTATGGAATTTCAATATTTATTGAATTAAAAAACAATGCATCCAAACGGGCCTTGAATTGATTAATAACGTTTAAGTTGTCATAATATTTGGTGAGAAATGAATAACTAAAATATTGGAATTAATTCCTAAAATCAACATTCATTTTACATACTACTGCATTCAGTGGATGCGTTGTATGGTGTCTAGGTCCATAGCAAATATTGACTTTAGGTAACCTTTAACATCGTAAACCCTTCACCATCGCCAACTAGACAGCCCTAGATCGACCCAGAACCAACGAAAATTTAATCACGAGCCCGGGCTATGAAGTGATCAAAGAAATTAAGATGCAATTAATTGTCAAGATAATCAAGCTTTTCTTAATTTGAAACAGTCCTAAAAGTAAAATTGAAATTCATAACTGTCACTTTTAACCATCTTGACTACATGGAAAATTTTCTAGTTACCTCAATCTCAATGGCGGTCTGGTTGATGGTGATTCTTACATGTAGGGAATATTGTTTATTTTGATGGATGCATGCTGATTGCTGATGCCACAGTGAAAACCGACAGCATTGATCAGGTTAAGAACTGCGGGTAGGCTCTCGCAACTTAACAACAACACACAGTGGTTGTTTCTTGTGCATAGCTATATCCAGCTCCTCCTCCATATCAATATCGTTGGGATTCATATTGTCTGGAAGAAACCAATCAAAATTATGGATCAAAGAAGCAACAATTAGAGGTATTGTCTTAGAAGCCATGGGTTGCCCGGGACACATTCTCCGTCCTGAACCAAAAGGTATATATTCAAAATCTTGTCCCTTGTAATCAACATCCGAACCAAGAAATCGCACGGGTTTGAAACTTAATGGATCATCCCAAATATTTGGATCCCGTGCTATTGCCCAAACGTTCACCATTATGTCACTGTCCTTGGGAATGGTGTACCCCATCACTTGACATGTTTGGACGGCCCTATGAGGTAGAAGTAGAGGAGCTGCTGGATGCAATCTTAGTACTTCTTTGATGCAAGCTTCTAGGTAGGGTAGGTGAGGCAAGTGAGACTCTCTTACAGTGTCTGTGTCTCCATTGATCACTTGTGCAATTTCACTTCCTAGTTTTTGGATAGCCTCTTTATTCTTAACAAGTTCTACCATCACCCACTCAATCGTTGAGCTTGTAGTTTCTGTGCCTGCGCTATATAGCTCCTGCAAAACAACGCAAACCGTTCTTAAGCCAAAATTATATATTCCTTCAAAAACTATACCGGAGGTAATAGTACCAAACTATTACGAAATAGGTATGACCAAACTATTATGAAATCGGTATTACTGATAAGATTTGAGTCTCACAACCTTGGAATCTTGAAAGAGATTTTATTAAGAATTGAAACAGAGATACATAGATTGTCTGACCTTCTTATAAGAGATGCAGACTGTTTTTCTATATCCCTAACGACTCAAACAAAGGCCGTATATATAAACTAACTTAACAGACTCCTATACGGATAAGAAATAAAACTATTACACCCGCTACCCTTGACCAGTAAGAAAATAACACTTAGACCCTTGAAGTTTATAAAAGCAGTTTATTTGTGCTTTGTTGCTGCTGTTGTGGATATATCAACAATTACCAAACTATTATGAAATCTTTCTCTCTTTCCCTCTCTCTGTTATCGGATCGCCTGTTCATCGCCTCTTAACCTCATGGGTCGCCGTTATTGGACACACACACACACAAATGTACAATGCTTACAGCTTAGAACTGTATATATCAGTAATTACTTTATTAATACGGGTGTTAATGTAGGTTTACATTTTCCCTTTGTCCAAAAATTAAAAACCCAATCTAGAACAATAACAAGTTACTACGTAACATATTTAATTATGTTTCTCAATTAGGAGTATAACATTTTACCATTGATTTGTTTCTCAATTTAATTAATGATGTCACCGCAAGTGTCTCAACATAATATCTTTAAAAATGCACATCATCTTATTAGTTAGGGCCAAACCCATCATTAGTTCCCTAACTTCAAAAATAATCATCATTGACCAAACATCGTCATTTTTGTTCACCGTCCCTATCCCTAACGCCATTAATGTATTGCCGTTAAGTGAACATGCGCCATTCACATGCACAAAAATTGAGGGCAAAACATTTTTTTTCATTTTAAATAAGGTTAGTTTGTTATCATCATTAAAACAGGGGGTCATAGATAACATCATCAAAATAAGGGGACCAACTGAAAATTTTAATAGCCAGTTCATCTTTACCCAGACTCCCTACCGATCTCCGCCGTCGGCCTCATCCCGTCATTTTCATGTGTCCCCAAATCCTCTCCTCCCCTCTCCCTAACATCATCTCCCTCTTCACCTTCCTCCTCCGCGAAGCCCACATCTCCGGCCACCAACTTCGTCGAGTCATTCATGTTTATCAAGGCTTTCACGATGAGCAACCCGCCCATTAGAAGATGAATCCTGTGTATGGATCCCGATCTCATTCGATAACTTTACAGGTACATGTAACCCCAGAAACCTAGAAATACAATGTAAGCGAGAAATGTGGTGAAGTAAATCGTTGGAAGCTGAGTCAAACCGACGGGAATGTAATCCTTAACTAGGTTGTATAATTCAGTGTGGACGTCCATGGTGACTTGTGATTCCGGTAAGCAGTTGGCGAAGAAGAGGGTGTATTCATTGGGGAGGTGGCACCAGGAATGATTTGTTCTCGAAGGAGAGCGGTGACTCGGGAGAGGTCACGGAAGATGAAGAGGAAGGTGATGAAGTGGGAATCGAATTTTTGACATAACCCCCTTATATTTATGATGGTATCCATAGTCCGTTGTTTTGATGATGGTAACAAACTGACCCCTTATTTGAAATGAAAAAGTTTGTTTTGCCCTCAATTTTTGTTAAGGGTGGCAATTTGAAACACAACACAATTGACCGACACAAATACGACATGAAATTATATAGTTTGGGATGAGTCTTATCGGGTTCGAATCGTTATAAGGCCAACACGATAACTAAAATATAATGTTTATAAAATATAATTTTTAAAATTTACTAGGAATTGTTAACTTCTTTCGAACTATTTTCATAATTATTTTATAGTTTTATCATTTGAACATTTATGACTTTTAAATTACTTGATTATTTATATTGATAAATTTTTAAAATAAGTATTAAAAAATCAAAATTATATATTTTATAATATTTGCTTAACGAACCTGACAAAAATGGCGATGTTTGTTTAACGGAGATCACTTTTAAAGTTAAGAGACCGATGAATTTTGTCAAAATTCAAGGATTTAATGATGCATTTAGCCCTATTATTTATAATAAATCCCTTATCTTTTATTAACCATTCAAACGGAATTTGTGAGGTAAAAGTAATATTTTTAGGGACTTAAAAGTGGTTTTAGGCACATGGCGCTGATGTCATATATATATATATATATATAGAGAGAGAGAGGGAGAGAGAGAGAGAGAATTAGACAAGGAGCATGAGTATGAAATTGGATAGAGGGAGAGAGAAAAACCTGAAGCATAACGTTGATTTCTTCATCGGAAAATCCCTTTGCGATCAAAATATCGGCAAAATCGGTTTGACCTGAAAGATGGATATTAGCATTCTTTCGTTTAACTTTGAGAATATCGGCCCAAACAGCCCAAACCTGGGCAGCTATGTCATGAACCTTTGAAGACAAGGATTTGGTACCCCATCCTCCACCCAATAATTGGTGGCTAGCAACAACCTCACCAAGTTGACTTATTTGTTGCATCATCCTTGCACCCAAACCATTACCATCGTAGTCCACTATATCCACCGAAAGAAATGCGTTGCTCAAAAGATTTAAGCTAGTAACGAACACAACATCTCTAATCTGTACCAATTGACCATCCTTTGAACCCAAAAACTTGATCATCTCCCTAACTTTCTTCTCTCTCGTATTCATTTGGGATTCCAATGCTTTGGCAGAGAAAAGCTCTTTTCGATAAGTATTCCTTATGATCCTCCAACCATCATCACACTGGTCAGAGAAGACGAGTCCCCGTTTGTGGAACTTTGAACCCTCGAACGGAAGTGTTTGTGTTGAATTCCGACCGGAAAGAATAGCATCGTGGGTCTTGAGAATTTCAGAAGCTGCTGGGGGTGATGAGGCAACGACAAGCACTCGTTTACCCATCCGAAGTGAGATTAAGGGGCCATGGAGTTGAGCGAGCTTGGTGAGCTGAATGTGAGGATTCTTTCCAATTTGAAACATGTTGCCTATGATTGGCCATGGGTAAGGGCCTGGTGGAAGTGGTGACCTGCTGGTAATTATTGATGAACTCATCTTTCTAATGATAATGAATATGAATAGGAATAGGATGGCAAGTAAAATCATCAAAGGACTAAACTGATTCATCATCTCTCCTTTCATGGTGTCGGTCGGGTTGGGTCTGTTTTGCTTGCTTTCTCTTTCTAGATTATGCACTGTCTCTGTATCACCATGAATATGATGACCACTTAAGTTATAGAGGATTAATATAATTATATAAAGGGAGTGGGCCCCTTCCTTGTGAGTAGATATTTGTATTCACCTTGACACAAAAGCACGTGCTAGATCTAGATAGATCTCTTCAAAAACCTCACTATAGCTTAACCTAGCTAGATAGAACAAATATAATTATAAAAATACCAAAATTATCATAAATAAATTAGAATTCATGTGTTTTAGTCAATTCTAAGGGTCATCCTCTATTATAATATTGTCATGTTTTAGATTAAATTCCATTTCATATCTATTAGAGAAAAATTTACAAAAAAAATAAATAAATAAAACCTCCTAAATCAGATGTTACTTGTTAAATTTATTAAGTTGAACGAAAAATAAGAGTGGCTTCCCCAAATTAAATTGCAATAGGGGATAGCGTGAAAAACTGGAGTATTAATGAATCAGACGTCCTAGACACGTGTTAGTCTGTTAGACATTGAAACCTCAATTTGGTCTGGGTGCCAAACCCAAACCCAATTGGAAGAATTCACACGCTTCTTAGAGCATCACAATTGTATAAAATTTTTATATAATTTTTTAGTTGGGTCCTATTGTTATCTACATATTTTTATTTTTTTATCCACTTAAAAATATATCTTTTCATTACATTTCTTCTTATATAAAAAATATTAAATTTAACACCATCCCACATAAATACAAAACCTTACCCCCCAACACACACATACCACAAAATCAACATCAGCAGCCTCTCTCTCCTTCCTCTCTTCCAAAAATTTTCTTTCTATTTAGGAAATGAAATTTCTCTCTCCTAGGTGTCATCTAGAGAAGAGTGCTCCCAATGTACATTTTCTTTCTTCTTAATAAGAAAAAGGCTAAAATTGCACAATGGAGTTGTTCTTATGTATTCCATATCCAATATTCCCTGGTTACTAATCATTTACGTCACATTAATTAATTCAACAGCTGAAAAAAAATAATAAAGGGTGATTTTCGGCCAGCCTTTTTCCTAAAATATTAATATATCGTATATTACCATTATTAAGAAAAGGTTGGCTGAGCCACCGTCGATAATATATGGTGAGATGACGAAATAATAATTTATTATTTAACGCATAATATATATGTTCGTTGATGCTTGTGCGGAAATAACTTCAATCTATAAACTGAATATTTATAAATATACATATATTTCAATTCTATATATGAATAACTTTATATACATGTATATTTATTACTGACTTTCAAACACCCACAGAAAGGCTTGCTGAGTAGCGTGGCGTGAATATATATGCTATATAATAGCTGTATAAAGTTGACTGAAAAATATTCATGCAGAGTTATTTTATTTATGATCAATTTATTGCTCCTAATAAAATTTATATTTATTCATAATATAAATGCAATTTTATTAAATCAGAATTTTTACATTTTTACCCCTCTCCTCTAACGGTTAGTTTACTGATTTTTATCTCTCTCCTCCAACGGTAATAAACGGCTAGTTAACGGTCATAAACGGCCATTTTTTTTCTCCATGTATACAGCAACATCTTAATAGATTACTCACATTTTTACTACCTCCTTACAAACTCTCAATACCATATTTTCTTCTACAAAATGTTTCCTCCAATGTTGATTATTATTATCATACTTGTTATTGTGTGCACCGCATTGGTTTTCGTTGTTGAATACCCTCCAAACGATTTTCAGATTTTTATTACCTATCTTTGTATCATATATGTCCTGTTAGCAGTTACAACAGCTTTCAACATATATTTTAACATGTACTGATTATCATATGGATAAAATTTTCATGTCATAATTTTATTAATATATATGTTTCATTTTTATAGTTTTTTCTTCACAAATGGCAAACATCGCTAAGCTCGAATTTGAAATTTGGGGACATAATGGGAAAAATTATATGTCTTGGAAAATAGATGCCGAAACTCACCTGGCCGCCAGAAGCCTCGAAAATACTATCCAACAAAGTAATAATGAATGGATAAGTAATCAACACCGGGCTCAGGCCATAATTTTCCTATGACACCACGTCCACGAAGACCTAAAGATTGAGTACCTCACGGTTAATGATCCACTCGTCTTTTGGAAAAGTTTGAACGAAAGATGTTTGAACGAAAGATATGACCATTTGAAAACGGTCATTATCTCAAAAGCACACTATGATTGGATTCATATCTGCCTACAAGATTTTAAAACCATCAATGAATATAGTTTTATGATGTATAAAATAACCTCACGGTTGAAATTATGTGGGGAAACCATCACTGAATATGATATGTTGGAGAAGACATTCTCCACATTTCATGCCTCGAATTATGAAGCCGAATATCGAAAAGGGTTTTAAAAGGTATCTGAATCTGATCTCTTTCCCCAATTTCCCCCATTCCCCGGCGAATGAGACTATGTATGATGAAGAACGTGAGCGTGGGCGTGGTAGTGGTAGTGGTCGTGGTCACGGTCGTGGTCGAGGCCAAGAAAATCATGGACAAGGTCGGGGTCATGGTCGAAATCAAGGCCGAGGAAGAGGTCGTGGAAGAAATAACTATTGTCATCATCATCATCATCCATATAATGGAAATTCCTCTTGCCACCTGAAGTGGAACAGAGATGATGATAGAAACAACTCTTCGAGTGGGCAAAATGTGAGACAAAACAATGAAAAAAGTTCATATTTTAGGTGTGGCATGACAGGCCACTGGGCACGCACATGCCGAACGACAAAACATCCAGTTGATCTTTATGAGAGATCGCAAAAAGGAAAAAATGTTGAGACAAATTTCCTTGAAAATGATCCTAAAGATCATCATTTTGATTTTGGTGATATGGCCAACGTCGACATGACCAATACCATTAGTGATGATATTGGTCATGAACAATAAATTAACATAGGAATGAAGCTATTGTTCGAGTTTGAGATAAAAGCTGTGGAAAAAGTAACATGGTGTTATGTAGGAATATTATCTATTTTTCCTGTGTATGCTAGCATGTTCACAATAAAGTTTATATATGTATTTTGCATTCAATGTGTTATCATATTTATTCATCTTATTTTTCTTTCTCTCATATTGAAATAGATCACAAATATGTTCGAATCCAAAATCCAAGGAGGAGATTTATGTCTTGCAGACAGCGCTACTACACATACCATACTTAAAGATAAGAAATATTTTTCTTATCTCAAAATTGACAATGCTAATGTCAACACTGTATCTGGTAATGCCAAAATAATTTAAGGATTTGGCAAAGCAATTTTCCTAATGCCTGGAGGCACGAAATTTATGATAAATAATGCATTGTTCTCTCCTAAGTCTCAAAGAAACTTGTTAAATTTCAAAGACATTCGTCTGAATGGATATCATATTGAGACTATGAATAAGGAGAATGATGAATATCTTTACCTTACCTCAAACACTTCCGGAAGCAAGTGTATATTGGAAAAATTGTCATCTCTATCTTTTGGATTGTATAGTACAATCATAAGAATATTTGAATCATATTCTACAGTAAACCTGAAGTTTACTGAAACATTTAAAGCTTGGCATGATCGATTGGGGCATCCAAGATCAATAATGATGCGGAGAATTATTAAGAATTCTAGTGGTCATCCATTGAAAAACCATAAGATTTTTCAATCTAATGAACTCCATTGTGATGCTTGTTCTTAAGGAAAGTTGATAATTAGACCATCACCAACTAAAGTTGGATATGAATCACCATCGTTTTTGGAACGAATTTAAGGTGATATATGTGGACCTATTCATCCACCAAGTGGACTATTCCAATACTTTATGGTATTAATTGATGTTTCTAGCAAATAGTTGCACGTATGTCTATTATCAACTTGTAATACGGCATTTGCCAAATTCCTTGCACAAATAATCAAACTGAGAGCACAATTCCCAGATTATATGATCAAGAAAGTTAGACTTGATAATGCTGGTGAATTTACATCTCAAGCATTCAATGATTATTGTATGACAATAGGGATTGATGTTGAACATCCAGTAGCTCATGTTCATACACAAAATGGTTTGGCTAAATCGTTGATCAAACGTATTCAACTTATTGCCAGACCATTAATGATGAGAACAAAGCTCCCTACTTCTGTATGGGGTCGTGCTGTTTTACATGCAGCCGAACTGATTCACCTTAGGCCAAGTGCATATCACAAGTACTCCCCAATACAGTTGGCATTCGAGAGAGAGCCGAATATATCTCATCTAAGAGTTTTTTGTTGTGCGGTATATATAACAATTGCTCCACCACAACGCAAAAAGATGGGACCACAAAGGAGATTGGGAGTATATGTTGGGTATGAATCCCCTTCTATAATAAAATATCTTGAACCAAAAGCGTGGCGTTTTACGACACGCTGCCGATTGTCATTTTAATGAAGACAAGTTTCCACCTTTAGGTGAAGAGGGGAAACAAGTGGAAAGAGAGATCAAATGATGCACATCATCATTATTACATTTTGACCCTCCCACAAAGCAACGTGAACTAGAAGTTCAAAAGATCATACATTTACAAAATGTAGCAAATCAATTGCCAGATGCATTTATAGATACAAAAGAGTGACAAAGTCCCATGTAGCTGCTATAAATGCTCCTGCCCGAATTGAAATACCAAAAAGGCTACCAAATGATAAAATGGCAAATGAATCTAAGGCACACTGCCTCGGTGATCGACCCATTGGTTCAAAGGATAAAAATCCTCGCAAAAAGAAACTGATTGAAAATCTCCAATCACATGAAAGTGTTCCAGAAGAAACACACGATCGTGAAATTGTTCCAGAAGAAACACACGATCATGCAAATCTAATAAGCCCTGCAGGCAATGATAACATGAGATTTCCATTAATTACATGTGTAATGGAAAAATATGGAACCGAGATGAAATGGAGAATATTAATGATATATTCTCTTATTCGGTATCCCAAGAAATTAATGACGGGACTAAAGATCCCAAACCAAAATCTGTATCTGAATGTCAAAAGAGGCATGACAAGATCAAATGGATAGATGTCATGAAGGCTGAATTAAATTCGTTGAATAAACGAAAAGTATTTGGATCTATCGTTCTCACACCTGCCGTGAAACCCATTGGATACGATGGATTTTGTTCGAAAGCGAAATGAGAAAAATGAGATTGTGAGATACAAGGCTCGCCTTGTTGCACAAGGTTTTTCCCAAAGGTCTGGGATTGATTATGAAGAAACGTATTCTCATGTAATGGATGCTATTACGTTCAGATATCTAATCAGCTTATCGATTTCGAAAAATCTAGATATGCATCTCATGGATGTTGTAACGGCTTATTTATACGGGTCATTAGATGCCGATATTTATATGACAATTCCTGATGGAATCAAGGTGCCTTAAGCACTAAGCTCAAAACCCAAAGAGTTATGTGCAATTAAACTACAGTGATCTCTGTATGGATTGAAACAATCCGGGCGCATGTGGTATAATTGCTTAAGTGAGCATTTGTTGAAAGACGGATATGTGAATGATCAATTATGTCCATGTGTCTTTATAAAGAATACGACAGTTGGATTTGCAATTATTGCTGTCTATGTAGATGATCTAATTATCATTGGAACTCCCAAAGAAATCCAAGAAGCAGTTGATTACCTAAAGGGAGAATTTGAAATAAAATATCTTGGACAGACAAAATATTGTCTTGGTTTACAAATAGAACACTTGCATAATGGAAAATTTGTACACCAATCAAATTACACAAAAAGGGTTTTGAAGCGCTTTTATATGGATAAGGCAAACCCTCTCACTAGACCCATGATTAATAGATCACTGAATGTTGAAAAAGATCAATTTCGTCCTTGTGAAGAGAATGAAGAGATACTTGGTCCTGAAGTACCATACTTAAGTGCTATTGGAGCTCTCATGTACCTTGCTAATTGTACCAGACCGGATATAGCATTTGCTACCAATCTATTGGCAAGATATAGTTCATCTCCATCACGGAGACACTGGAATGATATCAAGCACATATTTCGTTATCTTCAAGGGACGATCGATTTGAGATTATTTTATCCCAAAGGATCAAAGGATGAAATGGTTGGTTTTGCAGATGCGGGTTATTTGTCTGATCCTCATAAGGCCAGATCACAAACCGGCTATGTCTTCATGATAGGTGGTACTGCAATTTCCTGACGTTCTCAAAAGCAAACGCTAGTTGCTACATCGTCAAATCATGCTGAGATGATCGCACATCATGAAGCCAGTCGAGAGTGTGTATGACTTCGATCTATGACTCAGCATATTCAAAATGCCAGTAGACTACCTGTCAACAAAGACCCGACAGTATTATTTGAAGACAATGCCGCATGTGTCGTCCAAAGTAAAGAGGGATACATCAAAAGTGACAGGTCCAAACATATCCCCCCGAAGCTCTTTTTATACACTCAAGAACTTGAAAAGAAAAAAGAGGTCAGCATCCAATATGTTCGATCAAGTGATATTGTTGCAGATTTATTTACGAAGGCACTTCCCACTACAATCTTCAAAAAGCATGTTCACAATATTGAGATGCGAAATCTACGAGATTTATAAAGGTGATTTCTCTTGACCCTTGTCAGTTCAAGGGGGAGCATATATGACTGTACTCTTTTTCCCTTTATCATGGTTTTGTCCCACTGCGTTTTCCATGAAAAGGTTTTTAACGAGACAGCTCATGCACACAATTCAGATTTAAGTTGTGTACTTTTTTCCTTATGTCCGATCTTTTTTCCCTACTGGGTTTTTCAGCTTAAAGGTTTTTAACAAGACACACTTAGTCAACCTATAATGCTATGTTCAAGGGGAAGTGTTATAAAAGTTAGATGTGAACCACAACATTTAATGTAGGTGTAGCTTGTTAGTCAAATGAGCTAGGGAGTTATGTCTCGTAGCTTTAGGAAATGTGTAATACTGCTCGGCTATAAATACCGAGCAGTGTGTAGTTATATTTCATCACAGACGAATCCTACTCTGAATAAATCGCTCTCTCTCTCTCTCTCTCTCTCTTTCTCTCATACACTCTTTGTTCTAATTTGTGGTTACTTTATAACAAAATTCTATTTTATATCTATTAGAGAAAAATTTACAAAAGAAATAATAATTAAAACCTCCTAAATCAGATGTTACTTGTTAAATTTATTAAGTTGAACGAAAAATAAGAATGGCTTCCCCAAATTAAATTGCAATAGGGGATAGCATGAAAAACTGGAGTATTAATGAATCAGGCGTCCTAGACACGTGTTAGTCTATTAGACATTGAAACCTCAACTTGGTCTGGGTGCCAAACCCAAACCCAAACCCAATTCCCCGGTCCAACCCAAAATATAACCAACTGGAAGAATTCACATGCTTCTTAGAGCATCACCATTGTGTAAAATTCTTGTACAACTTTTTAGCTGAGTCTTACTGTCACCTACACATTTTTATTTTTTTACCCACTTAAAAATATATCTTCTTATTGTATAATCTTCTTAGACATCTTCTTATATAAAAAAACTAGTACTTTTACCTGTGCCGATGACACGGCGCCAGTTTGAGAATTTATCAATAAATGAAGCAGATAATGTGGAAATGAATTAATATTTAGTTATAATTTGTATAAGGGTTGGATATATGTACACTACACAACGAAAAAGGGAGAAAACCCAAATACGTAACAAAATAAAACTTTTTACTACTATATTTATTTCATAAGAAAACCAAGAAATAAATATTTTAATTGTAACTATTGTAAAAATACGAAAATGAAATTTTATTGAACGAAAACTCAGTCTTCTTCTTTTGGGGGTTCTTACTTAACAACAATGGAAACCAAATTAATAACTTTGTCAAATTTTCCATGAGATGCAATAACTTTGTCCATTATAAATAAATCTAAGTCAGACATAAATTAAACTGGGATTCAGTTGATTACGATAGCAATCAATTAAGAAATTACAATTAAATATTTGTGAAATCGTAAAGGTCAGTTTTTTATTAACGAACTACTAAAAGTATTATTTTCTTAAAAAAATTGACTTCAAACGGGGCCTCTTTACTCGGAACGGAGGGATTAATTAATAATTTATATATGAAATTGCGGGCTGAACAAACAAAACGAGCCGGACAAAAATTAAATTAGATAAGTTAATTACGATAACAATTAAAAAGAAAAATTACAAAACTTACGATTTTTTTTAATTTTTTTTATTTGTATACGAAATTTCGGGCCGAAAATTTTTTTAATTGATTAAGTTAAGTACGATAACAATTAAAAAGAAAAAAAAATTAAAATACAAATATTCCAAACTTAGACATAAATTAAATTGAGATTCATTTGATTACGATAGCAATCAATTAATAAACTACAACTAAATATTTGTAAAACCGTAAAGGTCATTTTATTATTAATAAACTTCTAAAAGTATTATTTTCTTAAAAAAATTGACTTTCAAACAGGGTCTCTTTTCCCGTAACGGAGGGATTAATTAAAAATTTGTATACGAAATTTTGGGCCGAACAAAAAAACGCCGGACAAAAATTAAATTGATTAAGTTAATTACGATAATAGTTAAAAAGAAAAAAAAAATATATATATATATATATAATTACAAAACTTACGATTTTTTTAATTTTTTAAAATTTGTATACGAAATTGCAGGACAAAAAAATTAAATTGATTAAGTTAATTACGATAACAATAAATGTAAAACAATAACAGTAAATGAAGCAGATAATGTGGAAATTAATTAACTGTAAAACAATAACGGTAAAACTATAAAACCATAAAAAAATAACTCTAAAACTGTAAAATGGTAAAAGAATAACTGTAAAACAGTTATAGATACAAACGGTTATAGATATGATTGTGTTTTGATAAAAACAAATTCTGACCGGTAAATAGCTTTTTGTAACTCCCTGAGCTCTTTTATATAATAGATATTAAATTTAACACAATCCCACATAAATACAAAACCCTCCCCCCACCCCCCCTACACACACATACCACAAAGTCAACATCAGCCGCTCCTCTCTCCCAAAAATTTTCTTCCTATTTAGGAAGTGAAATTTCTCTCTCTCCTAGGTGTCATCTAGAGAAGAGTGCTCCCAATGTACATTTTCTTTCTTCTTAATAAGAAGAAGGCTAAAATTGCACAATAGAGTTGCTCTTATGTATTTTATATCCAATATTCCCTGGTTACTAATCATTTACGTCACATAAATCGTATCTCAGATAAGATTCATATTAAATCCACATATTTATAAAATTTCATCATTTATTTCCCGCCTTTTTATTCCTTCTTGAAACTCGCGAAGCTTCTTTGAGAAGCTAAAACGACTTCTCACTATCCCACTTACACTGGCGATTGAAGTGACATGGTTACTCAAAAGTGGATCTTAATAATGATGATTGTCACCTGTCATATATCACGTTTTTATCTCAAAAACCAAAATTTTGTGTATTTTTTCACTACACGCCATATCTTCACTTTTAAAACTCACTCACTCAACTTTTATAAGCATCCATACTTATAAAATCCCTCATATAAATATTCACTCTTTGTAACCTGTTCCTACACTTCACTCTTTTCTTCCAAAACCTTTTCTTCCTCAAACTCTCTCTCTTCCTCAAAGCCTAACTCTCAATATTCTGGTACTCATTCTCTCTGCTTTCTCTCTCTCTCTCTCTCTGTTTCTTTTCTATTTTTTTAACCTTGTTGTTGTGCTGTGTTTGTTTCAGGAAATGGCAACCAATACGGCTTTAGGATGTCTTTTGGACATGGTATCTCTTAATAACGAACCCTTAGGGCTTGAGCTTATCCATCTCTTAACAGCTTCTGGGTTGATTCATCTTCTTTCCTTCAACATCAGAACGTACAGTTGCCAGTTGACTGAAGAATTCTTCATGTCCATGGAAGAAAATTCCGCTAACCTCTTCTCACTTACTAGAACAATCAGAGGAGTCCCCATTGTCTTCGACGCAGAAACTATTACAGCTGTTTTTCCTGGCTGGTCAGATGATGGTTCAATCATCTACACCATCCTAAAAGAGTCTCAACAGACTGGGTGGGTCTCTATGCGAGGAGAAGTTCCCGTAGAGCTTGCCTTTGATAGGCACAAGAGCATATTTGTTCCTCTCTACTACACCCTAGCTATTGTACTGGACAAATGCATCATTATCAAATATGGAGGGCACGACAAGATCATTGAATCCCAGCTGTTTCTCATGGAGGCTATTGTTGAAAATTTTGAAATGAACCGAGGTGTTGTCCTAGTGGAGTTTGTGAAGACCAACATAACCAAATACAAGGAGAATATGGCTACTGGCAATCCCAGGCTTACCCATCATCTCATCATCAACCAGTTCCTTCGATCCCTTCCTGCTTTTCAAAATCGTCTTCTGACCAACCATTGGAGACTTAGAGCCAGTAAAAATCAAGAAATATATGGGTGCAGACATCAAACGAGCTAATGTATCCAGCCACTTTGGTCAGGAAATCTCCATACCAAACAGTCGTGAGACCTCGGGACCAGACTCGCTCTCACCGCAACTTCTACCGCCAACCGCCTATTGGCCAAGTTGGTCAAGAAGATGATGTTGGTCACCACTGAGTCGGCAGAAGTTGGTTAGCAAGCTGAAGTTGGTCAGCCATCTGACATTGGTCAGTCAGCTGAAATGCAACCAATTAACATCTCTTCTATTCCTGAGCCTAGAAGATCCAGAAGAAGGAGATTGATAACAGCTAATGAAGATGAGCCTACTCAGCATGCACTTCCTCCCTCAATGCCTCCTCTTTCAAAAAGACAAAGAAGAAATCCTGATCTGAATCCAGGTAACTTTGTTCCATTCTCTCTAACCCCAGACATTCCTATCACTGATCCTGAACCAAACTTTCCTCCCTCCAATCCTTTGTCACCAAACACTGCCCCTATCAAATTCTTTCCACCCATTAAAAATCCTACCTTTCATCCCCGACATTCCTACTATCAAGCCAATCATGTCCCCATTCCTCCAAAATGGGTCTTTCCAATAGATCACTTACCATATTTTGTCCAATTCTTTCTCTTTTTTCATGAAGAAAAAAAAATGAAAAACCCCCAGTCAATCCCATAAAATACATTGTCCACAATCTAAAAAGAAGACCCTATGTTCTGTATCCAGCCACTCCAAACTTATCCCAATAAGATCTGGTGGCCAATTATGGCAAATACTTTGACCCCTTCCTCTTCTCTGGAATAGATTATACTTGTCCAATGATCGCTTTGTTCAGGATGAGCTTATCTTTTTGGCTTGGACCATATACAACAAGGTGCATCAACTACATGCCCTGCCTCATGATGACTGTTGATACTCATTATATTTAGATTTATATCTGCTCATACATTACATTAGTTTTATACATCAGTGGCTAATTGGGCTGTGTATCGATTAGCGTGGCAAGTGTGTATAGAACTTTGCCAAGTATAGTTTTTATAGGACTTCACAGGTTCAGCGAAAGACCTCCTCAAGGCTTCACCGGAAGACCTGCTACAACTTACAACGGCAGACCTTGTCTACACATGGTCAATCATGACGTGTCCAGTCAAGCAATTTTTGATGGATCAATTTAAGTTTATCCTTATCAAGTTTGAATTTAAATTGAGACATTCCACGACATCTCGAACCGCCGAAGCAGCTTTTCCGAAAGCGTGAAGACTTTCGAACAGCAGAAAAGCGAGGAGAAACAACGGTGTCACTCATGCAGTAACAACTCTCACGATCGACATCCGATTGCCCAACTTTCGCCTCTCTGCAAAAGATCTCTGTACCCATTCCCTGCTCGATATCTGTGAAGACCAAATTCTTGAAAGACAGCTCCATGCATTTAATGCATTCAACCTAATAGAGCTGGTAAGTCTTCGTCTTCTCCAACGGATCTCCAGAATGCTCCTGCTATTAATGCTTCCATTAAAGATTGAAGAAATGCACTTGATGAAATGCTCTGAAAATCTACAACAACTCTAAGTCTTTATACTCACTGCATTCAAGAGATCCTGAACAGATCAAGAAGTCCTCGTCAACAACAAGAAGTTGTGCGTCAACAACAAGAAGTTGTGCATCAACATTTATTTTTGTACTTCTTGTTGTTTTCATTCAAAGATATTCTTCTGCACGAATTAAATATCCTGTTTACACAGATATTTAATTCCTTAAACCCCCAAACACAAGTCAATATTTTGTACACGATCCATTGGGAATATTCTTTGTAATAGATCTAGTGGAAAACATAGTGCACTATTTAAATCCAAGGTTGACTGCCTTGGTGGTGGACGTAGCACTCTTTATAGTGTGAACCATCTCAAAATACTTGTGTTAATTCCTTTACTGTTTGTCTACTTTTTGAACTGTTTATTACTTCATTTATCTTTATCCCTAACAGCAAACTTAAGTAACCAGTTAAGGTCTACCGGTAGTCCTTATCGGCAGACTTGAACCAGTTTCTTAGCAAGTCTTCCGCTACTTCAATCTAACTTATTGATCGATGTTTTATTTAATCTTTTTCCTTGCAAGTGGACAAGACTATTATAGAATAGTATTGGAAGCAAGGGTCGAACCCACAGAGACAAGTGATCACGAACAGTGCAATTTATTGATAGCAATTTATTAATCTAAAAGGGGGTTTTTATATTTAATTCTACTCTAAACTTACTATTTATAGTTGTTTAACTAATTAGACAGTAATAACAGATATGAAGATCTTATGGTGGGTGGCAATCTAGGATTCTGGGTTTCACTTGTATCTCTTTTATGTTCAATTCATAATAATATCATTCAATGTCTTGGGTTCGTTCACTAAAGATAGATATAGTCGTTGAACAATTGGTTCGACCTCCATCCCATAAAATTCATCCATTCTATATCCTAAGCACAGGCTGTCAATCTAGGCATGTCACCTAGATTTATGATCTATCTGTCACCTAGATCATGTAAGAACTGGTCCTAACTTATCACTCTCGTGCATCGATAGGTCCAATTTATTGTGTTGGTGAGCCGATTATGCGACATATGCACTTGGTCATGCGGTTATCCGCACCTCTAAGCCTTTATTATTTGCGATTACATTCATTTGTTCAAAGCAAAATAATATAGGGATTGATAAACAACACAATCAACAAGCATTGAATGAACATATATAAGAATCAAAACATAAATTTGATACAAGTTACCTCCCACCTCTAGATTATGGATGATTTAGTTCATCATAGACAATGAACGACACATGGAGATGATCGGATACATGATTTGATCTTCAATACTTGAAATTACAAAATCTAACTATGTTATACAATCTAAAAACTACCTAAAATCTATTAAAGAGAGCTTCCAGCCGTCCTCCCTTCTCTTTGGCTCGGCATCTGACTTCTATATATACTCGGGAGTTGTAATTCAATCGAATGACCGTGTGAAAATCCGAAATAGTCGCATTCTGACCACCTTGCGGTCGCAAGGTGTTGGGTACAAGGTCTCGGTATGTCGGCCTTTGGAATTCTTGGTTCTTTGCCTTTCGACCCGTCTTGCCTACCTTGCGGTCGGCGAGGTCACTTTGCACCTTGCGAAGGCAGGTCTCCTGCTTTTCTTTTCTTCATTTTTCCTTTTGGCCCTTCTTGAAATTTGCACTTAAAACCACAGGTTTCGCATATTTTCACTAATAACCACGAAACTTACAAAACTCACGAAAACATATATTAGTAGCCAAAAGCCTCGTGAAATAGCATAATTTAAGTCATAGAAATATTTAAAATCGGCGTATAAAATACATCGATCAAATACCCCCAAACTTAAACTTTGCTCGTCCACGAGTAAACAATAATACTTATAAATACAAAAGCATATAAATACTAAATAGCAAAAATTAAAATCTTTTTGGAGGGTGACACTATTTACACTCCTCTATAAACCCACAAACTCAAGGAGACTCTTTCGAGTGACTCGACTATGCAGATAAATACAAAAGAGATAAATACAAAAGCAGGATAAAAATTAAACTACGAATAAAACATAAAATCTTTTTGGCTTCATCTCAAGTTATAGGTGTATGGTATGCAAGTAATCTCAGTTTGATGCTCACCACATATATGCAGGCTTAGTCATGTAAAACCAACTGATCTTTTCTTAAAACTGCTACTACTTCTAATTTCTCCGTGTGTGTGTGATCACCAGTCTTAAAGAATATCTTAACTAAAACAGTTTTATTAAGCTAAACACCACATTCATATGAAAATCAAAGTTTAATAGAAAATCATGCATTAAGAATTATGAGATCTACCATCCAAACCCGGTCAGTTACAGACAGAAAGGTCCCAAGGATTTAAAAGACTTATACATCCATCCCATGCACTTCTATGTATGACATACAATGCTCTCCTATCCCAATGACTTGTAATAGCTAAGATTATGCTAACACAGTGAGCTTTAGGGTGAATAATAATGAACATGAAGTGTGTGATCAATTTCATATTACTCACTTGACAGTTAAAACAACATAAGCATTGGCAAGAAGATCATTAGGTCTTTATTAGCTTGTAATGTAAGGCCAAGGTGTTGGGGGATTTGATGGAAAAGGATTGGAATTCAAAGTGAGAGAGTAAGACTACCCTTTATCCCTCATACTTCCAAGCAAAAGGAAGTTTTCCCTATTTAGGCTAGGACACAAAAGACTACAAGTGGAGGGTGCTTTTTGTTACTTTTCAGTTTTCTTCTTTCCCCCCCAAACTTGTTTTGGGCAATATATATTTCTAAAAATATCACATCTTTCTAATCAGCAGAATTTTTCTAACATATTTTTCTCTTGAAAGCTATGCTTCCATTTGAATCTTTGTTTACACTCTTCTTCTTCCGTTTCATTTTTCGTCGATACATAATTTTTTTTTTTTTTTTTTTTTTTTCGACAACGGAAAGAAGAAGTCTTCGAAAAAATAGCCTAGCGAAAAGAAGTGGTCCTCCAAAATCAATTTCCCACCCACATCCTACTCTCTCAAAGGGTAGGCTAAAAGTGTATAGGCTTTTAGGGTTAAGTTAATGTGGGTAATAGAAACGATGGCGAATGGGGGTTTAAATAGTGTGCTTAGCACACTCCATTCTTTTCATTAGGCTCAACGGGGACACTAGGGATATTTTTAGTATAGGTCAGGGAATATTTAGGCTCTAACGATCCAAAGATGGCCTAAGTCATTTCTTAATGCCAAATGCTCATGTAGTTTTTAAAGCAAGTAAGACAACACAAAATATCATATCAACTATGGGAATTGGGGGTTGAATGTTTAGCATCACTGGATTTCACATAAGCATTCGCTAAGACAGATGGTAGGGACAATTGAGACTAACATGCAGACACGGTTCGAAAGTGTGCTTGAGATATATAAATGAGAAAAATCCAAGGGATCTAACTATCATGCAATTGACCCTAAGTTACAATTTAATGCAACAATTATGTTCGAATGGCTATGCATCATATTCTTGTGCATATCTTGTTGAAATGAAGTAGGTGTTATAAACTTTATAAAACTATTCTAATCAATCCATAATTATGGTGGTGTGAGTGCATGAAGAATTTGGAGAAAAGTAAAAGTTTCGCAAAATTAAGTAAATTCGAGAGGATCTACTGAGACTAACTATGCGGTTCATTGCATTAACTCCTCATCGATCACGACTAGCATTACCACACCTAAACTCGAGGATGAATATTTTGAATTTAAATTTATTTTTTTATAAATATATTTTTTAAAGAAATTTGGAGATGATGACGATGACACAATTGATGATGGGTCCCCATAAGAGGAACCCACGAGTATCCAATGTGAGTGTATTCTGGTCAAGGCAACACCTCCGAAAATAAGAAAAAATTAAAAAGCAGGAAAATAGGGTGAAGATTTAGATGGTCATCGTATAAAGAAATTTTTCTTCACCCTAAAAACATAGCCCAACTCCATTCCTCGTTAGGCTAGGACTGCTAAGACTTAAAGTTTTAAATCCCCCCAAACTTAATTTCTATTTTGTCCTCAAAATAGAGGAACATATGAGAGGATTGATGGGGTAGGACAAATATCAAAAGGAGATAGCGGGTCCACCTAACGAAGAGGGATGGAACTTGGGCCTCGACTCACGGTGAGTCGGGCGGAAATAACGAATGAGGATGCAACTCGGGGATCGTGCCAGGAGGCGGCCCATAATAAGCGGAGACATTTTGTCCCACAGGTGTTAAACCAACCAAATAGCCTCTCTTGGTCGGCGCAATTTGTGCCAAGCTGTTGATTAGCCATTTGGTTTTCTAGGGCAACCTCTTCTAGCCTATTGGAGATCCCAACGAGCGGGTCCTCCTCTTCCTCTTCGGGTTCCTCCTCTTGAGGAACCCTCACTCTCATTGGTGATGTTCAAACAAAATGGCCCTCGTAATGGCCGGACCGGCCTTGACCTCTCCGCGTGTTTGGGCATTCTCACGCTGCCCCCTACAAATCGGTAATCAAATGCGGGAGCAGAACCCCGCATTCGTCCTACCTCTAATAAGGGTCTTGATTTGGCCGTTGATCAAGCGGCCAACATCAATAGACCCACCGGTCATAATGGTGTAGGTCAAGGCCCCTCTCCCAAGTCACGTGTGTTGGTGACTTGAGGGCATGAGGCGTCCACAAACAAATTTATACACGGGCTTGGCCGTGTCTTGGAGGAAGGACTCCCCCATGGTGCGTGGTCCATAAGGTGGGTTACGGTTATAGGACCAAACCACACCGGGGAGGCGATGGTAGCATTGACCACCTCGACATCGATCGGGGGTTGAGGTGTGTGCTAAAGTCATCGGCACCAACCGCAAAGTTGGAGGTGCGAAATAAGTGTTAATGCTTTGGGACGAAAAATTTATTACTATATTCCTAACATTAACGGTGTCTAGCACACCCCCATCTATGCTAATGTTGCCATTGGCATAGAATTCTCGGACAATGGGCACTACGGTGCCCTTGGGAGAATCTATCAAAAGCCCCACCTACGAGCTATCAGTTGGGACGGAGGCCAAAGTCTTGACCTTGAATCCCCTTTCGGGCACCAAAGACTTGGAGAGCTTGGCCGTGTACCTCTCGATGCCTCGTAGGACAATCGGGTGATGTCAAAATTTTGCTCTTCCTCTGGCGGGGCCGGAGGATGAGGCACCGGTATTTCTACGCTTGCGGAACATTTTGTTTGATTTTATAAAATTTAAAAACTAAAAGTTTAACAATTAAAAATGTGTTTTAAAATTTTAAAATTAAAAATTATCCTAAGGCATGCAAAAATTTATCTACGTTAAAATTTTCTAGCACCCTGCAAATGCAAATTTTATTTTACGTGTAAAAATTAAAAAGGGTGATAGTGTTACTTGTTTGCGGCCTAGATGGAGTGAATGCGGCTGAGAGGAGCTTGATCGGCGTCGGCAACAATGGAGGTCTTCTTCTTCTTCTTCAAAATCTTCAACCTTATGGAGTGTAATGGTGGATGGATGGATGGAGGGGATGAAGAGTATTGAAGAGGAAGAGATCTTGGAGAGTGTGCCGGATCTTTAGCTGATCTGCCGGAATTTGGAGGATCTGGGCGGCTGCTGCTGCTGCTTGAGAGAAGGAGAGAATTTTCTGTGTGATTTTCTGAAGAAACCCGGCATGGCTTATATATAGGGACCTTGCGGTCGCAAGGTGCGCCACCTGCGTCCAAGGTGGCGATCAAAGCGATTCCGTTCATTCCCCATGTCGGCGATGCGATGCACGAAGTCGCATTCTTGGGACCTTGCGGTCGCAAGGTCCTTCACACCTTGCGTCGCAGGTGGCTCTTCCTTCACTTGTTTTCTTTCTTCTCTTTTCAACGGTTTGCGGTTTAGCCCTTCCGTTAACTTCCGTTATGTCTTGAATATTTCCTGTATGCAAAAACTAAACAAAAACTCTAAACTAAAATTATTAGTAACATTAAGATGTTTTTCTCCCCCAAACTTAAATTTTGGCATATTTAATTAAAAAAAATTAAATGTCCAAAAATTAGATTTAACGGAGAAAAACATATTTAAACTAACTATAAAAGTAAATAACATTCAAAATAGTGGGTTGCCTCCCACTTAGCGCCTTTGTTTAACGTCTTTGGCTCGACCAAGCTGCAAGCCTAATCTCGGGGTGGTTCATTGTCGGCCAAGCGAATTAACTCAATTGTTCGTTCAAGCGACATCGGCTCTAAATATGGCTTGAGTCGGTGTCCATTCACTTTAAAAACTTCATTATTTTTAGGATTTTGAATATCAACAGCTCCATGAGGGTAAATTCGTACAATTCTAAAGGGACCAGACCATTTGGATTTTAACTTTCCGGGGAATAACCTTAACCTGGAATTAAAAAGTAACACTTTCATACCGGGATGAAGCATTTTGTTGGCTAACCCCATGTCATGATATTTCTTGGTCTTTTCTTTATATGTCTTTGCATTCTCATACGAATTCAACCTATGTTCTTCTAACTCATTTAAGCGAAACAATCTTTCTTCTCCGGCCAATGTTAAATCTAAATTCAATTCTTTAATTGCCCAATAGGCTTTATGTGCTCAATTTCAAGCGGTAAATGGCAAGCTTTGCCATATACCATTCTATATGGACTCATTCCTATGGGTGTCTTAAAAGCAGTTCGGTATGCCCATAAAGCATCCTTAAGTTTAGATTCTCAATCTTTACGATTAGGCCTAACAGTCTTTTCTAATACTGCTTTTATTTGCCTATTGCTAACTTCTACTTGTCCGGATGTTTGTGGATGATAAGGTGTAGCTAACTTGTGAGTTACACCATGCTTTCTAAGAACATTATTTAACAACTTATTGGTAAAATGAGTTCCTTGGTCACTTATTATGGCCTTAGGTACTCCATATCTAGCAAACAAATCCTCTACAAACTTAACTCTTGTTTTTCCATCATTAGTCTTGGTTGCTCTTGCTTCAATCCATTTAGAAACATAATCAAGCGCTACTAGAATATACTCACAATTATTTGACACGGAAAAGGACCCATAAAATCAATACCCCAAACATCAAAAATTTCAACTACTAAATTAATATGCAAGGGCATCTCATTTCTCTTTCCTATTCCACCTGTTCTTTGACACTTATCACATGTTCTATAAAACAGTTCACAATCCCTAAAAACAGTAGGCCAATATAGACCTGATTGCAAAATTTTCCTAGCAGTCTTGTTTCCACTAAAATGACCTCCACAAGAATATCCATGGCAAAATTCCATAATACCTTGTTGGTCTTTTTACGGAATACATCTTCTTATTAAAGAATCGAGCAAATTTTGTATAAATGAGGTGCTTCCCAAAAATAATTTTTAGTTTCCGCCAAAAATTTCTTCTTTTCATAATGATCAAAATCGGATTAATGATATCGGACACATAGTAGTTGACAAAATCGGCATACCAAGGGTCGAGAATCTTTAATGGCTAAAGTTGTTCATCGGGAAAATTATCATTTATGGGGACAGGATCATCAAGAAATTGGCGTTCAAGCAAGGGTGAAAATTCTAATCTAGACAAATGGTCGGCTACGACATTCTCGGTTCCCTTTTTATCTTTGATAGTAATGTCAAATTCTTGTAACAATAACATCCATCTAATTAATCTTGGTTTAGCATCTTTCTTGCTTAACAGATATTTCAATGCAGAATGATCAGAAAAAATTATCACCTTTGATCCTAGCAGATATGATCTAAATTTTTCTAAAGCATATACTCTTGCTAAAAATTCCTTTTCGATAGTTGTATAATTCAATTGAGCATCATTTAGAGTTCTACTAGCATAATGGATCACATGAGGCTTTCTATCTACCCTTTGTCCTAACACGGCTCCAATCGCAAAATCGATGCATCACACATGATTTCAAAAGGAAGTGACCAATCGGGGGGATAAAATAGGGGCGATAGTTAATTTTTCTTTTAATAAATTAAAAGCTTCTAAACATTCTTTATCAAAAATAAATTATGTATCTTTTGCTAGCAAATTACATAGAGGTTTCTGATTTTGGAAAAATCTTTTATAAATCTTCGGTAAAAACCAGCATGGCCTAGAAAACTTCTAACTCCTTTAACTGAAGTGGGAGGGGGTAGTTGTGAAATAACTTCAATTTTAGCTTTATCAACTTCAATGCCTTTATTTGAAACAACATGCCCTAAGACAATTCCATGTTTTACCATGAAGTGACTTTTCTCCCAACTTAAAGTTAAATTAGTTTCACGACATCTTTTCAAGGCGATGTAAGGTTTTCTAAACAATGATCAAAAGAATTTCCAAAAGCGAAAAATCGTCCATGAAAACTTCTACGCATCTTTCAACTAAATCGAAAATATAGAAATCATGCATCTTTGAAAAGTAGGCGGTGCATTACACAATCAAAAGGCATTCTCCTAAAAGCAAAAGTACCAAAGGGACATGTAAAGTTGTTTTCTCTTGGTCTTCGGGTGCAACAGGGATCGATTGTAACGAGAAAAACCATCAAGAAAGCAATAATATTCATGACCGGCTAGTCTTTCAAGGATTTGGTCAATAAATGGCAAAGGAAAGTGGTCTTTCTAGTTGCCGCATTTAATTTCACGCAAATCAATGCACATTCTATAACCGGTTATTGTTCTTGTAGGGACTAATTCATCTTTCTCATTTTTAACAACGGTAATTCGACTTTTTAGGAACTACTTGAACAGGACTAACCCATTTACTATCGATATAGGGTAAATTATACCCGCATCTAAGAGCTTAAGAACTTCTTTCCTAACAACTTCTTCCATGTGTGGGTTAAGTCTTCTTTGCCTTTCTCTTGAAGGTTTACTACCTTCTTCTAGATGTATTTTATGCATGCACATAGAGGGACTAATTCCTTTTAAATCGGCTAAAGACCATCCTAAAGCTTCTCTATGTGTCCATAAAACTTTTAACAAACTAGCTTCTTGCTTTTCGTTAAGTCGGCTTTGCTATAATAACGAAAAGTGTTACCTTCCCTAAAAATGCATATTTTAAATGGGGTGGTAATGGCTTTAATTCTTCGACTTTAGGAGAATTAATGGATGGCATAAATTCAGAATTTTCTACTTTAATAGTTTCTTTTATTTTAGCCTCTTCATTCTCCACTTTATTATCTTCTTTATTTTCTTCTCAATATTTTCTATCTCAATTTCTTCAAAGAGATTTGAGAATCTCTACTTCATCATCTTTGATTTCATAACTTTCTTCTACTACTTTTTCATTCATCAGAATTATTTTCTGATTCTTTCTTTATTTCTTCTTTATCTTTCTTTTCACTAGCTTCTAACTTTTCTCTCTCTAATCTTTCCTCTTCTTCAATTTCTCTTTCAATCTCCTCAATGTCAATTTTTATGGGAGGGATAGGACTATCATCATAAACTATAAATCTATCTCTCTCATATTCTTCCTCTTCTTCAAAGGTTTCGGTTGATAACTTTTCAATCTCATCTATTGAAAAACAGGCACTTATGTCACTAGGTCTATTCATAGCATCAAACACGAGAGATTTCAACGGTTTCACCTAGGGTGACATTGTGAGTTTACCATTTTTCACATTAATCATTGTATTGGCGGTTGCCATAAATGGTGCGCCTAACAATATTGGGACTTCATTATTGGTGCATATCTTCCTTTCCATCTCTAGAACCACAAAGTCAAGCTGGAATGATTAGTTTATCAACTTTGAACTAGGATATCTTCCACTATACCCAAAGGATATTTAAGCGAGCGATCGGCTAATTGTAATTGCATATTAGTGGGTTTTAGTTCTCCTAACCCTAGCGTTTATAGACCGCAAAAGGCATCAAATTAATACTTGCTCCTAAATCTAGCATTGCTTTCATCTTTTTAGAGCTTCCCAAGGAAACTTGGATATTAAAGCTACCGGGTCTTTCAACTTAGGTGGTAATTCGGGTTGTAAAAGCAGAACTTACGTTTTCAGAAACAACAATCTTTTCATTGTTTTCAAACTTGTGTTTCTTAGAGTGAAGATCTTTGAAAAACTTTGCATAAGCTGGAATATTTTTAATAACATTAAGCAAAGGAAGATTAACATCACTTTGGATAACATATTATAAATTTCCGTAAATTGTTTGTCCATTCGGTTTTCATAAGTCTTCTTGGAAAGCGGAATTGGAGGAACATAAGGTGGAGGGGCCACATAAGGTTCCTCTTCTTCTTGATCCAACTCTTTTTCAACTTCAATTGTATTATCTTTATTTTGAACTTCTTTTTCTTGTTCCTTATTTGGAACATCTACTTCTACTTCTACTTCTACTTCTTGATTACTTAAGTCATTATTCTCTTTATTACTATCACTATCTTTTTCGATTTCTTTTTCAATTTTCTTTTCGAATTTTCTATTGTAGCGGCATTTTAGAAGAAGGATCGGGATCACTTACCTCTTCACCTATCACCTTACCGCATGAGGCGGTGATTGACTTGGCTTGCTCGGTTTGACTAGGGAACTTCCCTTCTTCTCTTTTATCAACTCCGAAATTTCAATGTGTTTCTTTAGATTTTCAATTTCTTCAAGCATGTACTTCATCAATCTTTGCTTGACCTTTACTAACTACTTCTTGCTTGGGAACTTCTTCAATTCTCAAGCGATTTTGATTTGGCAAGCTGTGGAGGTTGTGGTGGTTGAGGTTGGAATTGTTGAGGTTGCAAAGGCTTATTTCCTCCCCAAGAAAAGTTAGGATGATTCCTCCAACCAGGATTATATGTGTTTGAATAGGGATCATTCCTTGGCCTTTGAGGGTACATATTCATAGCATTAGCTGTTCGAATACATAGCACTTGATGGACAAAAATTAGTAGCATGAGAATATAATCCACATAAAGCACATGCTTCTTGAATTTGCCAATTTTCAAATTGAGCTTGTGTATTTGAATTATCTTGCAATTGATATAGGCTCCTATTTTTACCTCTAGCACTTTTACATTGGGAATTAATACTTAGCATCTCAAATAATTCTTCTAGTGCTTACGGTGTCATTCTATTAATAGAACCACCGGTTGCACTATCAACCATAGTTTGTAAGCTTTGGCGAAAGACCATGATAAAATTGAAGCACTAACACATGTTGAGCCAAATTATGATGAGGACACATAATGAGCGATTTTTAAATCTATCCCATGACTCATGGAATGTTTCACAGGTTCATTTTGGAATGACATGATTTGTTTTCTATACTCGGTAAGAGATGCATGTTTGTAAAATTTACTCATAAACAAATCATATAATTGAGCCCAAGTATAAACACTATTTGGTGTTAGGTTCATAAACCATCTCTTTGCCAACTCTTTTAATGCACTTGGAAAATATTTCATTTTAATTTGATCTTCAGTCAACCCTCCTAAAGGAAAAGTACTCATCATGTATTCATATTCTCTTAAGAAAGCGGGATCTTCATGGGGCATCCCATGAAAAGATGGTATGGCATTAAAATAATGACCTTTTAACTCAAAATTCCTAACAGCATCTGGCCAGACTAAACATGATGTCACAACATTTAATGAAGGTCTACTAAAGTCATTAATAGTTCTTTGATTTATCACCACTTCCATATTTCTTCTTGCAGGTTCTTCTTCTCTTTGATTCCTTAAGCTGGGTCAACTGGTTTTCGAGGATTACGATTATTGTTATTTTCTTCCATTGGAGGATCAACCAGAGGATCCTCTCGATTCAATTGGTCTTGATTATCAAACTCTTGAGCTAGATTTTCAAAAACTTCTTGATTTCTTCTAACAATATTTATATCTTGATTTAAGTCTACCAATTTAGGATTCAAAGATCTACGACCGTGCATAAAAATAAATTAAAGCAATTTAAAAACAACTAACTAAAAATAAAATAAAATCTTTTTGTATTTTTATTTTTATAAAAGCGAAAATTAAACTAAAAACTAAATTAAATTAAAAACTACGCTACCAACAAACTAACTTCGTGAACTAGCTTGTCCCCGACAACGGCGCCAAAAACTTGATCGATGTTTTATTTAATCTTTTTCCTTGCAAGTGGACAAGACTATTATAGAATAGTATTGGAAGCAAGGGTCGAACCCACAGAGACAAGTGATCACGAACAGTGCAATTTATTGATAGCAAATTATTAATCTAAAGTGGGGTTTTTATCTTTAATTCTACTCTAAACTACTATTTATAGCTGTTTAACTAATTAGACGATAATAACGAGATATGAAGATCTTATGGTGGGTGGCAATCTAGGATTACGGTTTCACTTGTATCTCTTTTATGTTCAATTCATAATAATATCATTCAATGTCTTGGGTTCGTTCACTAAAGATAGATATAGTCGTTGAACAATTGGTTCGGCCTCCATCCCCATAAAATTCATCCATTCTATATCCTAAGCACATGAGGCTGTCAATCTAGTCACCTAGATTTATGATCTATCTGTCACCTAGATCATGTAAGAACACTGGTCCTAACTTATCACTCTCGTGCATCGATAGGTCCAATTTATTGTGTTGGTGAGCCGATTAATGCGACATATGCACTTGGTCATGCGGTTATCCGCACCTCTAAGCCTTTATTATTTGCGATTACATTCATTTGTTCAAAGCAAAATAATATAGGGATTGATAAACAACACAATCAACAAGCATTGAATGAACATATATAAGAATCAAAACATAAATTTGATACAAGTTACCTCCCACCTCTAGATTATGGATGATTTAGTTCATCATAGACAATGAACGACACATGGAGATGATCGGATACATGATTTGATCTTCAATACTTGAAATTACAAAATCTAACTATGTTATACAATCTAAAAACTACCTAAAATCTACTAAAGAGAGCTTCCGGCCGTCCTCCTTCTTTTTGGCTCGGCATCGACTTCTATATATACTCGGGAGTTGTAATTCAATCGAATGAGCGTGTGAAAATCCGAAATAGTCGCATTCGACCACCTTGCGGTCGCAAGGTGTTGGGTACTGCTGCGTCGCAAGGTCTCGATATGTCGGCCTTTGATTCTTGGTTCTTTGCCTTCGACCGTCTTGCCTACCTTGCGGTCGCAAGTGCAGCACTGCTGCGTCACCAAGGTGTCAGGTCTCGAGCTGACTTTTCTTTTCTTCATTTTTCCTTTTTGGCCCTTCTTGAAATTTGCACTTAAAACCACAGTTTCGCATATTTTCACTAATAACCACGAAACTTACAAAACTCACAGAAAACATATATTAGTAGCCAAAAGCCTCGTGAAATAGCATAATTTAAGTCATAGAAGTATATAAAATCGACGTATAAAATACATCGATT
>CM028379.1:130589572-130631930 GCA_013146195.2 Codonopsis lanceolata | reverse complement strand
AACATAAGTTTGTCGCCATAGGACAACCAAAAACCCGGTGTGTACAACACAACCCAAGCAAACCCAAGCATTGTAGGGTTTCAACCCAAGGTTTTATCATTTTATTGGCCTTATTACGACTCATGAGTCTTACTAACACATTTCATTCTTTATGTGGTTCTATAAATTCACCGTAATAATTTCTTAAGGTTTACAACTAAATCTCAATAGTCACTTTAATTCCCAAGACTAAAATCCACACAAACACATCTCAATCACTAATCATTAAAGTTTGAAGTTATGTTCTTCATTCCATTAACCAAACGAAATCCAATCATCGTAGGATTTCAACCCAAGTTCAATTAGCACTTAATCAATTTATAATGACTCCGTTGAGTCTAATCTACCCTTTCTAAAATTTTAGGGCATAGAGGCCATGGGTCTCAATTCTCTATATTCATAACTATCAACAATAGTCATCATCCCGGTTCTTTAACTCACATAAACCCGACAAAATTACTAATATAACATAGAACAAATTCATCATTTTGTGCACAATTTCATTTAGTCACCTTACCAATCATAATTCCCAATTCATGATTAAATCATACAACATGGTTTAATATACTCTATTAAGCATATAAAACATAGTAATCAAGCTCACATCAATAATTTTGCAAGCTAAACCAAATTTGGGCAAAACACCCTCCAAGTATCTCAACCAAACCAACATCAAAAACATGGATAATCAACATAATCAAGTTCAATAGACTAGTTAGAACATGAATTTCACATATATCATGGTCTCACATAGGTCAATCAAGCTATCATCAATTTGAAAACCTAGGGTTCATGCTTCTTCTACAAACCCTAACAATGGCTTCCATTGACCTCACATAGCACAAATGATTGTTTCCCTAGGTCAATGGAGCCCAAAAGCAAGAGAATAGGGTAGAAACTTACCTTTGATCAGCCCCTCAAAAGACAATCCCGAAATTCCTTGGTGTGGTGTTGTTCTCCTGACCTCCTCTTCAAAACCATGGTGTAGATTGGGGAAGAAGGTCCCAAGCTTTGGCCTCCAAGATTGGGCACTCAAGAACCCTAAACTCTCCCTTCAAGCTCTCCAAGAAGTCTCCCAACGTTTTTGGGAGTGGTGGCTGAATATGGAGGTTAAGTGAGGTGTTTTGGCTTATATATGATAGGAAGTAAGTGGGTGTAGGTTAGATTAATGGGGATGTCTTTAATTAGCCACACTAATCCTCTAAAAACACCAATAGATGGTTAGGACATGTCTTAGGTTAGTTAGGAGGGTTTAGGATTAGTTTAGATGGGTTTGGGTGGGGGTAGACCAACTTGGCAAAACCATCAAAATTCTCGTGAACAGGCAGCTAGGATGGTCGCATGGTCCCTCCTCCATGCGAGCTTCACCAAATTCCCACCATTTCCAATTCTTCGCCTTGCTCGCTTCTCAGGTCCCAAGATGCATCCGAGCCTTAAAGCTTCGAAATGGCCTCACAATTGAACCCTTAAAGTCCTCAAACATTAAACTAATCCATCCAAGTCTCAAACCAATTTTAAAGTGGGTCTAAACCCCCATAAATAAACAACACCCGAGACAACCCTGAGCAAACCCACTGACGCAAGGCGTAACGACTCGCATCTCGCTACCTGAAACGCCGAATGAAACCACAAACCGATTCCGGCATCAACCCATGATTGTAAACACCTATAAGGGCTACAAAATAGGCCTGAATGCCTCAGATGATGAACAACAGATAGGAGAAAAGGACTCTCGAAGGGCGAGACGATCACCCTACCAATCTCAAACTACGCGATAAGGAGAATTGCTATTCTCGAGGCGTCAAAACTTCACGAGACTTATGTAATACATCCAATTAGAAGTCTAACACATCTAAACATGTTATTTAATCATCATGTAAAGATCTGGGACCAAATCGAGGTCCAAAACACAAAACCCGAATAAACTCTCAATCGCGTCGCATTTCGACTATCGTCGGGTTACGACCTTTGACTTTAGCAAGTCAACCACTATATGACATCTCTTAAAAGTGTTTTAGTCTTAATGTGGTCTCTCATACACATCTAGACTCTCTCATGAGTCAAACGAGCAGTCAACCAAGGAAGAAATGCGAGCATTGCACGTAATTCACGCTAACCGGGAATCGGGGTCTTACATCCTCTCCCCCTTAAAAAGAATTCGTCCCGAATTCTAAACCATATCTCAAACCAATGCTAGGTCATCACCCCAACATGAAATACCCAGACACCACTACGGTGTCTCACAATCTCGAGTGAACACTCGATGCTCAAAAACCATAAACCTAGACTCAATCTCCGAGTCTACCATCACAATAACCAAACCAAGTATATGAGGATCAAACTACCGTGATCCAAACTCAGTTTTCAAAACCTCTCATAGGCACCCAACATTAAACTCTCTTTAGATTGAAAATATTATGACTCGTATTCGAGTCGCGAAAACACATATGAACAATACTAACCAAACTTGTACACAAACCCCAACGTTTAACATGAAACAAGTTCAAACACATCATATAATTCAACTACGGAAACTATTTGTTCCGGGGCACATCATAAAATTCGTGCATAATAGACCTTAAGTCACAAGGAATAATAATTGCCTATAGAGCAATTCTCAACCAAATCAGAGACAATCAAGTGGACATTTCAAGCCACGCAAGTAATACTCGCGATCTCCCTATCGCGGTAAGAACACATAAGAGTGCAACAATGAAATGTTTTGAAAACTCTTTTCATTTAGGTCCATTCCTTTTGGTAATGGGTATAGTCAATTCTACCACAATTCATACCAATCCTAGTCCAACAACGATCACTTTTGATCACCAATTTAGGGTACCGGCTAAATTGGATATTCAAAAGCTTTCTTGCAAGGATCTGCGAAGGTTCATGATAAAAAGGTTTTAAGCATCCTTTAATAGTCTCCTATGCTAAGGAAATGAATGAGCAGGAGATAACAATTTATGAAATGAGAATTTAATATATCACAATGTAGATGCATCAAGTAGGTGTTCCCTACAACTAATGCACATAACTGAATAAAATCAAGTCAAGTAACAAGGTCTATTACCTTGACAAACAACAACCATATTTTACCACAAAACTCGTGCACCTAGCACGCAACCATGAAAACTCGCTAGAAGTCACCACGTATCGACTCGGCTACTAGTAGTCGTAACGTCTATACTTCACAAATCCAACCTTTCTTAAGCTCTAGACCAAGGCTACAACAGACGTATATTCTAACGTCCCCAAAACACCAAAACTTCAACAACATTGCGGTGAAACATCATATTTGTTCACGCATTAAAATCAACCCATAGATCGTAATACTTAACCTTCGCACTTACCGAGTGTATCTTACTCGCATAATAATCATATACAATATTATCGATGTATATTATTCATCACCTTAAACATATCCCCATAGGATATACAAGTATCATATCAAACCAATAAATATCATCATACAATTCATGCTTCATATATATATACATATATATACGAATATTCATACCCGGCTCTTAATATAGGCCAACAAAACCGTAACCCCATAAAGCCATTGGTTACTATCATCGTAACACAAATTCATCCTCAATGTTCTTTATATATAGTATAGTCCTATAAATATATAGACTACACAAGAATCCACAAATCATGTGTGATTACCTACCGGCAATTCACAAATCAAACAATACCACAAACCAGCATCTCATTGGGGCTTTATCCCCAATCAAACAATAAACCAACAATATGCAATACACCATGTAATGTATGTATGAATGCACATGAGCTACCGATAAGAAGTGTACTCATAATAACAATAATCGTAGTAGCGGTATAATATATATACGAGAACGCACCTTCCTATTCGGATAGGTTTCAAAACTCCAATGGCCAACCGCCACGCGCACACGACCTCAAACTCTAGGTCGACCATCACCATCTCTCTTGGAGCCACCAGATTGTCGACTAGTACTCCCAAACTGATTAACCCTCATCCTTGGGCAATCTTTACGAACATGATCACCACCACAAGCAAAACACTTTCCTGCCTTGCCCCAACATCTATTCTCGGCATGTCCTGTCCTCGAACAAAAATTACATATCAACTCACCGCCTCGTCGTCTCCGACTAGAGGTAGGAACATCACTCTGTCTACCAGTACGTGTGATTCCTTGATTAACTTTCTGAGGTGCTACTTGCCTCCCAATATTATCATCACTCTTAACAACTCTCGAGGTTCTCTTTTGAGCATACTCCTCGAAGTCTAACTCCATCGCATAAGCACGATCCACATCTCGGTACTCAGGTGAGCCGTAAGGGAATAAGGCGCCTACGATACTTCATCTTTAGGCCTTTTACAAACCGATGGGTCTTCTTAGCCTCATCGGTACTAAGTAACCACAAGAACGAGCCAACTCGCGAACTTGAATACCTTGAGCCACATCATATCTCCTTGTTCTAGCGCAATAAATTCCATTTCTCTTCTTTCCGAACTACTGTAGCCGAATAAGCGTGCCCCTAAATTCCAAGATGAAATTTTCCCACACTTGGGGCACTCCAAAGTGTCTCCAATTATCTCGTGAACACGTGCCACCAATGGTCACCGCACCACTCAAGGTAAACACTGCTAGGGTCACCATCTCTTTTGATGTACAACCCATAACATCAAAAATCTTTTCCATGCTTTCTAACCAATGCTCGGCTTTAGAAACATCGGGCCTTCCATCGAAGCCCTCAGGTTCCAACTTCATAAATCTCCCAAGTATAGTGGAATCATTCTCCCCTCTAAACATTTGTTGAGGAGTCACACGAGGATCATTAACATTTTCTCCTCTCTCATAACCACGAACGGTACTCGAGCGAGGTCCGCTAGAACTAGCTCCACGCGAAGCCCACGACATAATATACCTACAAGGAACACTCGGCGTTAAAAATCTCAACAATAAACCCAACCCAACTAGGCCAAGGAACCTATCTGGCGAAATAGCTAACCAATAGCTCGATACCAAGCGTGATTCGACCGGATCTCAATACGAGATCCCAAGGTCGTGCCATCAGGACAAACTAAGAGACAGACAAGCACCTGCTAAGCATAATGGTGCGAGTCAAAAGACGAGCCAACAAGCTCACGACAGGAAGGTAAAGCCATAACGGCAATACGGAAAATAAAAACCAAAACCTGCGGAAGCAAAACCATAATGGGAACCCGAGCTATCAAGCTCCTAAATGAAAACAACCAAAGAGATAGTAAATCTCTCGGCCCAAAATTCGGCGTGGCGCAACATTAGACACGCACAACAAACCATCGGCAACCAAGGCCGGAAACTATCAAAATCCCAACCCGATAAACAACACTCAACGGCTATAACATGCCTGAGGAACAATTCAACTATAAGCAATATAATTAATGCTAAACCACCAACCAAATCTCACGACTAAAAGGAGGAGGAACAACAATAAACCACAACTAGAATAAGCGAGCCACACATGCTCGAAAGCGACAAGAGAAATAAATTCTAAGGATACAAAGGCTCGGCAATACAACCGGCTCCCAAATACACAACCATAATATAATACTACAATCTACCCAAGTAAAGTCTACATAACTTTACATTCGAGCCTCACAAATAAATAACAACATAATAATTAAATAACTCCAAGCTTATGACTTGGAAGACCACTGCTAGAAGTCGTTATCCGGCCGCTGCAGTACTAACGGGATCACCGCTTTGCACACTAGGGAAAACAATCACACGAAGTGAGTCATAATGACCCAGTAAGTTTCTAAATGCAACATGTGGCATATTATGACATGGCATGGCATAAATGCATAAACATATAAAATCATGGTATCATGCTAGTATACCATCATGAAACATGTACTTAATTTTTAAAGCACATAAACTCACATAAATCAAGTAGCATTTTATCTTTCATATAAATGCTCATAAATAAACATGTGTAACAAGAACGAATCGAAGTTACAATCAAATCCGGTTCAAAACCCAACCAACTTACCATGAGATCAAATCTCAAACCATGATCCGGGCTCAATTCCCAATCAATCATACCCGGGGTTCCTCCCCAATAATCACAACTCATCGATTTCCTTTAATGAGTACTCTACATTCATCCAGCCTCCTGATGAGAAATGAGAGCTCGATCGATGTCGCTAGGTGGCATAACTCGAGATCACATCCCACTATTGGCCAAATAGTGAGGAGAAAAGGACCCAATGCAACGATTCATAGCGATTGTTCCCAAAGGCTATGAATCGTCCCATTGCTTGACACAACAACCAAAACCCGCCACGGACTTTAAACCAAACCATCAAGTAGATATTTACTTGCATAAACCAATGAGACCAAATTCATAATTATCGGACTCATTAAATCATGTAGGACATAATGCTCTACAACAACTCATAAACCATGCACATAATTGCACATAAACAAATAGGGCATAATGCTCCACAAAATCCCATAATCCATGCACATATTTGCATATAACCACGTAGGACATAATGCTCTACGAAATCTCATAAACCATGCATATAATTGCATATAAACAAGTAGGACATAATGCTCTACCAAACATCATGAACAATGCATATATTTGCATATAACCATTGTGTTCAACTAACTTACAAGTTTAGTTCAAGAACTACTTTATTGAGGTATTCATTATTCCTCAAGTCATTAACCCATTCAAGCATAGCTTACAAGCTTAATAAAATATAATGTGAGGTCTTCCTTAATCCTCAACTCAAATCAAACCAAGACTACTACGCTAGTCTCAAAATATCCACAATTCAAGACTTATTATTTTAGTCTTTATTTTAAATACACCGGACTCAATCATAGTCCTAATCGTCATACATGATCGATAACACCAACACCATACTTAAAACAACATGACTACTCCGTAGTCACTTCTCTAATTGTTTTCATATACACGCAACAAAATCCTGAGAAGAGGATTCTCTCTTAATCTTCTCTTAAATAATCTCATGACCTTATGTGGGTCTCTATTGTCCCATGCTCTAACAAGCATGCTTAAAATGTATTCTAGTCAGTCTCCAAAACATAAGTGTCGCCATAGGACACAACCAAAAACCCGGTGTGCACAAACACAACCCAAGCAAACCCAAACATTGTAGGGTTTCAACCCAAGGCTCTTTATCATTTTATTGGCCTTATTACGACTCCGTTGAGTCTTACTAACACATTTCATTCTTTATGTGTTCTATAAATTCACACCGTAATAATTTCTTAAGGTTTATAACCAAATCTCAATAGTCACTCGGGCTTAATTCCCAAGACTAAAAATCCACAAAACACATCTCAATCACTAATCATTAAAGTTTGGAAGTTATGTTCTTCATTCCCTTAACCAAACGAAATCCAATTATCGTAGGATTTCAACCCAAGTTCAATTAGCACTTAATCGAATTTACAATGACTCCGTCGAGTCCAATCTACCCTTTTCTAAAATTTAAGGGCATAGAGGCCATGGGTCACAATTCCCTCTATAATCATAACTATCAACAATAGTCATCATCCCGGGTTCGTTTAACTCACATAAACCCCATAAATTACTTAACAATGCAACTTAGAACAAATTGGCCATCTTGTGCATAAATTCATTCAAGTCACCTTACCCATCATAATTCCCAATTCATGATTAAATCATACAACATGGTTTAATATACTCTAATAAGCATATAAAACATAGTAATCAAGCTTACATCAATAATTTTGCAAGCTAAACCAAATTTGGGCAAAACACCCTCCAAGTATCTCAACCAAACCAACATCAAAACTCATGGATAATCAACATAATCAAGTCCAATAGACTAGTTAGAACATGAATTTCACATATATCATGGTCTCACATAGGTCAATCAAGCTCTATCATCAATTTGAAAACCTAGGGTTCATGCTTCTTCTACAAACCCTAACAATGGCTTCCATTGACCTCAAATACCACAAATGATTGTTTCCCTAGGGTCAATGGAGCCCAAAAGCAAGATGAATAGGGTAGAAACTTACCTTTGAACTAAAAGATGAAATCGAAATTCCTCCTTGACCTCTCTTCAAACCATGGTGTAGATTGGGGAAGAAGGTCCCAAGCTTTGGCCATGGTGTAGATTCCAAGATTGGGCACTCAAGACCCTAGAAACTCTCCCTTCAAGCTTCCAAGAATTCCTTGGTGTGGTGTTGTCTCCCACGTTTTTGTGGAGTGGTGGCTGAATATGGGAGGTTAAGTGAGGTGTTTTGTGGCTTATATATGATAGGAAGTAAGTGGGTGTAGGTTAGATTAATGGGGATGTTTCTCCCTAATTAGCCACACTAATCCCCCTCTAAAACACCAATAGATGGTTAGGACATGTCTTAGGTTAGTTAGGAGGGTTTAGGATTAGTTTAGGATGGGTTTGGGTGGGGGTAGTTTGAACAACTTGGCAAAACCATCAAAAATTCCCGTAACAGGGCAAAGCTAGGATGCGGTCGCATGGTCCCTCCTCCATGCGAGCGCTTTGACCAAATTCCAGCCATTTCCAATTTTCTGCTTCCTTCGCTCGTTTGTGGTCCTTCCCGCACGCAACCGCAAGCCGTAAAGCTTCGAAACGGCCTATAATTCCACCCTTAATGTTCTCATACTCTTAACTAATCACAACAAGTCTCAAACCACCCTCAAAGTGGGTCTAAACCCCCATAAATAACACCCGAGACAACCCGGAGCAAAACCGACGCAAGGCGCGACATCTCGCTAATGAAACGTCGAATGAAACCACAAACCGACGGGCATCAACCCATGATTGTAAACACCTAAAAGGGATACAAAATAGGCCTGAATGCCTCTCAGATGATGAACAACAGATAGGAGAAAAGGACTCCCGAAGGGCGAGACGATCACCCGGCTTAATCTCAAACTACGCGATAAGGAGAATTGCTATTCTCGAGGCGTCAAAACTTCACGAGACTTATGGAATACATCCAATTAGAAGTCTAACACATCTAAACATGTTATTTAATCATCATGTAAAGATCTGGGACCAAATCGAGGTCCAGAACACAAAACCCGAATAAACTCTCAATCGCGTCGCATTTCGACTATCGTCGGGTTACGACCTTTGACTTTAGCAAGTCAACCACTATATGACATCTCTTAAAAGTGTTTTAGTCTTAATGTGGTCTCTCATACACATCTAGACTCTCTCATGAGTCAAACGAGCAGTCAACCAAGGAAGAAATGCGAGCATTGCACGTAATTCACGCTAACCGGGAATCGGGGTCTTACATAAGCGATACCTCTACCATTTTGCATCAGCACACAAACCAAACATTCCTTAGAAGCATTGCTAAAATCACAAAATTATCTCCTCCATTAGGCAAGGCTAAAATATGTGTCGTCGTCAACCGTTTCTTAAGCTATTGAAAACTAGCCTCGCATTTCTCGCTCCAAACAAATGGCATATTCTTTTGTGTCAATCTAGTCATAGGCGTCACAATCCGAGAAAATCCCTCAATAAATCTCCTGTAATAACCCGCTAGACCCAAGAATCTCCGAACCTCGGTAACTGAACTAGGTCTCTTCAAATTCATCACCGCTTCAACCTTAGAAAGATCAACGGTTATCTCGGCGCTAGAAACTATATGCCCCAAAAATGATACTTCCTCAAGCCAAAAACCACATTTGCTAAAATTCGCATAAAGCTATTTCTCCCGAAGAATAGACAAGACAATCCTCAAGTGTTTCTCATGCTCCTCCCGAGATTTCGAATACACTAGGATATCATCAATAAAGACTACCACGAAACAATCAAGATAGCTATGAAAGATGCGATTCGTCAAATCCATAAACACTGCTGGTGCATTTGTTAACCCAAACGACATCACTACAAATTCAAAGTGCCCATATCTAGTGCGAAAAGCCGTCTTTGGAATATCTTCCTCTCTAACCTTCAATTGGTAGTAACCGCATCTCAAATCAAGCTTAGAATACACAATTGACCCTTGCAATTGGTCAAAAAGATCATCAATGTGGGTTAGTGGATACTTATTCTTAATGGTCACCTTATTCAATTCCCGGTAGTCTATGCATAATCGCAAACTCCCATCTTTCTTCCTCACAAATAAGACCGGTGCGACCCAAGGTGACACGCTCGGTTTAATAAAGCCAATCTCTAAGAGTTCTTGCAACTGAATTTTCAACTCCTTAAGCTCAGCGGGTGCCATCCTATACGGTGCCTTAGAAATTGGTGAGGTCCCCGGAATAAGCTCAATACAAAATTCTATCTCTCTATCAGGTGGCATAACATGGTCGGTAGAAAATACATCGGGAAATTCACATACTACCGGAACCTCTTCTAATTTCGGCGAAGACTTCTTCTTATCAACAAAGCATGCAAGATAGCCCGTACACCCTTGTGACATTAATTTTCTAGCCCTTAGAGCAGAAATAAAATGCAAGCCACTCGATGCATGATCACCCACAAATGTAAATTCAGGCACACCCGACATAGAAAAAGTAACCCACTTTTTATGGCAGTCAACTAAAGCATGTTAAGCACATAACCAGTCCATACCGAGAATCACATCAAAATCACGTATAGGTAGAACTACCAAGTCCGCATGCAAAGTGTGGTCACCCACCAATACATCACAAGATTTAAACACTTCAGATGCGAGCATATATTCCCCGAGCGGGGTAGACACTTCAAGAAAATATGACAAAGGTTGAGGCGGTGAGGCAAGACATATAGATTCTCAACAAAATGCGACATAAGAATGTGAAGACCCTGGATCTATGAGAACTCGAGCCTTATGATAAAATATAGAAATAGTACCTCCTTTCACTGCCGAAGACCCCTGAACCTCACGCTGATCAAGCGCGAACACACGGCCCTGCACCTTGGGTTTCCCATCTACACTCCTCTTGGCTCCAGACTGAGCCACATTCCCCGGTTGAGCTACCCCAGTTTTCAGGCACTCCTTCCTAAAATGAGTACCATCTCCACAAAGAGTACACTTTCCAAGCTTAGCCCAACACCAATCAACTGTGTGACCTAGCTTCTGACAATAACTGCAAGTCATGCTCCCACTACGCTGACCTTGTTGCCCCTGAGATGAAGAAGTATTGTTGCCTTGCTTCCCGTGTGGCCTACCTTGGCTTCCACCCTCCTATCACGGTTTCCTTGGTATCCCTTTCTGTTACCTGAATTATTTCCTTGATTAGTGTTCTGAGTAGTCTGTCGTGCATTACCCGAATTATTCTTGCTTCGGTGCTCCTCAATATCCTGCTCCACCTCATAAGCTCGATCAACTGCACTCTGATAATCAGTGAGCTTAAGTGCTAGAATTTGCTTCCTAAATTCAGTTCTCAACCCCTTAACAAACTTATGTGTCCTCCGTGCTTCATTAGGAATCAAATACGTGCAATAACGGCTCAATTCAGTGAACTTCGCGAAATACTCCGCTATAGTCATGCTACCCTGCTCAAGATCATAAAATTCTTTCTCCCTCTTGTTGCGAACCACATCCGGCACATATTCATTTTTAAATTCCCTTTGAAAATTAGCCCAAGTGATTGGAACTTTTTGCATTTCCCAACTTTCCTTCAACACATTCCACCTATGCTCGGCGGCTCCCTTGAACTTAAATGTCTCTAGCATGACTCTCTCCTCATCGGTACATCCCAACATAGATAGTACCTTGATCATCTCTTCCATCCACAACTCAGCCTCCCTAGGTTTCGGCTCCCCAAGAAATGTATTAGGCTTCAACTTAAGGAATCTCTCTAGAAGAGTGGTGTCATTCCTCGGTCTCGGTGGTGGTACAACTTCCTCCTATCGAGGTGGTGGTGGTGCTCCCTCGGCCTGACCTCCCGGCCTCAACCCGAAAAGCCATCAACCTACGATGTAACTCGCCATATCGGACCCACTGATTACCTCTCCTCGGCCTACCTCTCGGCCACCTCTCTGGGCCTACCTCTACCACGGCCATTGCCATCCCTAGGATTCTCCATCGAACCCCTACAAGAATTCACTCGACGTTAGAATCAACACACAAATAACCAACCCAACCCACCTAGGCCATATCGAACCTATCCTGACCAACAGCTAACCTATAGCTCTGATACCAAGTGTGACAGCCCGACCCGAACCCTAATGCGAGATCCCAAGTCCTGCCGTCCAAAAAGGCAAGATATAAGCATGCGCAAGTAGGATAATAAAATTCATGTGGCGCAACATCGCATACAAATGACAACTCGGCTACACTTGGTCGGAAAATAACTTAAAATAAACAAGTCATCGGCGACGTTACAGCCGGAACCCAACAACTACTCCTACAATTTTAACACATGCATATAATAACCTCAACGGCCACAACATGTCGGAGACAACAACAACAATAATACTTTAAAAGAGCTTAAGCGAAAGGAACTGTAGTGAACCATTAACATATAAACAAGCTCGACATATAAGCCGGCATACAAAAGATTATAAGTATCAAGTAATTAAGTTTACTACAACAACGAAAACCCCAAAGTCAAGTCTAGGTGACTTGCTTCCCAACGTCCTTGCCGAAACAAAAGTCTAACTACAAACCCCAAAAGAACAACCTTCTAGCTCGCAAGCAACCAATGCGGGTATGGCGAATCTAGCGTGAACCGTCTCCTCGGCTCGGATCTAAGGAAAACAAAACAAACAAATAGGGTAAGTCATAAAGACTTAGTAAGTTACTAAAAATGCATGTTCATGTTATAGCATGGCATTTATCACAATTATGGCTCATGTTCATCATATAGCACTTGGCACATTATTCACATAAGTGTAGAAAAATAAATCATTCAAGTAGGATATGATATAGGCACAGCCGCTTCGTAGCTCCTGCAATAAAGTTTGTTAACCCAATATCATGACTACGATGCTCGTGACTTCGCATCGATATACCGAACTCCGCCGGCTAATAGCAGCCTGTGACGCACGTATTGTTACGGCAAAAGGGCTACTTCCCCATTGCGGTCAACAATGGAGGTGTGTGTGAGGTTCCAGGTACGGCGATCCATAGCGAGCACGAATCTCTCAATTCGTGAAGGCGATGCATCGTCCTACCCTGACATAAAAATCAAACCAAATAGTGCCAGCTGGACTTAATGCAATGCACAAGTAGATATTTACTCGTCAAGACCAAATAATGATCGAATTCGACAGAGCGAACTCAACCGACCAAGTAGGGTATTACTCTCTACAATAAATCATGTCAAGGCAATTAATTGCTCATAACCAAATAATCACAACGGGTTCAATCGCACATAATTAAACTCAACTTAGACTTGAGTAAACTCGACCAAACGGTGTCCAAACCTTGTAGAGATTGAAATTAGAGTTCAACATGTTCATATCTTCCCTAGAGTCGACTCCGTTGAGTCTCTACTAAAAATCCCAAATTTCGAGTAATTGAAGCTATGTGCTTCATAACTCAACCTAGGCCATTACTAAGTTCATCTAGGTCATAAATTCATCAAGGCATTGTAATGTGATTCATATTCATCATAGGGTCCAATTTTGAGGATAGAACACATAACAACTTCACAACATATCATGTAGACTTAAATTAGGGCATTCTCATGTAGCACCTCTTCAAACAACACACAAATAATTATTTCTAACAGGTTCATAATCTTAAATAAACAAGATGAAAGAGTATTACAATCTTTACTAAGCATAAAATCCTCCTATACAGGCTTCTAACAAGCTCATACATTCAAAACACAAGATGAAGGCATAAGAAGCATATAAGTGTCCTCATTGACCTCATACATCATAGGCTTTGTTTCCTTAGGGTCAATGAGAACTAAAACAAAGAAGAAAAGAAGTAACTTACTTGTATTCTACACCCAAGAAAGCAAATGGAAAGATTGATCGGTTGGAAATTATCTACTCTTCAAGCTCTACACTTCTTATGGAGGTGGCTTGAGCAAAGGAAGAAGGAATGAAGGAGGACCAAGGTGAAAGCTTCAAGAAGCCATGGGAGATTCTTGAGGAAGATGAATCTCGTTTTTGGAGAGTGAGAGTGAGAAATGAGGGTCAACTCTCCAGATTGTGGTGTATATTGGGTTTAAAACATAGTGGGACAAGTGTCATTGTGTTGTGGTCACTTAAAATCAGATTTTTATGGTTTAAATGATCACTAAATCTCTCTTAATCCACTCTTAAAACTTGTTAGAGATGTTAGGTTATAAGTAAGGAGGGTTAGGGAGGTTTAGGTGGGGTTTAGAAAAGGTTTTGGATAGGGGTTTAGGAGCAAAAATCGTAAAGCAGCAAAATAGGAAAAACAGGATTCGGGGGACCTTGCGGTCGCATGGTCCCCAAGCCTTGCGACCGCATCCTCCCTGGATGCTCAACATGTGATTTTCTGGTTACCTTGCGGGGGCAAGGTCATTCCAACTTGCGAGGTCAAGCCCGGCAGACCCAAAATGGCTCAAAATTCAACATAGAAGACCCCCAAACACTTAGCCAAATCAATGGGGTTTCAAACCCCAACAAAAATGAGGTTAAAACTCATCACAAGCACCCTCAAACAACACCCGAACAATCCAAACGAAGGAGGGAAAGAAGGAGAACTAAACAAGCAATCGAATCGGCGATTCAACAAGCATGCGTACATGATTCTAAACATGTTAAGAGCATTATGAATGGCTTATAAATGATTCTAAAACATATATAGACTAAGTAAACATGCTCACAATCAACAAGAAAGCATGAAGGCAAGAACACAATGCTCATGCAAGAATCCGGGGTGTTACACATTTCATGGTCAAACATGGAATTGTCTTAGGGCATGTTGTGTCAAATAAAGACATTGAAGTCGACAAGGCAAAAATTGAAGTTATTTCACAACTACCCCCTCCAACTTCTGTTAAAGGTGTTAGAAGTTTTCTAAGGCATGCAGGTTTTTGTAGAAGATTCATAAAAGATTTTTCCAAAATCTGTAAACATCTATGTAACTTGTTAGCAAAAGATACAAAGTTTGTTTTCGATCAAGAATGCTTAGAAGCATTTAATTTATTAAAGGAAAGATTAACTACTGCCCTTATTTTATCCGGCCCTGATTGGTTCCTTCCTTTCGAAATCATGTGCGATGAATCAGATTTTGCAATTGGAGCTGTGTTAGGACAAATGGTAGATACAAAGCCTCATGTTATACATTATGCTTGTAGAACATTAAATGATGCACAACTAAATTATACAACAACAGAAAAATAATTTTTGCCAGTTGTGTATGCATTAGAAAAATTTAGACCATATCTGTTAGGATCAAAAGTGATAATATTTTCTGATCATTCTGCCTTAAAATATTTATTAAGTAAGAAAGATGCTAAGCCTAGATTAATTATGTGGATGCTATTATTACAAGAATTTGACATCACAATAAAGGATAAAAAAGGAATTGAAAATGTCGTAGCCGACCATTTGTCGAGATTAGAATTTTCACCCTTACTTGAATGTCAATTTCTTGATGATCCAATTCCTAAAAATGAAGATTTTCCTGATGAACAAGTTTTAGCTATTAGAGATTCAGACCCTTGGTATGCTGATTTTGTCAATTATTATGTGTCTGATATCATAAATCCTGATTTTGATCATTATGAACAGAAGAAATTTTTGACTAAAGCAAAAAAGTACATTTTTGGGAAAAACCTCATTTATATAAAATGTGTTCAGACTCTTTAAAATCAGATGATGTATTCCAGAAAAAGACCAACAAAGTATTATGGAGTTCTGCCATAAATACTCTTGTGGTGGTCATTTTAGTGGAAATAAAATTGCTAGAAAAATTTTACAATCTGGTTTATATTGGCCTAATGTTTTTAGAGACTGTGATTTGTTTTATAGAACATGTGATAAGTGTCAACGAACTGGTGGAATAGGAAAAAGAAACGAAATGCCCTTACATATTAATATGGTTGTTGAAATCCTTGATGTTTGGGGCATTGATTTCATGGGTCCTTTTCCAGTATCTAATAATTGTGAATATATTTTAGTGGCTGTCGATTATGTATCTAAATGGATTGAAGTCATAGCCACTAAAACAAATGATGGTAAAACTGTGGTTAAATTTGTTGAAAATCTTTTTGCTAGATACGGAGTACCCAAGGCCATAATAAGTGACCAAGGAACTCATTTTACGAATAAATTATTTAATAATGTCCTTAAGAAACATGGTGTGACCCATAAGTTAGCCACACCTTATCATCCTCAAACATCTGGCCAAGTAGAGGTAAGTAATAGGCAAATTAAAGCAGTGTTAGAAAAAACCGTTAGGCCTAATCGTAAAGATTGGGAAGCTAAATTTAAGGAGGCTTTATGGACATACCAAACTGCTTTTAAAACCCCAATAGGAATGAGTCCATACCGAATGGTGTATGGCAAAGCTTGTTATTTACCAGTTGAGATTGAACATAAAGCTTATTGGGCTGTTAAAGACTTAAATTTAGATTTAACCTTGCCTGGTGAGGAAATATTGTTTCAATTGAATGAGTTAGAAGAACATATGCTAAATTCGTACGAGAATGCTAAAACATATAAAGAAAAGACCAAGAAATATCATGACATGGGATTGGCCGATAAAATGTTTCGACCAGGATTGAAAGTTTTACTTTTTAATTCTAGACTTAGGCTATTCCCTGGAAAATTAAAATCTAAGTGGTCTGGTCCTTTGACAATTGTCTGAATTTATCCCCATGGAGCTATTGATATAAGAAATCCAAGAACTAATGAAGTTTTTAAAGTTAATGGACACCGACTCAAGCCGTATCTTGAACTGATGTCAGTTGAACGAACAATTGAATTAATTCGTTTGGCTGACAATGCACCACCCAATGATTAGGTTTGCAGTTGGGTCGAGCCAAAGACCTTAAACAAAGGCGCTAAGTGGGAGGCAACCCACTATTATGAATTTTATTGCTTTTGTAGTTAATTTAATTATGCTATTCTCCGTTAAATGTGCTTTTGGACATTTAATTTTAAATTAAATATGCCAAAATTCAAGTTTGGGGGAGAAAAGGATCTTAATGTTGTATTTATATGTTGCTAATAATTTTAGTGTAGAGATTTTGTAGATTTTTATAATGCATGAAAGTAACAAAACGTAACTGTATATAACGGAGGGGCTTAACTGCTAATCTACTGGAAAAGAATGAAACAGAAACAAAAAGGAGACATTCTGCCTACCTTGCGGACGCAAGGTGTTGAGGGCCTTGCGACTGCAAGGTCCCCAATTAATGCGGACATCGTGAATAGTACTGGCAGACGTGGGAATCAGTTGAAGAATGCCAAACGCCTGGGCTGCCGACCTTGCGGACGCAAGGTAAAAGCCACCTTGCTACCGCAAGGCGCCTTTATATAAGCACAATCGAGTTCCTCCCTGCAGAATCACCAGTCTTCACACCTTCCTTCAAAACAGTGCAGCAGCAGTCTCCTCTCTCCAGTTTCAGGCGAAAATCCTTGAGATCCCTGTCCAAATTCCGGCCATTCTGCATAGACTCCCTCACCCTTCTTCAAAAATATTTAACTTCTCCATCCTCTATCCACCTTCCATTACACCCCATTTGAAGGAATTGAAGCAAGGGGAGGACACAATCTTTGCCGGATTCAAAGCTTACACTCCGGCAACATTTCATCTAAAGCTGCAAATCAAGTAACTCTAACTCCCCTCTTTAATTTTTGACGTCAAATTCTTGCATGTTAGGGTGTGAGAAATTCTACGTAGATATATTTTGCATGCTTTAGGAAATAATTTTTAATTGTTAATTTTCTATTTTAAAAATAAACTAATTTTATAAAAATTTAATTTTTAATTGCTCATACAATAATGTCTCACAAGCGTAGAAACACCGGTGCTTCTTCCTCCCGCCCTGTCCAGGAGGAGGAACAGCACTATGACCACCGCCGCTTCATCTCCTACGAGGCCTCGGAAAAATACACGACCAAGCTCTCCAAGTCATTAATTCCCGAGATGGGATTTATGTTTGAATAGTTTGGCCTCCACGATAATTTTAGGGCCCGTAGGTGGGGGTTATTGACTGACTCTCCGGATAAGGCAGTCGTGCCTATTGTCTGCGAGTTCTTTCCCAATGGCCGCATTGGCATAGATGGTGGGGGGGGGTTGAAGAGGAAGTTTTTGTTAGGGGCGAGGATGTTGATTTCTCGTCCCAAAATATTAACAAGTATTACGGCACCTCCAACTTCGCGTATGGTGCCGATGACTATAGCATTCACCTCCATGCCCCTGTTCCTGTCGAGGTGGTCAATGCGACCATCACCCTCCATGGTGTTGAGTGGACCCTAAACCGTAATCCACCCTTCAGTCCACGAACCATGGAGGAGTCCTTCCTGTTGAACACGGCCAAGCCCGTGTTCAAATTTATCTACACCCGTCTCATGCCTTCCAGTCACCAACACACGGTGACTTGGTCTAAGGCTGTCCTGATCTACACCATTATGACTGGTGAGTCTGTTGATGTTGGACGCCTACTCAACGACCAACTTAAGACCCTTATTAGAGGTGCCACAAATGCGGGGTTCGCGTTCCCGCATTTGATCACCGAGTTGTGTAGGGGGGCAGGCGTGAGATGGCCCCGACATGCAGAAAGGCTTAAGACTGGGCCGGCCATCACTAGGGCCATTTTGTTTGAGCACCATCAGCAGCCGCAAGTGAGGGTTCCACACATGGAGGAACCCGAAGAGGAGGAGGAGGACCCACTGGTGGGGATCTCCAATAGGCTAGAAGAGGTTGCCCTTGAAACCCAAATGGCAACTCAGCAGTTGGCACAAATGCGTGCCAACCAAGAGGAGCTGTTTGGTTGGTTTAACACTGTAGGACGTAATGTCTCCAACCTCTATGGGATGCCGCCTGGTATGATCCTCGAGTTTTGTCCTCGTTCGTTATTTCCACCCGACTCACCTTGAGTCGAGGCCCAAGTTTCGCCCTCTTTCGTTAGGTGGGCCTGCTATTTCCTTTTGATATTTGTCCTTCCCCATCAATCCTCTCATATGTTCCTCAATTTTGGGGACAAAATAGAAATTAAGTTTTGGGGGGGGGGATTCTAAGCCCAGAGTCTTAGCAGGTCCTAGCCTAGGGAGAAATGGAGTTGGGCTACGTTTTTAGGGTGAGGAAAATTTTCTTTTTCCTCTATCATGTCTTCTCCTCACCCACCTTTCCTGTTTTTAATTTTTTTCTGATTTTCGGAGATGTTGCCTTGACCAGAATACACTGGTATTGGATACTCGTGGATTCACTCCATGGGGACCCATCATCAATTGTGTCATCATCATCTCCAATTTTCTTAATAAATAAATAAATATATATTTTTTTTATTCAAAAAAATTTAGCCTCGAGTTTTAGGTGTGGTAGCATTAGTCGATGAGGAACTAATGCAATGAACCGCATAGCTAGTTTGTAGATCTTTCTGGAATTTACTTGATTTTGCAAAAGTTTTACTTTTCTCCAGATTCTTCATGCACCCACACCAGTCTTAATTATGGATTAGTTAGAATAGTTTTATAAAGTTTATAGCACCTACTTCATTACAACAAGATATGCACAGGAATATGATGCATAGCCATTTGAACATATTGTTGCATTAAATTGTAACTTAGGGTCAATTGCACGATAGTTAGATTCCTTGGATTTTTCTCATTTATATATCTCAAGCACACTTTCGAACCGTGTCTGCATGTTAGTCTCAATTGTCCCTACCATCTGTCTTAGCGAATGCTTATGTGAAAGTATCCCTAGTGTCCCCTTTGAGCCTAATTAAAAAGAATGGAGTGTGCTAAGCACACTATTAAACCCCCGTTCGACATCGTTTCTATTAACCACATTAACTTAACCCTAAAAGCCTATACACTTTTAGCCTAACCTTTTGAGATAGTAGGATGTGGGTGGGAAATTGATTATTGAGGATCATTTCTTTTTCAGTTAGGCTATTTTTCGGAAGACTTCTTCTTTCCGTCGTCGAAAAAAAAATTAAAAAAAAAGAGAAAAATAGAAAAAGAAAAGAAAAATAGGTCGACGAAAAATGAAACAGAAGAAGAATAGTGCAAGTAGATTCAAATGAAAGCATAGCTTTCAAGAAATTAAGTTAGAAAAATATTGTTGATAAGAATGATGTGATATTTTTAGAAGTATATATTGCCCAAAACAAGTTTGGGGGGAAAGAAAGAAAAGCAAAAGTAAAACGTAAAACACCCCCCACTTCTAGTCTTTGCAGGTCCTAGCCTAAATAGGGAAACTTCCTTCTGCTTGGAAGTATGAGGAATAAAAGGGCAGTTTTACTCTCTCACTTTGAATTCCAATTCCTTTCCTTCATATCCCCCATCACCTTGGCCTTACATTACAAGCTAAATAAAGACCTAATGATCTTCTTGCCAATTCTTGTGTATGTTTTCTTTGCTAAGTGAATCATATAGACTTGATCAAACACATCATGTTCATATTATTCGCCAAGAGCTCAGTGTGTTAGCATAATCTTAGCTATTACAAGTAATTGGGATAGGAGAGTATTGTATGTCATACATAGAAGTGCATGGGATGGATGTATAAATTTTGGAAATCCTTGGTGACCTCTCTTTCTGTAATAGACCGGGTTTGGATGGTAGATCTCATAATTCATAATGCATTGGTTTTAATTAAACTTTGATTTTAATATGAATATGGTGTTTAGCTTAATAAAACTGTTTTAGTTAAGATATTCTCTAAGACTGGTGATCACACACACACGGAGAAATTAAAAGTAGTAGCAATTTTAAGAAAAGGCCAATTGGTTTTATGTGATTTAGCCTGCATATATGTGGTGAGCATCGAACTGAGACTGCTTTGTGATGCCATGCTTTATAACCTGAGGTTGAATCCAAAAATATTTTTTGTTTTATTCTTAGTATAATTTTTATTTTCTTTTGTATTTTTCAGTTTTTGTATTAATCTGCATAGTCGAGTCACTCGAAATATTTCGGTTTTATTATATGTTTACATGCTTTAGTATTTATAAGTATTGCTTACTCGTGGACAAGCAAAGTTTAAGTTTCGGGGTATTTGATCGATGTATTTTATACATCGATTTCCTATGCTTCTAAGACTTAAATTATGCTATTTCATGAGGCTTTTGGCTACTGATATGTGTTTTCAGTGAGTTTTGTGTGTTTCAGGGTTTTTAGTGAAAATATGCAAAGCACAAGGCTTTTATATGCAAATTCCAAGAAGGGAACAGAATAAAAGTTGAAGAAGAAAAGAAGAAAAATCATGCTGGAGACCTTGCGGTCGCAAGGTGTTTCAGACCTTGCCCCCACAAGGTTGACAGTAACTTGAAGAAATCAAACCCCGGAATTCAGAGGACCTTGCGATCGCAAGGTGGTCAGAACATGAAAATTTGCGTTTTCACTGGAGATTCGATTGAAATACAACTCCTCGGTATAAATAGGAGTCGGTAGCCAAAGCCTAAGACATATAGAAACGGCTGGAAACAGTTTTGTATAGCTTTAGGATAGATTTTAGGTTGTATAACATATTTAAATTGTGTAATTTACAAGTATTGAAGATCAGATCATGTCTCCATTCATCTCCATGTGTTGTTCATCTTCAAGGATGAACTAATCTACCATTAATCTATGAGGTGGGAGGTAACTTGTATCGAATTTATGTTTTAATTTATATTTATGTTCATTCAATTCATGTTGATTGTGGTGTTTATCAATCCATCTATTATTTCGCTTTGAACAAATGAATGTAATCACAAATAATATAGGCCTAGAGGTGCGGATAACTGCATGATCAATGTGCATATGTCGTAAACTAGCTCACCATCACAATAAATTGGACCTATCGATGCACGAGAGTGATAAGTTAGGGCTAGGTTCCATAATCTAAGTGACAGTTGGATTATATGTTCTTGTTCTTAGGATATAGAATGGATGAATTATTCGGGGATGGAGGCTGAACCAATAATTCAACAGACTATATCTATATTTTGTGAACGAACCCAAGAAATTGAATGATGATTATTTTGAATTAAACATAGAGGAGATACAAGTGAACCCCTAATCCTAGATTGCCATCCAGCATAAGATCTTCAAAACATGTAATTGCTGCTAATTAGTTAAACACCTAAATAATAATAATAGTTTAGAATAGAATAAATATAAAAACCCCCCCTTAGATTAATACTTTGCTATCAATAAATTGCACTATCTGTGATCTCTTGTCTCTGTGGGTTCGACCCTTGCTTCCAAAACTATTTTACAATAGTCTTGTCCACTTGCAAGGAAAATAATTAAAATAAGACATCGATCAATACCGCTAGCAATATGACGGCCCAGCAAGTTCCTCAGTCCACGCTCGATCACGCGGGATGCCACCTCGGTAGCCACCATTATCCATGCCAAATATTTGTGAGAAAGGAACATGTAATTAGAAAATAAATAGGCCACCTCCAGCCTATCAAAATCTCGCTGCCACATTTCCTAGATAGTGGTACCCAGACCCTCGTCATTATTATCCGCCTCCAGATATACAGGACGAGTTGGGTCAGCGATAAGCTGCTCTCTCCCAAACTGACGCAAGATCCTGTCGGCTCTGTAAAAAGAAGTCCGCTCAATGCCCAGCAAGACCACTTGATTATACTCCGCAGAATCCATGATGAAACGCCGGATCTGCCAGTGGTGGATCACCCAGGCTATGTCCATGGAGCCCCTGCGAAAAAAAAAAATCAGCCCAGTCAAACTCTGAATAGTTGGTATGAGCAAAGTGACCACGAAGGCCATAAAGCCTTGGGTCATACAGTGCTCCATGCGGTACAGGGGCCATCACCCAAAGAAAGTGCTCCTCCAGCCACATATGGAGCAAAATGGGGCTGTCGGTAGGGAATAATTCATCACCGCCTGCAAAAGCATTTAGGCCCGCTAGAGTCTCCGCCAAAATCACTGGAACAATGTTCAGCCGGCGATCTCGTGCCTGCAATGCTAGGTCAACGACCCGCACATCGATAAATCTGGGTTGGTCCACCAACAAATACCTCCCTACCAGGCAAAGGAAAAGCGCAGATAGCCAATGCCTCAAGTACTCTATGTCATCTTCCCTGAATTCTGTAAAGGCTTTAGGAAGGACAGTCAAATCAAAAGTTACTCCATCATAAAAACCTGGAGTGACGCGGCGAGTAGTGCGAAACAGCTCCCTAATGGCCATATATGGGCGCCTCCGGTGAGAAGGCATGGCAATCAGATGAGAAGGTGCCACCCCAACATTGCACAAAACTCTTCATAAGTAGGGCACATTTCGTTCATACCGAAGTTAAAGAGGTGGTCTTGAGGAGACCAAAACCTGGAGGCTCCGCTCAGCATCTCCCAATTAATGATAATATTCCTCCAAGATAGCAGGCACCTGAATCCAAAGATATGATCGAACCAATCACGCTCGTCTGAACGCAGGGAGAGAATCAAAAAATCCAAGGCATTCTCATAAATTTCTATCTCTAGCGTTGTATGAATTCGTGCAGCCATTTGTAAGAAGAAATGCAAAGAATTATCTGACAGAGATGGCAATGGCTGAGCCGAAGCAAAGCTGTAAGTTTGTGAGAAAGAGGTATGTGAGTTTGCGAAGAAACAAGCGATCCCCCGTCTGCCTTTTATACCGAAAATCCAAGAAACTGACGAATTCTTCGCAAAGAATGGCAAACAGTGGCTGAAAAAGATTGCCCAGTAGAAGGAACTGGGTGCCACCCATGCCCCAACCTGGCTTGGCGCCCACTTCATGCATGGGTGGCGCCATGTTTGCTCATTATGCCTCCTGAAACAGCCTAGTGTCCCGGTTTTCTACCCCAACCGTCGACTGCTGCCTTGTTTGATCACGAAGAAATTAAGAGAGCTATGAAATTAGGCTACGGCCATTAGCTTGGCAGCAATTATATGCCCATGCACAAGAAAAGGCAGTTGCCTCCTTCTCCCTGAATATCTCCAGAAAATCCCTCTCGAGCCCGAAGGTATATTCTTTTGAGATCCGTTTCAGAGATGCAGCGTGCCATTACCCTTAGAAATTGGTATAGCTTTATTTTTTGCATGTACCTTGAGTCTGCATTTTATTTTCTTGCATCATATAAAATTATATTATATTGCATAATAAATGTTTGTACAGGCTCTGGTGCAAATAAAGAAAAAACAAAAAAAAAGAATAGAAAGAAAAACTAATGTGTGCAGGTAGTAGGAGCTAATAATCACAGGACGTTCTGCCCCTATCAAAACCAGCTCCCATCACTTTAGGGCACGTTCCGCCGCCAAGTCTGTGACCTCTACCTCTCACCCGAGGGAGAGCCGACCCGCCAGCTTCATCATCGTCATCATCACAACGTCTGGTCTGCCGTATGGCATCATTACCCCGGCAAGAAAAGTCATCCATGAGCCGCTGGTAAAGTTTGTTGATGTTGACGAAGCCCCGCAGCAGCCTCTTATATATGGACACCTTAACCTGAAAAAAAAAAAGGGTGTTGCAAAAAAAAAGGAAATGCATCAGTCCAAAAATTAAAAAAAAATATGAATAATGATGATGCTAAAAAAGAGTGATATATAAAAAAAATAATGATAAAAAAATGATGGAAAAAAGAAGAGATGAGTGATGATATACCGTGCGAGCGTGATCAGGGACACGGTACTCCTCGGGAATATCTGCATCGGGTAAGACTTGCTCTATAAGTCTTCCATCTCGATGATATCGGAAGGTGGAGAAGGCATCATCGGGCATAGAGAACTCTGACAGTGCATCAAGAGCTGGGCGAGAGGACTCTGGTCTATCACATGCATCGGATGCACGCCTGACGACCGCAGGGGCAGGAGGAGCAGGATAGAGCATCGTCCTCAAGTACTCCTCGTATGGCATGACTGGATAATCGCTGGGTGGCATGACAAATTTTGACAAGTAAAGATACCTGTTCGGAAGGAGATCTGGAACGATCACCCAAGGGGGAGGTGCAGGAGGCACTACCGGAGGTGTCGAGTACATGACATGTTGGCGATTAACTCGCTCGCCCATATATAAAGAATCATTCATGATCGACACCATGAGAATCCGGCAGCGGCTCAGTGTCAGGGTGACCTCATATGACCCCATTAAATTATGCCAAGGAACCAAATGCATAGAGCCCGAGGTCGAGCTATCTATCCTATCATGCAATCCAAGTTGTTACAGAAAATGGCCGTCTCTATCTTTCTTCTTCCGGTTGGTGTTCACAAACTTAGCCAAATAAGGTGGTCTGTGAACATTGCTGCGCAGAGGGCCTGGTGTAAAGCCAAAAATAGAATATGCCCACACCTGAAAAAAAAGAAAAAGAAAAAAAATTCAGCAATAAAAAGAAAAATAATGAAAAATAATAATAATGCTGGCAGGAAAAAAATTTGAAAGTGGGAAGAAAAGAGAAGTACCTCCCAAGCAGGAGCAAAGCCAGTCATAAGCGGTGATTCATTCCGGCTCGCCCTGTCCATGGAGGCATAAAGTTCAGCCAGGCCAGCCTGCCCCCAGTCATATTCAATCATGTGGTCCAGGTCCTGGAGGCAGCCTAGGAGGGAAACTCTCAGAGAAGTGGAAGAATTGGCAAAGAGCGACATCCCTAGAAAGAAAAATAGAAAGGCTCTAGCGACGCGAGCTACAACGATGCTATCCCTGGCATCGACTCTCCCAGCGTTCGCCAAAAGCCATCTCTTAACACTGCCAATCTTGATCTCATCCGCAGTTTTGATATTCGGGCACAAAGCCCAGAAGATCCTCCACCACGTCATGATGTTGACGGAGAGTATAATCCGGCTCAAGAGTCCGCCCGATGCTGGTAGAGATACCCGTGATAGCGGCAAAGTCGCATGGGTCATAGTGGCCTCTCCCCAACTGAAGTGGAAAATGTGGGTCGTGTCCCACCAATAGTTCCGCAATGTATCGAATATGGCCATATAACTGCGGAAGGGACGAAATGCCCGCATGAATACCCCGAGGCCAGTATCCTCCACCAAAACCCGTGCCGGCTCGGGCATCAGATAGAAAATGTTCGTCACCATATCGCAACTTGCCCGAACCCGAGTCAAGGTAACACGCTCTGAAAAAAATGGGGGAAGAAAGGAAAGGTAAGATTCTCATAAACCCTTTTTTTTTTTTTTTTGCATAATCAATACATTAGCAAACTTTTTAAAAAAAAATGTATATATATAAATATAAAGTATGTGTGTTTGTAGATATATCAAATACAAAAATAATAATAATAATAATAATAATAATATATATATATATATATATATATATATATATATATATATATATATATATTCTTTTTTTTCCAAGGAAGTAGGGGCAGCACCCTGCGAGAATTTATAGAAAAAAGAGAGAAAGAACAAACTTGAGGGGGACAACCAGCCTTGCTCTTATAGATGGGAGGACGGAGGAGCCTGACCTCGAAAAGGAAAAACAGAGCTTAAAAAGAAAATAAAATACAACCAACCAACTACTAACATCAACCAGGCTGGAAAGAGTGGAAACCAAACCTATCCATAGCTAGCAGATGCTTGATCTCTCCAGGAATTGCCACCAAGGACGAAAAAATACATTGCGTTTTATGATCATGAGCAATACTTGCTAGACGGTCCGCCACCCGATTTTGCTCCCTGAAAACGTGAGTTATTCTGTAATGACAGGCTAAATTACGACATTCGCGCAACTCATAAACATATTTCCAAGGGGCATGATGATTATGCAGAAGAACGTTCACAGCCACAAGAGAGTCTGTCTCCACATCGACGTTACACAAACCCAAGGAATGACATAAAGCTAGGCCATCACGGAGGGCCCAAATCTCAGCCTTCATATTAGTGTGCGAAGAAAGGAAAGGTAAGATTCTCATAAACCCTTTATTTTTGCATAATCAATACATTAGGAAACGTTTTTTTTTAAATGTATATATATAAATATATATATATATATATATATATAGATCGACGAAAAATGAAACGGGAGAAGAAGAGTGCAAGTAGATTCAAATGAAAGCATAGCATTCAAGTAAATATGTTAGAAAAATGATGAGATGATTTTAGATAGTTATATTGCCCAAAACAAGTTTGGGGGGGGGGGGAAGAAGAAAACTGAAAAGTAAAGAAAAGAAAATACCCCCCACTTGTAGTCTTTGCAGGTCCTAGCCTAAACAAGGAAAACTTCCTTTTGCTTGGAAGTATGGGGAATAAAGGGTAGTCTTGCTCTCTCACTTTGAATTCCAATCCCTTTGCTTCAAAGCCCCCAACACCATGGCCTTACATTACAAGCTAATAAAGACCTAATGATCTTCTTGCCAATGCTTGTGTGTGTTTTGTTTGCTAAGTAAGTCACACAGAATTGATCTAACACTTCATATTCACCTTATTCGCCAAAGCTCACTGTGTTAGCATAATCTTAGCTATTACAAGTAATTGGGATAGGAGAGCATTGTATGTCATACATAGAAGTGTATGTGATGGATGTATAAGCTTTTGAAATCCTTGGTGACCTCTCTTTCGGTAATAGACCGCGTTTGGATGGTAGATCTCATATTTCACGATGCTTTGGTTTTAGTCAAATTCTGATTTTCATATGAATGTGGCGCTTAACTTAATAAAATTGTTTTAGTTAAGATATTCTCTAAGACCGGTGATCATACACACATACGGAGAAATTAAGAGTAGTAGCAGTTTTAAGTAAAAGTCTGTTGGTTTTATGTTATTAAGTTTGCACATATATGGTGAGCATCGGACTGAGACTGCTTTGTTATGCCATGCTATTATGACTTGAGGTTGAAGCCTAAAATATTTTTGTTTTGTTTTAGTTTAATTTTTATCTACTTTTGTATTTAGTAGTCTTTGTATTTATCTGTATAGTCGAGTCACTCGAAAGAGTCTTCTTGAGTTTGTGGGTTTCTAGAGGAGTGTAAATAGTGTCACCCTCCAAAGAGATTTTCATTATTTTATTTAAATTCTTTTTTATTTATAAGTATTGTTTACTCATGGACGAGCAAAGTTTAAGTTTGGGGGTATTTGATCGATGTATTTTATACGTCGATTTCCTACACTTCTATGACTTAAATTGAGCTATTTCATGAGACTTTTGGCTACTGATGTGTGTTTTTCAGTGATTTTATGAGTTTCAAGGTTTTGGGTGAAAGTATGCAAATTATAAGGCTTTTTAGGTGAAAATTCCAAGAAGGGGCCAGAGTGTAAAATTGAAGAAGAAACGAAGATGACCAGACTAGGCACCTTGTGGTCGCAGGGTGCAATCTACCTTGCCTCCGCAAGGTAGGCAAAAACTTCAGGAATCAAGCCCCGGACAAATCAAGTACCTTGCGGACGCAAGGTGCCTTATACCTTGCGACCGCAAGGTGGTCAGAATGCTCAATTTCGCGTTTTCACTTCAGGCCAAGAGATCTAATCGCCTTACAACTCCATGGTACAAATAGAGGCCAGTAACCAAGGCATTAGGACGGCTAGGAAGTAGTTTTCTATAGCTTTAGAATAGATTTTAGGTTGTATAACATAATTAGTTGTTGTAATTACAAATATTGAAGATCAAATCATGTATCTTATCATCTCCATGTGTTGTTCATCTTCAAGGATGAACTAATCACCCATTAATCTAGGAGTTGGGAGGTAATATGTATCGCATCTATGCTTTAATTATATTTTTATTCATTCAATTCTTGTTGATTGTGGTGTTTATCAATCCCTCTATTATTTCACTTTGAACAAATGAATGTAATCGGAAATAATAAAAGCCTAGAGGTGCGGATAACTGCATGATCAATGTTCATATGTCATACACTGGCTCACCATCACAATAAATTGCATCTATCGATGCACGAGAGTGTTAAGTTAGGATCAGGTTCCATATATGACCTAAGTGGCAGTTAGATCATATGATATTGTGCTTAGGATATAGAATTGATGAATTATTTGAAGATAGAGACTGAACGATAATTCAACAGGCTATATCTATATTTTGTGAACGAACCCAAGAGATTGAATGATAATTTATTAAAATAAGCATAGAGGAGATACGAGTGAAACCCTAACCCTAGATTCTCATCCACCATAAGATCTTCATAAATTGTGATTGCTGCTAATTAGTTAAACACTAGAATAATAATTAGTTTAGATTAAAATCAATATAAAAACCCCCCTTAGGTTAATAATTTGTTATCAATAATCGTACTATCTGTGATCTTCTTATTTCTGTGGTTCGACCCTTGCTTCCCAAAACTATTCTACAATAGTCTTGTCCACTTGCAAAGAAAATAAATTTAAAATAAGACATCGATCAAGTTTTTGGCGCCGTTGCCGGGGAGAAGCTAGTTTACATAGTTAGCTCAACTGTTCGACTCGCACTACTGTTTTACAAGTGTTTGTCTTCTTCTTACTTTGTCCTAACGGTACAACCTTAGGATTATGTGCCGAAATCTAGGTCGAGTCGTCACAGAACAAGTCTTTAGGAGTCCATGTATTTTGAAGTCGATTAGTTTGAGTAGCTAAGCCATGTTGCATTGAAACCTCTTTATCTTGCAGGGTGAGGAACCACAGTACCTTTTAAAGACTTTCTTGAGGTTGTCCTCTTTTAGCATGCTAATTTCTAGATGGTCCCATCTAACTCTCACCAATCATAATATTTCATACTTCTTCACTTTGGTTCGCAGCATTTTGTCTTTACAATGCTTACTTTCGGTGTCAAATAAGTACTCCCTCTGTTTTTAAATAATAATCAATATATTTTGTGTTCGTACTTATGGTACGGTATTAATTTAGACATGATCAATATATGAAGCAAGTAAGATGCGAATAAATTATTATATACTTGAGATTTCGTAGGGGTCGGATCAATGTACACTACACAAAAAACGGCTTCCCAAAAATTAAAGAATAAAAAAATTTATTCGTTGTATAATTTTGTAACTCATCCAAAAACATTCTCTCTTACACATACCAATACAACACCTATTAATTGAAATAAACTTACAAATGAAAACTGCGGCAAACAAAAAATATAAAATAAATTGAATGAGATAGAGTGAACTAACAAAAGATTATTTTGAAATCACAAATATTTCAGACTATTAAGGAAAACTTAGCACACATTTTTAAAAAAGAAAGAAATTAAAATACAAATATTTAAAATTACAAAGCTTATGAAGAAATGTTGTTTTAAAATATAAATCTAAGTCGGACAAAAATTAAATTGAGATTATAACAATTAATTAAGATATTACAAACTAAATATTAATAATAAAATTAAAATACAACTATATATAACTTCAAAAATTAATTACAAAACTTACAAACAAATATCTCAATATAAGAAATCAATGGATGCTCGGGATAAATTATAGATAACCACATCGCCAACTCAAACAGAATGACGTGGTTAAAAAAATGTGTTAGATGAAAGCATTCATGTAAGTGTAATTGGTTGTGGAGAAGATAATTTAAAAAAAATAAAATAAAATAAAAACCATAACTGAGGGGTTATTAGATATTTATTGGTTGTAGAGTGGGGTAATTCAAACAAAAATTCATAGCTGAGGAGTTTATATATAACTCACATATTTACGTATCAATTTGGACCGCCGGTTGTACTTGACACAATTCGATCTGGCCGCCAGTTAGCCCCTGATGTCTTTTATAGTACAGATCTTTGACCCGACACACTATTTAAAAAAAATAATTAACTATATAATAAATATTGTTGTAATATATGGGTTTTTAATGGTCTTATCTATGTAGTTTCCTTATAACAAAATCTACTCTTTACAATACAAAACACCGACATTTACGAAGGGGGGATACCATTCAATTTTTTTCTTCCCCAAACCTAGATTAGTTCGCGTAAGAGATGGTTGTAATTTCTAAAAAAAATTCTTTAATAGTTAAATTTTGTCACACTGCTCAAATTTATCTTTCGATCCACCGTTGTAGACATATACCCCCCTTCGAGCTAAAATAATATTGAAACAGAGAGTAGAATGCTTTGAATGGGATTGCAGAAAGAATATATCATTGCATTCTTAGTGAAAAGTTCATTTTAAGTGAACCCTAGTTGCCCTGCTAGGATTCCGCCCTATTCCGTCTGTTCAAAAAAACCCAAAAAGAACAGTTACCATGTCCGAATCCAGACATCAAATCAGCAAAAAGCAAGCAGTTGCTCTGCCCGATTTCAGACGCCAGCAAACCAGCAAATACAACCAAAGCAAGAAGTTGTGTCGCCCGGATCCCGAGGCGAAAAGCAACCAAACGGAGCAGTCACACTGCCCGAATTTCCGCAACAGTAAAAGCAAAAAGACTCCCACTCCTAGAAGGACAGAGTGAGCACCTCTAAGGCCTACCAGAAAAAAACTTGGTACGAGATAAAAACCCCACGTTTCAAGAGGTAGGTCTATTAAAGCTTTATTTATATTTTATGTGTGAAAAGTGCTATTTAGAATAGTCCTATGTAAGTGAAATAAGTAGTTGTGCAGCCCGAAATTTTATAGGAAATAGCATTAAAAGGGTGCTTGAGAGAACCATGTCGAAGGAACTCGGCAGAGTCATTATTATGGTCAAATTTTTATAAATGTATTTGTAACTCTAGAAAGAAGGTTGCTGTAAGTTTGTAATTATTTCCTTATATACATATATATATATATGCAAATGTACATTTAAAATATTTTATTTCATTTGTTAAATAAATATACAAATTATATTTAGCCAAAAAAACTTGTTTTGAGACCGAAATGGCGAGTTGGGTGTCTAACCCCTTCCCTCCTCGTAAATTAGCTTCCGAACCCTTTTACAAATCTGGTTATTTTTTGTTTTCCTTAAAATAAAGATGACGACTCTGTTGTATATATTTTGAGTCTGCAATTGAGGCCAAGCGTATTACCATGCGCTTTAAAGTTTCGAAACCACCCCGCCTTTCAGTGGTGCGGGAACGATTAAAAAACGGGGCACTCACACTCACATACTTAAAAATCAATCTGGACCGTCAGTTGTGTTTCGCACAATTCGATCAGGGCCACCAGTTAGATCCTGAACTCTTTTATAATATAGATAGATGATGAGTTTAAGGTGTTTAACTATTTGGGGTACATTTTATTTAATGAATTTCTCAAAAACAAATAAGGGAAAAATTCGAGCCAGTCCACTTTTTCAAGTTTCTAATCACTCAAGTACACTTTTTTAAAAAAATAAATGGAAAAAATTACTTTTGGTCGTGAAAAGATGTTGAAAGGGTGAAACCTTGAAAATCCTCCTCGGCATAACCACGGGGGCCCACTCATGATAAAAGTCGGTTGCAGATCCAGCGAGGCAGCTGAGCCGATGCAAGCTCGCCAAAGAAAACCTCATAGAACAACTGGGCCGAGGAAAGAAGTGAATGAGACTCACTGCCATCAGACCACTCGGCCTCGGCAATAGAATCAATGATCATCGGGCCTGACAGGAAGCTTCCCAAGGCCTAGTGATACTGTCACACGCAATCACCAACTCTCTGACAGCATCCCGCCCAATCATCTTTGATAGGTCTGCAGAACATTAATTGCCCGTCGCAACATGCTCCCCAATCAAAGGCCGCCACCTCACAAGGCAAATCATGTATAGGAGACAGTCCCCACTGTTGAAAAATAAGCCATTTTTTAGATATTCTAACTCACTTATCAAACTTTCTTATCGGAATAACTAATATTGCGGCACATTTATTATACACTCCACCAGAAACCTTACTCTCACGCCGGAGGGTTCTAGTCGGGGCACCCCCGACTCCTTAGCGACGTTTTTTATTTGTCTTATGCAGGTCATCGCTCAGGAACAAGCAAAACCAGCCACCTTTGCTTCTTATGTGGACAAAATGACAAGGTCACCACAGATTTTGCGTGATCAGTTTGGTTCCATTGCCGGGAACCACCAAGTTTCTCAGCCACACCGTGTCAACGAACGAGTAGAGATGGCGATATCCAGGAAACAAGCCTCCAAAAACATCACCACCCGCTGCATCCAATCACCCGGAAAAAGAGCCCGCGGGACACAACGAGGGAAGAGGTACGAAGGGTCATGCCTCTCAGCGAGGCAAGACTCTGACCCCTCGGTACCCGAAGTGTCGGCCAGGGCTCAGAGGTGGCTCGCAATGGCAAAACGAATCTCCAGCGACAAGAACAAAAAGCCAGAGGTCAACCCCAGGGACGGTCGCTTCACGGACATCGAGTCCTCAAAAGCCCAGGAGGAGGAAGAGCAACCCCCTAATAAAACAAAGAACCCTATGACTCAAGATCATATAGACCGAGAATACACGTATTCGGTGCACCAGCGAACCCTCTACACCAAGATACAGGAAGCCGAGGCCAGGATGTACGAGCTACCACAAGTGGCTCGAGTCTCAGATCCAGAGCCCATGATAAACATGCACAGCACCCAAGCCCGCTCCAACTTGATCTGGCAAAGGATGAGAGCAACAAAACCCAAAAAGGCGAGGTTCACCACTAACGTCAAATCAAGGCTCGACAAAAGAATGAATTCTCGCACATTTTCTGTCGGCGACCTAGTACTAAGAAAAATCGAGGTCACTGGTAACAAGCAAGGAAGAAACAAAACCTTCTCCTAACTGGGAAGGACCGTTCTAGGTCACGAGCATCATCAGGGCTGGAACCTACAGGCTCGCTAAACCAGACGGAACCCCACCAAAAAACCCATGTCATTCAGACCACTTAAAAAAGTATTACAAGTAATCTACTTATTTTCATCTTAGAGAAAAGTCTTTGCAAAAATATGTCATATGCGAACTGCACTTAAACACAAATTTTTTTTCCAAAACCTCCTCGCCTAGCTGAGGAGAGGCTAGGTTCTAACACCTTCAAAACCTCCTCGCCTAGCCGAGGAGAGGCCAGGCTCTAATGCCTTCAAAACCTCCACGCTTAGCTGATGAGAGGCCAAGCTCTAACGCCTTCAAAACCTCCTCACCTAGCCGAGGAAAGGCCAGGCTCTAATACCTTCAAAACCTCCTTGCCTAGCCAAGGAGAGGACAGACTCTTATGCCTTCAAAACCTCCTCACCTAGCTGAGGAAAGGCCAGGCTCTATGCCTTCCAAACCTCCTCGCCTAGCCGAGGAGAGGCCGGGCTCTCATGCCTTCAAAACCTCCTCACCTAGCAGAGGAGAGGCCAGGCTCTAATGCCTTTAAAACCTCCTCGCCTACCCGAGGAGAGGCCGGGCTCTCATACCTTCAAAACCTCCTCACCTAGCCGAGGAGAGAGCAGGCTCTAATGCCTACAAAACCTCCTCGCCTAGCCAAGGAAAGGCCAAGCTCTAATGCCTTCAAAATAAATAGAACATAATAAAAAGGAAAAAACTGATAAGTACACAACATAGAGAAAATGAAGATCAACATTAAAGCCTGATTGCAAAAATCAGTTACAAAACATAAATTTGTATCTTTTCCAAAAAAATAACCCTACTGCACTACCCTATTCCTTCATCTCCTCCTCTTCACAAGCCGCCACCCGCTCAGATTCCCACTGCCACTAAGACAGTTCATCTCAGCTAGTCTTCTGGCCTTCTAGCTCTTCCATAAGCCGATCCCAGATATACCTGGTCTAAGAAGAAGCAGCCCCCGATGCCGCATACAGGCGATAACTTTCCTTAAACCAAATCTGTTCATGGGCCATTTGGGTAAACAGATTCCCCGCCTCGGTAGGAGTGGGCAGCCACTCAGGAGCCTAGGCCAAAATTTATGTAGCCTTCATCTCGCACAGCTCGCTATCATCAAAAGGAACTAGGGAGGAGACACCTCGGCATTCCGGGCCATATGAGGCAAGGCCGACCAAGTTCACTACCTCCGACAGCGGCACACCGACAGCAACCGTAGCCTTGAAGGTTTGGATCCCGCTCTTTTCCATATAATCCAAAGCCTCCTTCTCGTATTCATGTGAACCTCAACACTTTTCCAAGACCTCCTCACTATCAGGCTCCGTGGCCAGTTTAGCTCGCAAACGAGCATTATCGTTAGATAGGCCTTCCAGCTTAGCCTCGAGATCAGCTACGACCCCCTTCAGACACTCTCTTTCATCGGGTTTTCCCTTCAACACCTTCTCCCTCGCCAACCAGGTCGTCTTCTCAGCGCCAAGATTGGAGAGCTCGTCCTTCTTGATCGACAGTTTGCCTTCAAGGGATGATATCTTCTCGGCTAAAGACGAAAGCTCCCCCCTTACGCTCACTAAGTCCTGCTCCAGGCCCGACACGGCCTCGGCAGCCTGGCCTAGCTTGGCATTGTAAGTAGCAAGACAAATGCCGAGCTGCAAGAACAAAAGGTAGGCAATGAGCAACCAACCAAAAACCAAAACAAAAGAGCAAAGCAACAGGATTATTGTCAAGGGTCGAGGCCAGAGGCAGCTCAACAGAAATCGAAATGGGAGTGGCCTGGCCATGAGACGAGCCCAGCCTTTGTCTTTTGGGCTTCGGCACATCAGGGACGGGCTGTTTGCCCTTCGCTTTGGGGGCTGACGGGGTTGGTACAACCGTCACCTTGGAGGGATCCTCCAACACATCGACCAATGGTAGGGACTCAGGGTCCCCGCGAGCCAGATCTCACTCATAAGAAGCCTTCAACTCGGCCTCCCTCCTCTCCGCCTCGGCCTTCTTCCGGGCCATGATAGCGTTGCGAGTCAAACCCATATCTACAAATCTAAAAGCACGCATCAGAAACCAAAGGACATGTACAACAAGACTACAAAAGACAGTAAATAAAGAAGAAATAACAAATGTTAACCCTGCGTCGGGCAGCCAGGCCCTTCTATATACCCTTACACTCCGAACATTCTGACAAAGAAGCTTCCCTAGGCCCGGTGAAACCGCTACACGTAGCCACCAACTCCCTGACAAATGCTCAGCCCACCCATCGACGAGACCATCGGCGTATTTATTAATGACCGCCCAATATGTTCCGCCAGATCGTATAAATAGAGGACACACATTTATTGTAAAGGTAAGTAAATTATGAGATATCTAAACTCCCTTATCACAACCTCTTATCAAGCAAATATCACTGCACATTTACTACCCATTTTCCATCAGAAATCTTACTCTCACACCGGAGGGTTCTAGTCGGGCCGCCCCGACTCCTTAACGGTGTTTATTGTTTACTTTGTGCAGGTAGCTTAGAAGACGAACGTGTGGACACCACCTCATCCTTGCCTCAAACGTGGACAACAAGACAAGGTCATCACCAAAATAGTGTGATAAGTTTGGTTCCGTTGCCGGGAAACGACTTTCTCAGTCACAGTGTCCACGAACGAGAAAGGATGGTGAAATCAAAAAGGCAAGCCTCCAAAAATGTCACCCCCGCTGCATCTACCCGCCCAGAAAAAGAACCAGCCGAGCACAACGAGGGAAGAGACGCGAGGGGCCCTGATCTCTCAACAAGATAGGACTCCGGTGCCTCGGGTACCTGCAAGGGCCAACGAAGACTCGCGCTGGCCAAACGGCTCTCTAACAACAAGAATAGAGAGGTCGACACTGATCCCCGAGACGGACGATTTACTGAAGTCGAGTCTTCCAGAGCCAACGAGGAGGAACGACCTCAAGACAAAACGAAGAAACCTACGGCTCAGGAACAGGTGGACCAGGAATACGCGTATTGGGAGCACCAAAGAACCATGTACACAAAGATATAGGAGGCCGAGACCAAAATGCACGAATTGCGGCAAAAAGCTCGGGTCTCAGAACCCGAGCACATAATCAACGTGCAAAGCACTCCAGTGCGCTCCAACTCGATCTGGCAAAGGGTGGAGCTACGAAACCCAAAAGAGCGAAATTTACCACCAATGTCAAGTCAAGGCTCGCCAAAAGGATGGCCGGCGAGAGGTCTAGGACGAGCGTTCATTCTCGCCTAAGGTTCCCCCTTGATACAGATCACTGTCCGGTTCATAGTGAGGAAGGTGAGTCCCAAACCTATGCCCAATCTTCAACCAACAAAGCTCTCTCCAGATCCCAAAATCCGTCTCGCCAACTCACAAAAGAGGCTCGCCTGGGGTCCCCAATAAGAAACACGGTCGAGGAAGAGGTCGAGGTACCTCAAGCAGACAAGGGAGCCAACGGCATCCCCACACAAGTTGTAGGCTCGGCACAAGGTGACAGACCAATGACGGATGTCGAGATAAGGGCATGGATGGAGAAACTAGAAGCTCGACAGAGCACAGGAACTAACATGGCCGTCAAGAAAATAGAAGGGCCATTCATAAAACAGATAAGAGAAGTGGAGGTGCCCTCCAAAGTGAAGATCCCATAATTCGAAGACTACACCGGTAGCACAACAGCCCTGGATCATGTGTCGGGGTTCGAATTAAAAATGATCATAGTGACCAGACTCGACGATATATGGTGCTTAGTATTTGCGGGAACCCTGAAGAAGCAGGCCCAACAGTGGTACAATTGGTTAGCCCATGGCTCTATCACCTGTTGGGATGACTTCAAAGGGGCCTTTCTGAAAAAGTTTGCCTCGGCAGGTGCCCTCCCAAAAAGTGAGGCAGGGCACGTGCGGCGTGAAACAAGAAAGTGGAGAGAGCGGATTGCTCTCATACATGACCCGCTTCAAAGAGGTCTGGACCAAATCACGATATTCACGACACCTCGTAGAATGTGCTTCGGAGCGAGCCTGTGCGAGGAAGCGCAGAACCGAGCTCCTCAGAGACCAAGGGACACGATCGGCGAGATGTTCCTAACAGCCCAAAGGGTGGCTCTGCTGGACGGTGAGCAACCCTCCATTGTAGCAAGCTCGCGAGCAGTCACATCCCCACCAGGCACGGCTAGTATTGCCGACCAAACGCTCGCCCCAGACAAAAACTACAAGGGAAAAGAACAAGGGAGGGTTCGGCAAGATGAGGCCCACCCGGCAAAAAGGAGAGAGGAAGAAAGGGGTGCCAAATTCACCGGTGAAATTAGGGGCCCAAGACGAGACAATAAGTTGGAGGACTTCACCCCGCTCAATGCATCAAGGGAGCACATCATGGATGTCTTCTTGATAGAGAACAAGATCGACCCCCCTTCCCATGAAGTCACCCTCGATGCCGAAACCCCGAAAAAGATGCAACTTCCCACGAGATCGGCCACATCACGGAAGAATGCATACAACTCAAAAGAGCGATACAGAACCATAAACAAAGGAGATCGGAGGTTCGTGGCAAGAGAGGCCAACCCGGACCGAGGGCTCCGGGGGGCGACAACAGACAGCCCGACACTAGGCCAGTGGTGAATACCATTCGAGAAGAGACTCAAAGTATCACGTAGTTGAAGAATGCAATCAACTGCTTGAGCAACTCGGTCGATATCGTCATGGAGGGAATGGTCGAGCATGAGATGGTTTTTAGAGACACCGAGCTGGCCGTTAACACATATGCTCGGCAAAACTCGTTGACCCTACAAGTTGGTATACACAACAGCCTCATCAAACGGGTCTTGATAGACACAGGCGCTGGAAGGGATGTGATGTACTACAAATGCTTTCTGGCATTAGGGCTCAGTGATGCCCACCTAACCCCAAGTCGAATCCAACTGGAAGGGTTCACGGGCCACTAGGTAACGGCAAAGGGAACCGTGGCCCTCAAAGTCGACCTCGGAGAAGGGGATACCGCCAGAAGCGAGGAAATCACTTTCGTAGTCCTCGATCTCCCCTCCCCGTATAATGTCATCCTCGGCGCACCGTCTCAAGCCAAATTTCGAATGGTCGCATCAATGGCCCATCAGAGGGTCAAGTACATGACCTCGTGTGGGGTAGGATGTGACGACCCGACCCGGACCCCGAGGTGGAATCACAAGTCAAGTCGTCCAAATAAGACAACAATACATGCAAAGACTCAATTATAAGCGGCGTGTATGACATTTCGGATGAAGCGCGACTCGGCACCAAATGGGCCGGAATAATTTAAAACTTTTTACACCTGATATAACAATTAAGACAATTATACCAAATCATCGGCGACTTTACTACCGGAACCCAACACTACACAGTTCATGCAAATATACCTCGATGGCTATAACATGCCGGAGAGCAACATACTTAAATAAGAGCTAAAGTAATGCCCAGCGGAAGTTTTAAAACAGATGAACCATAATACAGCTATACAAGGCTCAACGTACATGCGCTGGCACACAAAATAGGATACATGAACTACAAATAAGGACAATAAATCCAAATACACAAAGTTCCCAAGCAAAGTCTATATGACTTGCTATACCCGGCGTCCTTACAAAGCGAGCAAAACAAGGGCGTCTAAAACCACAACCACAAATCGCGTGCGATCACGGACAAGCGAGAATCTGCTACACCTCAACGAGCGGTACGAGCGGCTCGGATCTAAAAGCGATAAAAGGGAGGGGGTAAGTCATAAAGACTTTGTGAGTTAACAATTATGCATGTCATGGCATCATACGGCATACATATCAAGATATCATTTTTAATAACAAGTCAATCAAAGCGTTCATTTAGTAAACACTTAAAACACATATCCATGGTAGCACGTTGTTTCACATAAGTGCTATAAAAGTAAACCACATATAAAGAGGATATGATATGAAACCGGTGCTGCTACGTAGCTCCTGCAATACACAGCGTTAACATTCGTGCCAATGATACCCGTGATTAATGTATCAAAGTACCGAGCTCTCTACTCGGGTACCAAGCTCTCTCCTTGGTACTTAGACTTTCCAATGTGCTCTCTTGGTTACAGCAAAGGTGCTACTTCCCCCACTTGTGGCCATCGGTGGGGCGTGTGTGATAAAAACCCGTATAACAACCCATCACTATCATGAGTCCCATAACTCATGACGGCGATGCATTGTCACACCAATGACTCAATCAAATATGCCAGCTGGACTCATGCAATGCCAAGTAGATGTTTACTCGTCATGAAATCTCAAATAAGGAATAAGTTCGACAAGAGCGAACTTATTCAACAAGTAGTTGTTTACTCACTTAAGGAATCACACAAGAATTTGACAAGAGCGAATTCAACATGTCAAATAGATACATTAATCTACCACATGCTCTCAATCATGCATTTACTTCACACGATCACATAAACCGCATAAGAACTCAATCGAGTCTTAATAGCACATAAACCTCAAGGCATAAGCATCAATCCATCTCAAAGTATCGAAAGCTAATTCATTAGTCTAACGAACTACATTCGTCGTAGGGATTGATTGTGGAGTCGGTATTGTTCATAACTCCCTAATTTCAACTCCGGTGAGTTTTACAAAAATTCAACCCGCCAAGCCCAAGAAACTACGGACTTCGGTCACCGTACTAGGAGTCTTCCACTTGGTAACAGCCTCAACCTTCGATGGATCCACCGCGATACCATCACTAGACACAACATGCCCAAGAAAAGTAACTTGTTCTAGCCAAAAAGCACACTTGCTAAATTTAGCAAAAAGCTGTTTCTTACGTAACACAGTAAGAACCTCTCTCAAATGATGCTCATGCTCCTCTCGTGACTTCGAGTACACAAGGATATCATCAATGAACACCACTACAAAGCAATCAAGGTACTCATGAAACACCCTATTCATCAAGTCCATGAAAACGGCGGCGTTTGTCAACCCAAGCGGCATCACAACAAACTCATAATGGCCATAACGCGTACGAAAGGCTGTCTTCGGGACATCCTCCGCGCGAACCCTCAACTGGTGATAACCACTCCTCAAGTCTAACTTGGAATACACAACAGACCCCTGAAGCTGATCAAAGAGGTCATCAATGTGAGGTAATGGGTACTTATTCTTTATAGTAACCTAATTCAACTGACGATAGTCAATGCATAAACGCAAACTACCATCCTTCTTCTTCACAAACAAAACTGGTGCACCCTACGGAGACACACTCGGTTTAATAAACTCTCTATCAAGCGGTTGCTCACATTGCTCCTTCAACTCTCTCTCAACTCATTCAGTGGAGCCATCCTATACGGTGCTCTAGAAATAGGTGAAATGCAGGGCAATAACTCAATGCAAAACTCTAACTCTCGGTCGGGAGGTAATGCATAATCGATCGAAAAGACATCCGAAAATTCATTAACTACGGCATCCTCTATACTAACGGTAGACATGCTAGTATCAAGCACACAAGCAATGCACCAGTACACCCACGAGATAGCGGTTTTCTAGCCATGGCGAAATAACATGTATACCTCTCATAGCATGATCGCTTGATAAACACAAACTCGAATTCCGGGCATGGCAAAAGTAACCCTCTTGCGGCGGCAATCTACTAAAGCATGGTAAACACATAGCAATCCATTCCCAATATCACATCAAAATCCGGATAGGCAATACTACCAAATCCATGCAAAACCGATCACAAACAAGTACATACGCCTTATAAACCTGAGATGCAAGCATACAATCACCAACGGTGTAGACACCTCAAACACGTAAGGCAAGCGAGCGGGCAATGCATAAATGATCAATAAAATGAGATCACGACATATGAATAGTAGACCAGGATCTATAAGAACTCGAGCTCTATGACCGGCGAGAGTGTACCTCAATCACAAGTAGACTGCGGGACACCGGCGATCAGCGAAATACGATACTGCGCCTTCGGTCGCCCGTCACTATCCCTCTTGTTCCACGAGAGCGAGAACCTTGGCCTTGCTTGCGGACTTAGGACAATCTCTCCTCAGATGACCGTCTCCCCCACGCGTGACACTTAGCGGTCTTAGTCGACCTTTGCTTTCAGCGTGCCGATGCGTGGCACAATGAGAACATACTACAGAAGCTGTTCCTCGTCCCTGCTTTGAGAAGATGGGCGCGACTATCCCCGACTCTCGGGCAATTTGCCCGGTATCCCCGAATGCTACCATGGCCAGATTGCGACGGTTGCCCCTGATCGAGCCAGATTCCCGAACTACGGCCTCTCAGAATCTTTGCTCCACGAGATGGCCCGAGGCGTGTGAAGGCTATGCAGAGCTTCGGCTTTGTTCTCAATATCTCTCTCTATCTCATGAAACACGATCTCCGCGCCCAGATAATCGATCAGCGAAGAGAGACAAAAACGCCTCTAAACTCGTCTTCAAGCCCTTCACGAACTTGAGAACTCTCACGAGGCTCATCGGTACAAGATGTGCACAATACGCGACAACTTCGGTGAACTTAGGCGAATCTTGAGCCCACGGACATAGAACCTGCTCCAAGTCTTGGAACTCCTTCTCTCTCCTGTCTCACTACCGTAGGACATATGAAGCCACGAACTCCCT
>CM028379.1:130560890-130589472 GCA_013146195.2 Codonopsis lanceolata | reverse complement strand
CAATGATTAATGTGAAAAATGGTAAACTCACAATGTCGAGTCCTAGGTGAAACATTTGAAAATCTACTGTTTTTGACTCTATGAATAGACCTAGTGACATAAGTGTATGTTTTTCAATAGATGAAATTGAAAAGTTATCAATTGACTTTTGAAGAAGAGGAACAATAAGAGATAGATTTATAGTTTATGATGATAGTCCTATCCCTCCCATAAAAAATTGACATTGATGAGATTGAAAGAGAAATAGAAGAAGAAGAAAGACAAGAGAGGGAAAAGTTAGAAGCTAGTAAAAAGAAGGATAAAGAAGAAATAAAGAAAGAATCCGAAAATAATTCTGATAAGATTGAAAAAGTAGAAGAAGAAATTAATGAAATCAAGGAAGATGAAGTAGAGATTCAAAATCTCTTTGAAGAAATTGAGATAGAGAATATTGAGGAAGAAATTAAAGATAATAAAGTGAGAATGAGGAGGCTAAAATAAAAGAAACAATTAAAGCGTAAAAATTCTCAATTTATGTCATCCATTAATTCTCCTAAAGTTGAAGAATTAAAGCCATTACCACCCCATTTAAAATATGCATTTTAGGGAAGGTAACACTTTGCATGTTATTATAGTACCGACTTAACGGAAGAGCAAGAAGCTAGTTTGTTAAAAGTTTTATGGACACATAGAGAAGCTTTAGGATGGTCATTACGATTTAAAAGGAATTAGCCCCTCTATGTGCATGCATAAAATACATCTAGAAGAAGGTAGTAAACCTTCAAGAGAAAGGCAAAGAAGACTTAACCCACACATGGAAGAAGCCGTAAGAAAAGAAGTTCTTAAGCTCTTAGATGCGGGTATAATTTACCCTATATCAGATAGTAAATGGGTTAGTCATGTCCAAGTAGTTCCTAAAAAGTCAGGAATTACATGTTGTTAAAAATGAGAAAGATGAATTAGTCCCTACAAGAACTATAATCGGTTATAGAATGTGCATTGATTTATGAATTAAATGCGGCAACTAGGAAAGATCACTTTCCTTTGCCATTTATTGATCAAATCCTTGAAAGACTAGCCGGTCATGAATATTATTGCTTTCTTGATGGTTTTTCTGGTTACAACCAGATCCCGGTTGCACCCGAAGACCAAGAGAAAAACAACTTTACATGTCCTTTGGTACTTTTGCTTTTAGGAGAATGCCTTTTGGTTGTGTAATGCCAGACTACTTTTCAAAGATGCATGATTTCTATATTTTCAGATTAGTTGAAAGATGCGTTGAAGTTTTCATGGACGATTTTTCAGTTTTTGGAAATTCTTTTGATCATTGTTTAGAAAACCTTACATCAGTCCTGAAAAGATGTTGTGAAACTAATTTAACTTTAAGTTGGGAGAAAAGTCACTTCATGGTCAAACATGGAATTGTCTTAGGGCATGTTGTTTCAAATAAAGGCATTGAAGTTGATAAAGCTAAAATTGAAGTTATTTCACAACTACCCCCCCCACTTCAGTTAAAGGTGTTAGAAGTTTTCTAGGGCATGCTGGTTTTTATCGAAGATTTATAAAAGATTTTTCCAAAATCTGTAAACCTCTATGTAATTTGCTAGCAAAAGATACATAATTTATTTTTGATAAAGAATGTTTAGAAGCTTTTAATTTATTGAAAGAAAAATTAACTACTGCCCCTATTTTATCCGGCCCTGATTGGTCACTCCTTTTGAAATCATGTGTGATGCATCAGATTTTGCAATTGGAGCCGTGTTAGGACAAAGGGTAGATAGAAAGCCTCATGTGATCCATTATGCTAGTAGAACTCTAAATGATGCACAATTGAATTATACAACTACTGAAAAGGAATTTTTAGCAGTAGTATATGCTTTAGAAAAATTTAGATCATATCTGTTAGGATCAAAGGTGATAATATTTTCTGATCATTCTGCATTAAAATATCTGTTAAGTAAGAAAGATGCTAAACCAAGATTAATTAGATGGATGTTATTGTTACAAGAATTTGACATTACTATCAAAGATAAAAAGGGAACCGAGAATGTCGTAGCCGACCATTTGTCCATATTGAATTTTCACCCTTGCTTGAACGTCAATTTCTTGATGATCCTGTTCCCATAAATGACAATTTTCCTGATGAGCAACTTTTAGCCATTAAAGATTCTGACCCTTGGTATGCTGATTTTGTCAATTACTATGTGTTTGATATCATTAATCCAGATTTTGATCATTATGAAAAGAATAATTTTTTGTCGAAAATGAAAAATTATTTTTGGGAAGCACCACATTTATACAAAATTTGTTCAGATTCATTAATAAGAAGATGTATTCCAGAAAAAGACCAACAAGGTATTATGGAATTCTGCCATGGATATTCTTGTGGAGGTCATTTAGTGGAAACAAAGCGCTAGAAAAATTTTGCAATCAAGTTTATATTGGCCTCTTGTTTTTAGAGATTGTGAATTGTTTTATAGAACATGTGATAAGTGTCAAAGAACAGTGGAATAGGAAAGAGAAATGAAATGCCCTTGCATATTAATTTGGTTGTTGAAATCTTTGATGTTTGGGGTATTGATTTCATGGGTCCTTTTCCTGTGTCAAATAATTGTGAGTATATTTTAGTAGCAGTTGATTACGTATCTAAATGGATTGAAGCAGAGCAACCAAGACTAATGATGGAAAAACAAAGTGGTTAAATTCATAGAAGATTTGTTTGCTAGATATGGAGTACCTAAGGCCATAATAAGTGACCAATGAACTCCTCATTTATACCAATAAATTGTTGAATAATGTTCTTAGAAAGCATGGTGTAACTCACAAGTTAGCTACACCTTATCATCCTCAAACATCCGGCCAAGTAGAAGTTAGCAATAGACAAATAAAAGCAGATTAGAAAAGACCTGTTAGGCCTAATCGTAAAGATTGGGAATCCTAAACTTAAGGATGCTTTATGGGCATACCGAAGCGCTTTTAAGACCCCATAGGTATGAGTCGATATAGAATGGTATATGGCAAAGCTTGCCATTTACTAGTTGAAATTGAGCATAAAGCCTATTGGGTCGTCAAAGAATTAAATTTAGATTTAACTTTGGCTGGAGAAGAAAGATTGTTTCAGTTAAATGAGTTAGAAGAACATAGGTTGAATTCATATGAGAATGCAAAAACATATAAAGAAAAGACCAAGAAATATCATGACATGGGGTTAGCAAATAAAATGTTTCATCCAAGAATGAAAGTGTTACTTTTTAATTCTAGACTAAGGGCGGGGAAAATTGAAATCTAAATGGTCGGTCCCTTTATAATCGTGTGAATCTATACCTCATGGAGTCGTTGATATTCAAAATCCTAAAAATAATGAAGTTTTTAAAGTTAATGGACACGGACTCAAGCCATACTTAGAGCCGATGTCGGCTTCAACGAACAATTTGAGTTAATTCGCTTGGTGACAATGAACCACCCCCGATTAGGCTTGCGGTTTGGTCGAGCCAAAGACGTTAAACAAAGGCGCTAAGTGGGAGGCAACCCACTATTTTGAAATTTATTTGCTTTTGTAGTTAGTTTAAATATGTTATTCTCCGTTAAATTTAAGTTTTGGACATTTAACATTTAATTAAATATGCCAAAATTCAAGTTTGGGGGAGAAAAGCATCTTAGTGTTGTATTTATATGTTACTAATATTTTTAGTTTAGAGTCTTTGTTAAGTTTTTTACAAACAGAAAGATACAAAAGATAACGGAATTAACGGAAAAAGGGCTAAACCGCAAAACCTGGCGAAAAGGAAGAAAGAAAATCAAGTGGGATGAAATCGCCCACCACCTTGCGCAAGGTGTTGGACTGCGACCGCAAGGTGCTCAAATGTAAAAACGTCGTGCAACGCATCTTGTCGATCATGGGGAATCGGCGAAGAAGAAGAATCGGTTTGATCGCCCACCTTGCGTCGCACTTGTGGCACCGCAAGGTCCCCTTATATAAAGACATGTCGGGTTTTCATTCGAAATCACCGTAAAATTCTCTCCCTTCCTCAAGAGCAACCTCTTCAAATTTCGGGCAGATCGGCTCAAATTCGGCACTTACTCAAAGATACTCTCTCTCCTTCATCATTCTTCATCTCCTACCTCCCTCACATCCACCATTGCACCCCATCAAGGTTGAAGCTTTTGAAGAAAAGGGAAGAACACCATTGTTGCCGATCAAGCTCAACACTCCGGCTACACTATCCATTTAAGCCGCAAACAAGTAATCCTAACCCCTCTTTAAATTTTTACGTAAAATATTTGCATGCTAGGGTGTTAGATGATTTTAACGTAGATAAAAATTTTGCATGCTTAGAATTAATTTTTAATTTTAAAATTTTAAAAACATATTTTAATTGTTAAAATCTTTAGTTTTTAATTTTTAATTCAAACAAAATGTCCGTCAAGCGTAGAAATACCGGTGCTGTCCTCCGGCCCCGCTCAGGAGGAAGAACAAAATTTTGACATCACCCGATTTGTATCCTACGAGGCCTCAGAACGATATACGGCCAAACTCTCCAAGTCCTTGGTGCCCGAGAGGGGATTCAAGGTGAAGAATTTGGCCTCCAGCCCAAATTTTGTGGCTCGTAGGTGGGGGCTTTTGATAGATTCTCCGCAAGCGGCGTAGTGCCCAGTGCCCATTGTCCAGAGAATTCTATGCCAATGGCAGCATTGGCATGGATGGGGGTGTTTTAGACACCGTTAATGTTAGGGACGTCGTAGTAGATTTTCCGTCCCAAGGCATTAACAACTATTTCGGCACCTCCAACTTTGCAGTGGGTGCCGATGATTTTAGCACACACCTCCAACCCCCCGCTATTACTGTCGAGGTTGTCAATGCGACCATCGCCCTCCCTGGTGTGGTGTGGACCTACAACCGTAATCCACCCTTTGGTCCACGCACCATGGAGGAGTCCTTCCTTCAGAACACGGCCAAGCTCGTGTTCAAATTTGTTTGCGGGCGTCTCATGCCCTCCAGTCACCAACATACGGTGACTTGGGAGAGCGCTGTGTTGACCTACACCATTATGTCTAGTGGGTTTGTTGATGTTGGCCGTCTGATCAATGGCCAAATCAAGACCCTTATTAGAGGTAGGACGAATGCGGGGTTCGCGTTCCCGCATTTGATCACCGAGTTGTGTAGGAGGGCAGGCGTGAGATGGCCCAGACACGCGGAGAGGCTTAAGGCTGGTCCGGCCATTACGAGGGCCATTTTGTTTGAGCACCACCAGCAGCTGAGAGTGAGGGTTCTTCAAGGGGAGGAACCCGAAGAGGAGGAGGAGGACCCGCTCGTTGGGATCTCTAATAGGCTAGAAGAGGTTGCCCTAGAAGGCCAAATGGCAACTCAACAGTTGGCACAAATCCGTGCCAACCAAGAGCGGCTGTTTGGTTGGTTTAACATGGTGGGACAAAATGTCTCCGCCTATTATGGGCTGCCTCCTGGCACGGTACCCGAGTTACATCCTCATTCGTTATTTCCGCCCGACTCACCGTGAGTCGAGGCCCAAGTTCCACCCTCTTTCGTTAGGTGGACCTGCTGTCTCCTTTTGATATTTGTCCTACCCCATCAATCCACTCATATGTTCCTCCATTTTGAGGACAAAATAGAAATTAAGTTTGGGGGGGGGGGGATTTTATGCTTAAAGTCCTAGCAGGTCCTAGCCTAATGAGGAATGGAGTTGGGCTATGTTTTTAGGGTGAAGAAAAAATTCTTTATACGATGACCATCTAAATCTTCACCATATTTTCCTGTTTTTAATCTTTTCTTATTTTCGGAGTTGTTGCCTTGACCAGAATACACTCACATTGGATACTCGTGGGTTCCTCTTGTGGGGACCCATCATCAAAAGAGTCATCGTCATCATCTCCAATTTTCTTATAAAAAAAAATTATATATATATATTTCAAAATTTTCATCCTCGAGTTTAGGTGTGGTAATGCTAGTCATAATCGATGAGGAGTTAATGCAATGAGCCGCATAGTTAGTCCGTAGATCCCTCTGGAATTTACTTAATTTTGTGAAACTTTTACTTTTCTCCAAATTCTTCATGCACCCACACCAGTCATAATTATGGATTGATTATAATAAGTTTTATAAAGTTTATAACACCTACTTCATTACAACAAGATATGCACAAGAATATGATGCATAGCCATTCGGACATAATTGTTGCATTAAATTGTGACTTAGGGTCAATTGCATGATAGTTAGATCCCTTGGATTTTTCTCATTTATATATCTCAAGCACACTTTCGAACCGTGTCTGCATGTTAGTCTCAATTGTCCCTACCATCTGTCTTAGCGAATGCTTATGTGAAATCCAGTGATGCTAAACATTGAACCCCCAATTCCCATAGTTGATATGATATTTTGTGTTGTCTTACTTGTTTTAAAAACCACATGAGCATTTGGCATTAAGAAATGATTTAGGCCATCTTTGGATCGTTAGAGCCTAAATATTCCCTGACCTATACTAAAAATATCCCTAGTGTCCCCGTTGAGCCTAATGAAAAAGAATGGAGTATGCTAAGCACACTATTTAAACCCCATTCGCCATCGCTTCTATTACCCACATTAACTTAACCCTAAAAGCGTATACACTTTTAGCCTACCCTTTGAGAGAGTAGGATGTGGGTGGGAAATTGATTTTGGAGGACCACTTCTTTTCGCTTAGGCTATTTTTCTGAAGACTTCTTCTCTCGTCGAATAAAAAAAAAAAGAAAAATTATGTATCGACGAAAAATGAAACGGAAGAAGAAGAGTGTAACAAAGATTCAAATGGAAGCATAACTTTCAAGAGAAAAATATGTCAGAAAAATCATGCTGATAAGAATGATATTTTTAGAAGTATATACTGCCCAAAACAAGTTTGGGGGGGGGGAAAGAAGAAAAGTGAAAAGTAACGAAAAACACTCCTCCACTTGTAGTCTTTGCAGGTCCTAGCCTAAATAGGGAAAACTTCCTTTTGCTTGGAAGTATGAGGGATAAAGGGTAGTCTTACTCTCTCACTTTGAATTCCAATCCCTTTCCATCAAATCCCCCAACACCTTGGCCTTACATTACAAGCTAAATAAAGACCTAATGATCTTCTTGCCAATGCTTATGTCGTTTTAACTGTCAAGTGAGTCATATGGAATTGATCACACACTTCATGTTCAATATTATTCGCCCTAAAGCTCACTGTGTTAGCATAATCTTAGCTATTACAAGTAATTGGGATAGGAGAGCATTGTATGGCATACATAGAAGTGCATGAGATGGATGTATAAGTCTTTTAAATCCTTGGGACCTTTCTGTCTGTAACTGACCGGGTTTGGATGGTAGATCTCATAATTCTTAATGCATAATTTTCTATTAAACTTTGATTTTCATATGAATGTGGTGTTTAGCTTAATAAAACAGTTTTAGTTAAGATATTCTCTAAGACTGGTGAGCACACACACACGGAGAAATTAAAAGTAGTAGTAGCTTTAAGAAAAGGTCAGTTGATTTTATGTGACTAAGCCTGCATATATGTGGTGAGCATTGAACTGAGATTGCTTTGCATACCATACACTTATAACTTGAGGGGAAGCCAAAAAGATTTTATGTTTATTTTTAGTTTAATTTTTATTTGCTTTTGTATTTATCTGTTTTTGTATTTATCTGCTTAGTCGAGTCACTCGAAAGAGTCTCCTTGAGTTTGTGGGTTTTTAGAGGAGTGTAAATAGTGTCACCCTCCAAAAAGATTTTTCATTTTTTGTTATTTATATGTTTTTGTATTTATATGTTCTGTTTACTCGTGGACGAGCATAGTTTAAGTTTGGGGGTATTTGATCGATGTATTATATACGTCGATTTTATATGCTTCTATGACTTAAATTATGTTATTTGACGAGGCTTTTGGCTACTAATATATGTTTTCAGTGAGTTTTGTAAATTTCAGGGTTATTAGTGAAAATATGCGAAACTCCATGGTTTTAAGTGCAAATTTCAAGAAGGGCCCAAAAGGAAAAATGAAGAAAGAACAGAAGCTGGCGAATTTGGAGACCTTGCGGACGCAAGGTACATCGACCCGCAAGGTAGGCGTCCAAGCAACCAAAGGCCAGACACACTGGAGACCTTGCGGACGCAAGGTACCCAACACCTTGCGACCGCAAGGTGGTCAGAATACGATATCTTCGGATTTTCACACAGTGATTCGATTGGATTACAACTCCCGAGTATATATTGAAGTTAGATTCCGAGAGCAATATAGAGAGAGACGGCTGGAAGCTCTCTTTAGTAGATTTTAGGTAGTTTTTAGATTGTATATCATAATTAGATTGTGTAATTTCAAGTATTGAAGATCAAACCATGTATCCGATATTCTCCATGTGCTGTTCATTGTCTATGATAAACTAAATCATCCATAATCTAGGAGGCGAGAGGTAACTTGTATCGAATTTATGATTTGATTCTTATATATGATCATTCAATTCTTGTTGATTGTGTTGTTTATCAATCCCTATATTATTTTGCTTTGAACAAATGAATGTAATCGCAAATAATAAAGGCCTAGAGGTGCGGATAGCTGCATGACCAATGTGCATATGTCGTACACTAGCTCACCAACACAATAAATTGGACCTATCGATGCACGAGAGTGATAAGTTAGGACCAGGTTCATACATGATCTAGATGACAGATAGATCATAAATCTAGGTGACAGCTAGATTTACAGTTCCTGTGCTTAGGATATAGAATGGATGAATTTTGCGGGGATGGAGGCTGAACCAATTGTTCAACAGACTATATCTATCTTTAGTGAACGAACCCAAAACTTTGAATGATAATTATGATGAATTGAACATAAAGGAGATACAAGTGAAACCCAGAATCCTAGATTGCCACGCACCATAAGATCTTCATATCTGTAATTACTTAAACATCTAAATGTAAATAGTAGTTAGAGTAGAAATAAATATAAAAACCCCCTTTAGATCAATAATTTGCTATCAATAAATAGCACTGTTTGTGATCACTTGTCTCTGTGGGTTCGACCCTTGCTTCCAATACTATTCTATAATAGTCTTGTCCACTTGCAAGGAAAAAGATTAATTAAAGCATCGATCAATGGGGCACCCACTAGATGAAGAATAAGTGACATGAGAATGAGTAGAATGAAGATCATTCAGACTACGGCTAAGGACTTCCGCTGCTATAATAAAGAGAGCTGGGGAGAGAGGATCTCCTTGACGAAGTCCCCGCGAAGAGTTAAAAGAACCTGTGGGAGAGCCATTAACTAGTACAGAGAATCAATTGTTGGAGATTAGACGCCAAATCATGTCGATAAAAAATTCACAGAACCCAAACCTCCGAAGAACTTTGATGAGGAAGTGCCAATCAATCCTATCAAAAGCCTTGCACATATGCATATATTTTAGGATAAATGCCTATATGGATTTATGGAATGCTAGATAATTATATGTATGAACAAAAGTAATATACTATATGTTTTTTTTTCTCTTTTTTTTTCTAATATGCACAATGAGTATGGATGTATGACATGATATGGCATAATTAATGAAATAGCATGAAAAAGTGAATTAAACTACTTTTTATGTGTTTTCTCTCTCCCTTTTTTTGTTTTTTTGTTTTTCGTTTTTGGGATGATGAGTTTTTTTTTCTTTTGGCATGGAAGACTATCACTCGGCTTCGGACTAGCTCGGAGAAGCTGGCTGCGACATATGACTCGTTGCCGACGCATGTGAGGATTCTGGTGGAGCAAACTGGCTTAGCAACATTCATACGAGCTAATGGCTAGTTTCACAGTTATTTGTCAATCCATGAGGTTTTGAGGGAGTATTGGTGGGACACCACCCATACCTTCCACTTCAGCTGGGGAGAGGCTACTATGACCCCTTTTGTTATCACCGACATTCCTACTGGAATCGATTGGAACCTAACACCGGATTTCAACCTCCGTCACCAACATGAGGTGGTTGAAGATTTATTGGGCCTTGTGCCGGATTATAAAAGTTCAGATGAAGTTCGTATTCGCAACGTAAAGATCTAGCTCGAACAGAATGTTGGGCTTGTTGATGATGATGACTACGAGGCTGTGACTCATGGGACCCGAGCATTTCTGTTTTTCTTTCTAGGAGCGACTATCTTTGCAAATTTGTCAACAACCTTGCGGGTATCCATTCTGGGTTGTCTGTGGGACTTGTACCGGGTTTCTGAATTTGATCTGGGACAGGTGGGCTTAGCCGAACTTTATTCTTCGATGGACCATTCGAGTCGCAGCGAATCTCCCAACCTTAATGCTTGATTTCATCATTTCTATTTATGGATATATATTTATGCTAGAATATATACATCATTTATTATCTTTGATGTCTTTCTTCTTTGAAGGTCTAGGCTTATTCAGTTTTTGGCTTCGCCCCTTGTCCACTTCGGAGATGAATTCATGCACCTCCCTTCCTTGCAGAATATTTAAACGCCAATCGGGTAGAGGATGACTGTAGACACCCCAATTTCATACCCCTGGTATGTGACTAACATAAAATATCAAGAACTGTCAAAACTTAACAAATGTCAAGTTATAGGAGTTAAAAAAATGCGAAAGGAAAAGCAGGATGCGCGAAACAGTGAACTGCGGGGGGTGAAAGTGCAAAAAATTAAAGTGGAATAGTAGCATTGGTGCCGCACCAAGAGATGCCTTGGCCGCACCATGCCATTCACTGTAGCTGTCTCAGAGAAGAAATGGTACAACCCTTGAACTCGCGGTACCACCCATTGAAGCTGCTGAACAAACCGAACAATTCCAGCCGAGTCCCTGGTTCTCAACTATAAATAGAAGCCTCGGCCTCCTCATTTCAGTGCTCATTTTCCGCGATCAAGAATCGCAACGAAGTTCTGTCTCTCCGTTCCTTCGATAAATATTAGTACGAGAGGTGAGAGATAGGTGAGTGGAAGCCCCTAAAATCTCCAAACCTCGTCCAAACTCCGCCAAAATAAATACCCATAGGTTATAAGTGATCCCTAGCCTAGTTGTTAGGTATCCACCTCACTTCCCCGGCCCAAAAATCCCAAAGTAAGCCGTTACTCTGCCCGAGTAACGAGCTGAAAAGTCAGAAAACTAAGCTGTGGTTCCGCCCAACCAAAAAGGCCAAAACCTACCAAAATAAGCTGTCACTCAGCCCGAGTTGATAAGCCCAAAGTCTCATAAATAAGCAGTCACTCTGCCCAAATCAAAACAACAACCACATAACACACAACAAAAAAGACTCCCTCTCCCTAAAGGACAGAGCGAGCACATCACCGCTATAAAAGGTAAAGCCTTTAAGGGCGTTATTTATTGTATTTATTTACTTTTCTGTCTTTTTATTTTTTCAAATTGTTATTTAAATCCGACACAATGTAGCCAATATAAGCCGTTGTGCTGCCCGGATTAGAATAGGAATAGTATGTAAAAGAGCCATTATAATGGCCAAATATTCTTAAATATGTCTGTAATTATTGTAAGGAAATGGCTGCGAGTCCGTAAATAATGTAGCCATGGATGTATTTGTTTTAATTTCCTGTCTTTTAATACTTTATTTATTTGCTAAATAAATATAACAATAAGCATACTTCAGCCAAAAACCATTTTGAGACCGAAAGGGCGAGTTGGGTGCCTAGCACCTTCCCAACTCGTAACTTAGCCTCCGAACCTGTTTTCTTTTCTCTGGTTTATTTTTCTTTTCTTTGGTTTTGCTTTATTTGCCTTAAAATAAAGATGTCGACTCTAAAACTTTCAGATCCAGTGGGGCCTCGCAACATTCCTTCTTTGCACTTTCCTGCTCTCCCCTAAAAAAGGGAGAAATGGGAATGGAAGGGTGATGTATTCCCATATCCTGGTATCCCCTAAAAAAGGGATAACTTGATGCGGGAAACCCAAAGCTCCCACAGTGATCTGAATGGGCCATAAGGCTACTTTTAATAAAATCCATAGTGGGAGCGTCGCAATATCATTTCTTGCACTTTTCCGTCTTCCCCAAAAAAAGGGAAAATGGGAATGAAAGGGTAATGCATTCCCATATCCTGGTATCCCCTAAAAAAAGGATAACTTGATGCGGGAAACCATGAGTTCCCATATTGGATACAAAATTCACTAAAGGCAACCGATGCACATTCCAACGTACTAACATAGACAGCACTCCTCTCGCACTTTTGATTCCGTCTTCCCCTAAACAAGGGAGGGTGGAACGAGAGCAGTGGTGTCCCGCATCCGCACTTACGCGCACCCCTATCCAAGGGCGCGTGGGGCGCGGGTCGCCCCCCTGGAACCTCACAGTGGCGACTCTGCTGGGGAGTTGTTTTATTTTAAATAAAATGGAGTGCTAGACTCATAAAATAAAACTTTTTTGTTTTTATTTGTTTCTGGCTGCAGTATGCTTGTTATATTAATTTACGCATTTGAATATAGTGTTCCTATACATCCGTGACTATATTTGTGGATATGATCCTCCATCTTGCAGCAGTTTCGTTCCGAATACTGTTACAGGTGTGTTTAAGAATATTAAATAAAAAAATTTCAAAAAAATATAAAAAAAAAATTTGAAAAGTCAAAATAATATATATATATATATATATATATATATATATATATATGTTACAATAAATTCCGGGTAGTACAACAAAAGAGCCGGGGCTTTATTTTATTTCCAGCTCTATATTATTATTTCTTTCGATTTATTTTCCTTTTCATTTTATTATGTACATTTATACATATCTGTATTCATTCTGTTATTTTATTTTGGGGACATAGGACCAAAATTTGTAATTAATAGAGATAGATAGTTTCCCCGCTTTTCTTTCTATTTCTTAAAATGGTGTGCTTGCTTGCTTGCGCTCAAAAATAAAAAGCCGAGAAAATCAACATATAACAGCAAGACAGACCATATCTGTTTTGTTTATTTATTTATTTATATATCTGTAAATAAATAAAGACTTTACTTCTTTCTAGATACCGCACACACGTGCACACATATAAATATATTCCGAACTGTTACCCTACACCATGGCCAGCCTACCCTCTGCATAAGCCAACGTTAGAATGCATATAATTTTTCAGGACACTTCACAGACCGACCGGTTTTTGCATCTCTGGGTTATGAGCCAGCCCCTGTTTAAAAAAAATCAAAAAAAAAAAAAATATATATATATATATATATGTCAAAAAAAAACTGCGCAAGTTCAAAAGAAAAAATATATATGTATATAATAAGTGCGCACAAAAAAAAATACAGAATAAAAATATAAATAACAAACATGGGCTGACTTATAATTCTCAGATGCTCGACCTAGACCATTTCGGATGGTGGATCCTGGAAAGAGTATAGGCCCTTTGCCTGGGACCAGTCCAGTCCTGGGGAGTCGAAAGGCAGGTGGAATATGTTGGTCCTATACTCTGGAGAAAGAATCCACTGTTCCAGGAAAAGTCCTGAGACCGTCAAAATAAAGCAGGTGCTTATCCGGTCAATTGTAGGTAACAAATAAGTAATAATAAAATATACTAATAAAAAGGCACGCTGTACTCCAAGCCCAAACAGCCCCCAGCCAGCCTTCTGATACCTCCAAAACCCCATTTTCCTCATAAATCTGGCCCGAATTTGGAAAGGCAGACATAATACTGGCCGGTTGATACGGGAAAGTAGTGCAGAAATCAGATCAGAGGGTATCAGTTTCAGATTAGACAAAAGCAGAATCAGTTCAGAAGGTACAGATCCGAGCAGTATGGCAGCAGAAAGTGAACAGTCAGCTATGGGTACAGATTCAGGGGCTCCAGGGTATGTTCCGCCTCTGGCAATGCAGGAATGGTTTGACCAAAAGTTGGGTGCAACGATGAGTCAAATGATTAATCTAGTACAAAGCCTAAAATCCAGTGGTGAGGTGAATTCTTCCTCTACTATTCCCCAAGAAGCATCCACATCTCTGGTGCCTCCAAACCCAACCCCTCAGCCAAACGCTAACCCACCAAATACTACCACTATCCAAAATCCCAATCCTCCACCAAATCCCTACTACCCAAATATCTATCCTTACCCATCCTACCCACCATATCTTCCCCCAAATACCCAGAATCCAAACGACCTCCCTTTTCCTATGACTAACCCACTCCTAAATAGCCCACATATGGACCCAAAAAGCTTTAACCCACCAGGCCAAGTTACCACATATTTACCTCCTAATGATCCTGGTCGCCCGGCCGAAACCGTCAATAACCCACCAACCCAGAATCCATACACTACCCAAAACCAACCGAACCAAAATCCTTATACTGTCCAAAATCCACCAACCCAAAATATTTATTCAACCCAATACCCATATCCAACCCAGAGTCCTTATAATGCCCAAATTCCATCAACCTAGAACCCATAGACTGTCCAAAACCCACCAGCCCAAAATCCTTACCAAAACCTTCAACCAGGAAATAACCCAGCCTTCCCAAATCCAGCCAGTATATATCAAAAGCCAACTCCCCCAGCCACCAAAATGGAGGCCGACATGGAAAATATGAAGGCCATGATACTTAAGCTTCTCAATAAAGGGGAATTTTCTACGCGGGCCCTAACATTGCAACCATCGGCAATACTTCCCTCAAAGTTCAAAATGCCCGACATAGAAAAGGTCGATGGGACTGGATGCCCTATATCCCATTTGAAGTCTTATTCCACCGGCATGCAGTGAAGGGGAGCTAGCTTTGAGGCTATGGCTTCCAATTTTCACCTCACCCTGATAGGAGCTGCCAAACAATGGTTAATGTTGTCTGACAGCAGTACCATGAATACCTGGGACCAGATAGCCGAAGTATTCCTTGAAAGATACAAAGACAATACCAGTCCTGAAAAGAGGAGGGACCTTGAATCGTGCACCCAACGGGAAAAGGAATCATGCGCCGAGTTTGCAGTCAGGTGGAAGAGAAAGCTAGCACAGACCTTTGACATACCTGATCCGGCCGAGTCATGCCGAATGTTCATCAAAAACCTCCAGCCCAATTTCAAAGAAATAGTGGAGATATGAGCCCGTATGGATGATGATATACGGACTGGCCAACTGAAAACCAATACGTCTCCTAGTTCTTTCCGTTACTCCAAAGGAAAGACAGCCGCACCAGCTCCAGTCATCAATATGGTAGGGAATGCCTCAACCCTATTTTCTACCCAAAATTATAGCTCTGTTCCATGGTATTATGGGTCGGACAGGTCTGTCAATACAGTGGGAGCAAATAATGGCCCGGCCAAAAAATTCAGAAATCAGAACAGGGTAAGTCGGCATTATGATGATGTGAGAACCCGAACCCATTGCATGTTTGTTATCATTATAACATGTTTATAATATGTCTTGACATATTTGAGACTTCATTTCATTCATGTCTTGTTGGCATTGAGTTGGTTGAGATCATAATAGAGTAATGGTCTTCCATGCGTTGCATGCGTTGTTGTTGTTGTTGTTGTGTCGGGTGTTCATATTAACGTGTTATCACCTTAATAAGTCTCTTGAGAATCTTAGTACTTTGCATCTAAGGTTAATTATGTTCATCTTAGTTGTTGTGTTCTTGGTTGGGAGTTTAGAAGCTTCGTTGCTTCGTTTGTGTTTTATGGTTTTACTTCATTGCTTGTATTGCCTTCATTTCGTCTCGAGAGAAGTTCGGTTGAGTTCTAGGCCTTGAATACAAGCTATAACCATGATTAAGCAAGCCTAATACATGTTCATTCTATCCTAGATTAAGTTGGGATTGACTCGCGTTTGATTTGTTGGCCTCTTGTTGAGTGATTCCAGCCATGTTCTAACCTGTTTCGGATGTGTTTCGGGTGATGTTCGGGCCTGTACCGATTGTGTTTGAGTGTTGGTTTACACCCCTTGAATTTCTTGGGTTGTTTGGGGTTGATTCTAGGCCAAATTTGAAGGCTTTTCAACCTGGAGACCTTGCTATCGCAAGGTGGTTTGGTCTTGCCCCCGCATAGGAGGCAACAACTTGGGGAAGCAATGTTCTGGAGACCTTGCGGAGGCAAGGTGGAGATGACCTTGCGACCGCAAGGTCATCAGTACTTCATTTGCGGGATTTTTGTTTAAGTTTTGGTTGAAGACCAACTAGCCCTTGCCCTTGGCCGCCCTTAGAGACTCAAGCCCTCTTTGTTGACTTAGTCCAAGCCTCCTAAACCCTTGGATGAGATCTATCAATGGCTAGCAAGCCATTTCACCCCCTTCACTTGGATTGAGGTTTAGTTTGAGGTATATAAGCCTTTGTTCAGCCATTGTTGATCACAAAAAAACTCCATTGTTGGCTGAACATAGCTCCATTTTCGTCCTTGGGAAGAAACTCAACTTGAGAGACCATTTCCCGGAGATCCGCTGGTCCGATTGACGAACCGAGACCGCCAAATCGAAGAGCTTGATCTTCTCTACAACAATATTCTCTTTAATCAACCTTCCATCCATTAATCATAGGACTAAGGTGAGTGACAATTCCTTGAGATTTCCATGTTAAATAAATAGCATGACCCCTTCATTATAGTTGTTCTGATAGTGATTGTGAACATCTTTTGTGAAGACAAAACTTCCATTTCAACATATATAAAATGTGTATGATTTTATGAAATCTCTAGGAAGTTATGATTTTGACATTTATTAAAGCATGAATGTTGTTTGTATTAAGCTTGGGAATAACTCTTGTGAAAGAGTTCGGTTCAATTCAAGGTTTAACAAAATCAACGAAACTAGGGTTTGAAACTCGAGATTGTGTTTAAGGCTAGTTCGAGAACATGAACGGCTTAGTTATCAAGTTCTAAATGAACGGAGAACATAGGGAAGGGCAATGTGATACATATAGTATCAATACTCTACTTGGTTGAATTTTAGTAAAACTCACCGGAGTTGAAATTAGGGAGTTATGAACAATAACGACTCCACAATCAATCCCTACGACGAATATAGTTCGTTAGACCAATGAATTAGCTTACGATACTTTGAGATGGATTGATGGTTATGCCTTGATGTATGTGTGCTTATAAGACTCAATCGAGTTCTTACGCGGTTGTGTGATCGTGTGAAATAAATGCATGATCGAGAGCATGTTATAGAATGATATATCTATTTGACATGATGAATTTAGTGCGTTAGACTAATGAATTAGCTTACGTGACTTTGGGATGGATTGAAGGGCATATTTGATATGTGTGCTTATAAGACTCAATCGAGTTCTTATGTGGTTTGTGTGATCGTGTGAAATAAATGCATGATTAAGAGCATGTTGTAGAATAATGAATCTATTTGACATGTTGAATTCGCTCTTGTCGAATTCTTGTGTGATTCCTTAAGTGAGTAAACAACTACTTGTTGAATAAGTTCGCTCTTGTTGAACTTATTCCTTATTTGAGATTTCATGACCAGTAAACATCTACTTGGCATTGCATGAGTCCAGCTGGCATATTTGATTGAGTCGTTGGTGTGACAATGCATCGCCGTCACGAGTTATGGGGCTCGTGATAGTGATGGGTTGTTATACCGGGTTTTTATCACACACGCCCACCTTGGCCACAGTGGGGAAGTAGCACCTTTCTTTGTAACCAAGAGAGCACATTGGAAAGTCTAAGAACCGAGTAGAGAGCTCGGCCGAGTAGAGAGCTTCGGTACTTTGATACACTCATCACGGGTATCATTGGCACGAATGTTAACGCTGTATTGCGGGAGCTACGTAGCGGCATCGGTTTCATATCATATCCTCCGTATATGTGGTTTACCTTTATAGCACTTATGTCAAACAATGTGCTACCATGGATATGTGTTTTAAGTGTTTATTAAATGAACGCTTTGATTGACTTGATATTAAAAATGATATCTTGATATGTATGCTGCATGATGCCATGACATGCATAATTGTTAACTCACAAAGTCTTTATGACTTACCCCCTCCCTTTTACTGCTTTAGATCCGAGCCGTTCAGGTACCGCTCGTTGAGGTGTTGCAGGATTTGTGCTTGTCCGTGATCGCACGCGACGAGGTTGTGGGTTTTAGATGTTCTTATTTTATTCTGTTTTGTAAGGACGTTGGGTATAGCAAGTCATTTAGACTTCGTTTGGGAATTTGGTTTCGTTGTATTTATGTCTATACTTGTATTCTATTTTGGGCGCCGGCGCATGTACGCCGAGCCTTGTATAGATGTAGTATGATTCACGTGTTTTAAAACTTCCGTTGGGCATTACTTTAGCTCTTATTATATTATGATGTTCTCCGGCGTATTGTAGCCGTCGAGGTATATCTGCATAAACTGTGTAGTGATCGGTTCCGGTAGTAAAGTCGCCGATGATTTGGTATAATTGTCTTAATTGTTATATCAGGTGTAAAAAGTTTTAAATTGTTCCGGCCTTTTGGTGCCGAGTCGTGCTTCAACTAAAATGTTGCGTCACGTCGATTTCCAAAACTGAGTCTTTGCATGTATTGTTGTCCTATTTGGATGACTTGATTTGTGATTCCATCTCGGGGTCCGGGTCGGGTCGTCACAGTTGGTATCAGAGCTTTATAGGTTAGCTATCGGCCAGGATAGGTTCCATGGCCTAGGTGGGTTGGTTCCCTGTGTGAATCTTGACGTTGAGTGTTCTGGATCATGCCTTATTGGCAGATTCTTCGAGAATGAATACGACTTGGAGTACTAAGTTCGTTTGTTCTAGATTGCCGTGAGTGAAGGTTTGTGTCTAGGAGTATTATATTTCTCCTATATTGCTTATGAGTTGCAGTTATACCAAGAGTGGGTGCTGCGTTTTAGTAGAGTTGTTGTTCCTTGTTCCATTTTTAGGAATCTGAGAAGCTAGATTGTCTGTCCCAAGGGTGATCGTCGTGTTAATAATTATAGAGAAAAATCGTTGTAATACGTTTCAAGAGCGGAGTGGTTAAACCTCCCGTGGTACCTATTAGTATTTCATGGATTACTCTACAGGTGTAGATAGTTATGGTAGTAATTAACCACCAGTCCTTGTATTACTAGTGTTGGGAATTTGAGAACTCTTTCCCGATGGTTGTGTTTGGGTATTTGGGGGACTACCTTGATTAAGGTGAAATTTCCTCATGATATGTTGGAACATTGAGATTGGCCAGTAGGTGATCACATGATGATTGGTTGTCGACCCGTATGCGGTTTGACTTATAAGGATTGGTCGTATACTAGTTAGTAAGAATATGCTACCTAGTGACGCGTGAAATGTTGAATTGTCTCTTGATTAGTCTAATACATTTATAGTGTACTAGCCTTGTATAATGTGTTTTATCTACCATTGATAGGTAGTTAATGGTATGAATATTTCAAAATCTTGTTTACATACATAGTAAATTAATATACTATGTTGCATGATGTTGATGCCATGCCTATATGTGCTTATGATTTGTATTCTTGAGACCGATATAAAGGATGCTTTTATGTGATTCACGAACACCCCACATCCTTTACGACGAAAGATTTTGAAGTCACTTCAGAGGGCCCCTGACTTGATTATCAAGAGGTCTTCGTCGGAGAACTAGAATGGTATAAATTAGATTTGAAATTGACCAAACCAATTACCAAAAAGGTATGGAACAGTAAATGGTGTATTGCTATAAAGGTGCAAATATTATGCACCGTATTTTATTGAGAATTTATGTGTATTGCCTGCTCAGTTGCCTTATGTGCTTGAGGTGTCTACACCGTTGAGTGATTGTATGCTTGCATCTGAGGTTTATAGGGGTTGCGATGTACTTGTTTGTGATCGGGTTTTGCATGCGGATTTGGTAGTATTGCCTATCCGGGATTTTGATGAGATATTGGGTATGGATTGGCTATGTGTTTACCATGCGTTAGTAGATTGCCGTCGCAAGAGGGTTACTTTTGCCATGCCCGGAATTCCGGAGTTTGTGTTTATTGGCGATCATGCTATGAGAGGTATACATGTTATTTCTGCTTTGCGGGCTAGAAAACTTCTATCTCAGGGGTGTACTGAGTGTATTGCTTGTGTGCTTGATACTAGCATGTCTTCTGTTAGTATAGAGGATGTACCGGTAGTTAATGAATTTCCGGATGTCTTTTCGACTGATTATGCATTACCTCCTGACCGAGAGTTAGAGTTTTGCATTGAGTTATTGCCCGGTACTTCACCTATCTCTAGAGCACCTTATAGGATGGCTCCAGCTGAGTTGAGAGAGTTGAAGGAGCAGTTGCAGGAACTGCTGGATAGGAAGTTTATTAAACCGAGTGTGTCTCCGTGGGGTGCACCGGTTTTGTTTGTGAAGAAGAAGGATGGTAGTTTGCGATTATGCATTGACTATCGTCAGTTGAACCAGGTTACTATAAAGAATAAGTACCCTTTACCTCACATTGATGATCTCTTTGATCAGCTTCAGGGGTCTGTTGTGTATTCCAAGTTAGACTTGAGGAGTGGTTACCACCAGTTGAGGGTTCGCACGAGGATGTCCCGAAGACCTTTCGCATGGCGTTTGGCCATTATGAGTTTGTTGTGATGCCGTTTGGTTTGACAAACGCGCCTGCCGTTTTCATGGACTTGATGAATAGGGTGTTTCATGAGTACCTTGATTGCTTTGTAGTGGTGTTCATTGATGATATCCTTGTGTACTCGAAGTCACGAGAGGAGCATGAGCATCATTTGAGAGAGATTCTTAATGTGTTGCGTAAGAAACAGCTTTTTGCTAAATTTAGCAAGTGTGCATTCTGGCTAGAACAAGTTGCTTTTCTTGGGCATGTTGTGTCTAGTGATGGTATCGCGGTGGATCCATCAAAAGTTGAGGCTGTTACCAAATGGAAGACTCCTAGTACGGTGACCGAAGTCCGTAGTTTCTTGGGCTTGGCGGGTTATTACCGTAGGTTCATTGAGGGATTTTCTAAGATTGCCACTCCTATGACCAATCTTACTCAGAAGAAGTCTGCTTTTGTTTGGAGTGACAAGTGTGAGGCTAGCTTTCAGGAGTTGAAGAGGAGGTTGACTACAGCTCCGGTTTTAGCTTTGCCTAGTGATGGTGAGAACTTCGTGGTTTATTGTGACGCTTCTTTGGAAGATGCTCGAGGATATCCGTGAATGGAGTCCTGTTGTGAGTGAGCATAGTGTTCTCTTTGCTAGTGTTCGTGCTACACCAGTATTGTTTGGGTGGATCAAGGAAGCTCAAGCTACTGATCCAGAACTGATGAAGATTATCGATGGATTGGGTGAGAATAATACACCCAAGTTCGCGATAAATAGTGATGGGATTTTGACATTTCAGGGTAGGGTTTGCGTTCCTTCTTCCGATGAAGTGAAACGCATGGTTCTTGATGAGGCTCACAAGGCCAAGTATACGATACATCCGGGTAGTACTAAGATGTACCGTGACTTGAAGAGGCAGTTTTGGTGGAATGGTATGAAGAGGGAGATAGCTGAGTATGTTTCGAGATGTTTGACGTGCCAGCAGGTTAAGGCTGAGCACCAGAGACCTGCCGGTTTGCTTCATCCACTTGAGATTCCGGAGTGGAAGTGGGAGCATATTACCATGGATTTTGTTAGAGGTTGCCACGTACTCGTAGAGGCTTTGATGCAGTTTGGGTTATCGTTGATAGGTTGACTAAGTCTTCTCATTTTATCCCTATTGCGATTTCCTACAGTTTGAGTCAGTTGGCAGCGTTGTACATTCAGGAGATTGTGAGATTACATGGTGTACCGATTAGCATTGTGTCAGATAGAGACCCCAGATTTACTTCGAGGTTCTGGCATTCTTTGCAGGAGGCTTTGGGTACAAAGCTGAATTTTAGTACTGCGTTTCATCCACAGTCTGATGGTCAGTCAGAGAGATTGATACAGATTTTGGAAGATATGTTACGTGCGTGTGCTATGGATTTCAAGGGTAGTTGGGATTCACATCTACCGTTGGCTGAGTTCGCGTATAAAAACAGCTATTAGTCGAGCATTGAGATGGCGCCATACGAGGCATTGTATGGGCGTAAGTGTTGATCACCGATTTGCTGGGATGAGGTTGGGGAGGCTAAGTTATGGGGTTCGGAGATGGTTTTACAGTCGGCTGAGAGTGTGAAGCTGATTAGAGACAGATTGCTTACAGCACAGAGTAGACAGAAAAGCTACGCGGACAACCGGAGACGTGATCTTGAGTTTCAGGTTGGTGACTTTGTGTTCTTGAAGGTATCGCCCCGGCGCGGTACTAAGCGGTTTGGGAAGAAAGAGAAACTTTCTCCTAGGTTTATTGGTCCGTTCGAGATCTTAGAGCGGATTGGTTCTTTGGCTTATAGACTTGCGTTACCACCGTCTATATCGGGTGTACATGATGTGTTTCATGTTTCGATGCTTCGTAAGTACTTGAAGGACGAGTCACACGTCCTTACTTATGAGGAGATTACCTTTGAGCCCGATCTTTCCTACGTTGAGAAACCGGTGAGGATTCTTGATACCAAGGAGCAAGTCTTGAGGACCAAGCGGATTCCTTTAGTGAAGGTCTTGTGGAAGAATCATGATATTGAGGAAGCCACATGGGAGACCGAGCTTGAGATGAGAGAGAAATACCCTTTCTTGTTCGAGATTTCTGGTATGAATTTAGGGACTAAATTCCTTTAAGTGGGGGAGGATGTGAGAACCCGAACCCATTGCATGTTTGTCATCATTATAACATGTTTATAATATGTCTTGACATATTTGAGACTTCATTTCATTCATGTCTTGTTGGCATTGAGTTGGTTGAGATCATAATAGAGTAATGGTCTTCCATGCGTTGCATGCCTTGTTGTTGTTGTTGTGTCAGGTGTTCGTATTAACGTGTTATCACCTTAATAAGTCTCATGAGAATCTTAGTACTTTGCATCTAAGGTTAATTATGTTCATCTTAGTTGTTGTGTTCTTGGTTGGGAGTTTAGAAGCTTCGTTGCTTCGTTTGTGTTTTACGGTTTTACTTCATTGCTTGTATTGCCTTCATTTCGTCTCGAGAGAAGTTCGGTTGAGTTCTAGGCCTTGAATACAAGCTATAACCATGATTAAACAAGCCTAATACATGTTCATTCTATCCTAGATTAAGTTGGGATTGACTCGTGTTTGATTTGTTGGCCTTTGTGGAGTGGATTCCAGCCATGTTCTAACTTGTTTCGGATGTGTTTCGGGTGATGTTCGGGCCTGTTCCGATTGTGTTTGAGTGTTGGTTTACACCCCTTGAATTTCTTGGGTTGTTTGGGGTTGATTCTAGGCCAAATTTGAAGGCTTTTCAACCTGGAGACCTTGCTATCGCAAGGTGGTTTGGTCTTGCCCCCGCATAGGAGGCAGCAACTTAGGGAAGCAATGTTCTGGAGACCTTGCGGAGGCAAGGTGGAGATGACCTTGCGACCGCAAGGTCATCAGTACTTCATTTGCGGGATTTTTGTTTAAGTTTTGGTTGAAGACCAACTAGCCCTTGCCCTTGGCCGCCCTTAGAGACTCAAGCCCTCTTTGTTGACTTAGTCCAAGCCTCCTAAACCCTTGGATGAGATCTATCAATGGCTAGCAAGCCATTTCACCCCCTTCACTTGGATTGAGGTTTAGTTTGAGGTATATAAGCCTTTGTTCAGCCATTGTTGATCACAAAAACTCCATTGTTGGCTGAACATAGCTCCATTTTCGTCCTTGGGAAGAAGCTCAACTTGAGAGACCATTTCCCGGAGATCCGGTGGTCCGATTGACGAACCGAGACCGCCAAATCAAAGAGCTTGATCTTCTCTACAACAATCTTCTCTTTAATCAACCTTCCATCCATTAATCATAGGACTAAGGTGAGTGACAATTCCTTGAGATTTCCATGTTAAATAAATAGCATGACCCCTTCATTATAGTTGTTCTGATAGTGATTGTGAACATCTTTTGTGAAGACAAAACTTCCATTTCAACATATATAAAATGTGTATGATTTTATGAAATCTCTAGGAAGTTATGATTTTGACATTTATTAAAGCATGAATGTTGTTTGTATTAAGCTTGGGAATAACTCTTGTGAAAGAATTCGGTTCAATTCAAGGTTTAACAAAATCACCGAAACTAGGGTTTGAAACTTCGAGATTGTGTTTAAGGCTAGTTCGAGAACATGAGCGGCTTAGTTATCAAGTTCTAAATGAAGCGGAGAACATAGGGAAGGGCAATGTGATACATATAGTATCAATACTCTACTTGGTTGAATTTTAGTAAAACTCACCGGAGTTGAAATTAGGGAGTTATGAACAATAACGACTCCACAATCAATCCCTACGACGAATATAGTTCGTTAGACCAATGAATTAGCTTACGATACTTTGAGATGGATTGATGGTTATGCCTTGATGTATGTGTGCTTATAAGACTCAATCGAGTTCTTACGCGGTTGTATGATCGTGTGAAATAAATGCATGATCGAGAGCATGTTATAGAATGATATATCTATTTGACATGATGAATTTAGTGCGTTAGACTAATGAATTAGCTTACGTGACTTTGGGATGGATTGAAGGGCATATTTGATATGTGTGCTTATAAGACTCAATCGAGTTCTTATGTGGTTTGTGTGATCGTGTGAAATAAATGCATGATTAAGAGCATGTTGTAGAATAATGAATCTATTTGACATGTTGAATTCGCTCTTGTCGAATTCTTGTGTGATTCCTTAAGTGAGTAAACAACTACTTGTTGAATAAGTTCGCTCTTGTTGAACTTATTCCTTATTTGAATTTCATGACCAGTAAACATCTACTTGGCATTGCATGAGTCAGTGGCATATTTGATTGAGTCGTTGGTGTGACAATGCATCGCCGTCACGAGTTATGGGGCTCGTGATAGTGATGGGTTGTTATACCGGGTTTTTATCACACACGCCTCCACTGTTGGCCACAGTGGGGAAGTAGCACCTTTGCTGTAACCAAGAGAGCACATTGGAAAGTCTAAGAACCAGAGTAGAGAGCTCGGTACGAGTAGAGCTCGGTACTTTGATACACTCATCACGGGTATCATTGGCATGAATGTTAACGTGTATTGCGGGAGCTACGTAGCGGCATCGGTTTCATATCATATCCTCCGTATATGTGGTTTACCTTTATAGCACTTATGTCAAACAATGTGCTACCATGGATATGTGTTTTAAGTGTTTATTAAATGAACGCTTTGATTGACTTGATATTAAAAATGATATCTTGATATGTATCTTTGCATGATGCCATGACATGCATAATTGTTAACTCACAAAGTCTTTATGACTTACCCCCTCCCTTTTACTGCTTTAGATCCGAGCCGTTCAGGTACCGCTCGTTGAGGTGTTGCAGGATTTGTGCTTGTCCGTGATCGCACGCGACGAGGTTGTGGGTTTTAGATGTCCTTATTTTATTCTGTTTTGTAAGGACGTTGGGTATAGCAAGTCATTTAGACTTCGCTTGGGAATTTGGTTTCGTTGTATTTATGTCTATTTGGTTTTACTTGTATTCTATTTTGTCTATACTTGTATTCTATTTTGGGCGGCGCATGTAGAGCCTTGTATAGATGTAGTATGATTCACGTGTTTTAAAACTTCCGTTGGGCATTACTTTAGCTGTTATTATATTATGTTGTTCTCCGGCGTATTGTAGCCGTCGAGGTATATCTGCATAAACTGTGTAGTGATGGGTTCCGGTAGTAAAGTCGCCGATGATTTGGTATAATTGTCTTAATTGTTATATCAGGTGTAAAAAGTTTTAAATTGTTCCGGCCTTTTGGTGCCGAGTCGTGCTTCAACTAAAATGTTGCGTCACGTCGATTTCCAAAACTGAGTCTTTGCATGTATTGTTGTCCTATTTGGATGACTTGACTTGTGATTCCATCTCGGGGTCCGGGTCGGGTCGTCACAGATGAACTGCAAGCTCCTCAGTCTGTAATACTGCAAGGGCTAATGGCACAAGGAGTGTTGAAGTCGTTGGAAAATTACAAGCCACCTGACCCCCTGCCCAGGACTTGGAACCATGCCCGATCTTGTGAATATCATCGTTCAGTGGTCACCTCACCCGACAAATGTTACACCCTCAAAATGCTATCCAAGACCTAATAGATGATAAGGTTATTGAAAAACCCCACCGGAGACCAAATGTAGTCAATAACCCTCAACCTCAAATCAATATGATTGAGGCCGAAGAAAACCCTTTGTGCCCAAGTTCGAAATAAATAAATATCCACTTCCATATATCCTCATTCCTATTCCTCCACCCTTATCCATAAAAGAGCCTAGCGTAATATGCTCTCTTGGGACACCATCCTTGGTAGCCAAAACACATGTAACTTTGAAAAGGCCACTTGGGTTGGTGGAGATGTTAGCCACCTTACCGTCTGGCCGAGCCTACCCGGCCAAACCCCGAAAGAGGTGACCACTGCGGAAACGATCAAATAACGAATCTTTGGGCTAAAAACGGTGGAAGATTCTTTATTAGCTCGGATGAAGAAAACTCGAGCCAACATCTCCATCTCGGGCTTCTTGTGTGCTTTAAGACCCACCGTGATACAACTGCTAAGTCATTAAGCCAAGCGATCGTTCCTATTGAAACCTCCCCAATGAGCTTTACTCGATGATCGGGAGAACATTCATTTCGGAAGCGTAATAATGTTTACCGATCTAGACACTGAGGAAGGAATTAACCACATTGATGCTCTTCACATCCTTTGTGGGAATTTTAGAGAAACGGGTTCCCAGAGTTTTGATAGATAATGGGTCTTCATTGAATGTATGTCCCGGTACATTAGCCAAACGGGGATAAAGATCGAACTCACTCCTTCTTCGCAGACGAGCGGTTAAGGCATACGACAACACCGGTCGATGTGTCTTGGGGTGGTCACTTTAATGTTAATCGTTGGGCCCTTAAACATGCGAGCTTGAGTTCCAAGTCCGGATATTCCGTGTACCTTTAGCTTTCGTTGTTGGGACGCCTTGATTCATGGGGTAAAGGGGAAGCCTCTTCACTACACCACAAGTGTCAAGTTCATCCACGATGACCACATAGTAATTATTTCGGCCGATAAGATCGTGGAAAGTAAGGAAAGCGAGGATATCCCAATCTTCGAGATAGAACATGAGGACACCGGTATTTTTCTCGTTGGCTTTGAGGTTATCCCCAAGTGTGGTCAACGCCATTGAATATGGCCGAGAAAATGACATCATTGGAAAGAAAGTCACTTCCCTAGGAAACATGGTCCCTTTAAACATGTTAGAAAATGAATTATATGTCCGGTCTAGGTCTCGCAAATAAGGACTAGTTAATTTAGTCCAAGACGAACTTAAGGAATGTATCCCTCCTTTTCGGTCTAGGATACACGCCTACTCCAAATTTGAAGTAGCCAGGTCATGAAACAGAAACGTGAGAAAAGGAAGGCGAGAAGAGAAAAGTGTTCTTATGAATATCCCCTCTCCAACCCTATAGAAAAACCTTAAATGGTTACTTTGTACGTAAGGGGAAATCAAGCCTTTCTCATGTTTCGAACCCCTGATAGACCGTAGACGAGAATGGGAAAAGGTGCCCAGTTGGGAAGTCTTTGAGGATGTCGATTCTCTCGATGATATGGAACAAAGTTACCCCTGAGCCCCAGTAGCACCGCTTTATAAGACTGCACCATTGAAAATACTTGGTCTATAGACCAAGATGATTATGCTTTGGCCTTATGCTAGATGATGATGACGGTCTAGGAGACGCTTGGGTATGATAGCAGAGGCACCGATTATGAAAAGCTCCTCGCGAAGTTCGAGTCTATTTCTAATAAGCCTCTGCACTGGGTACACCACGACGGTCCGCTTGACACCCTGAGACTTGGTAGACCGCCGGATATACCATCCCCGATCCTTTCCTCTCTAGCTTTACGGATTGGTCATCTACCAATCCGCTACCTACGTTGAGGATCTTAAACCCCGTGTCCTCAACAATGTAATAACCCCCCGCAGATATGCTTTTAATTATAATATAAATGTCTTTGCTTATTCCTTAGTTGCACCTACTTTAAAAAGACGCATCATTAAAAATAATAATTATGATAATGAGTCATTTAATAAAATGGACCCAAAAGATAAAATTATACGCTTGAGCTTGCAAAGTCGGTTGAGTACCGAGCAGGGCCATTCATCGGCGACTCTTGAAAACTTGTCTACTATCAACACAAAATTTGAACAATGAAGTCAAAAGAAGTCGGCCGATTACCTCCAAGGTCGAGAAAGAAAGACAGCGATTGATCTCCTCAAAAGCGTAGACATCTTCGCCTCGGTCCTACGAAGATATGCCCCGCCTAGATCAAGCTATAGTCGAGCACCGATTCACATATCCGGATGCTCGCCTACTAAACAAGCTCCGCCGCATCAAGCCGTAATGGTCACTACAAGTCAAAGAAGAAATCATGAAACAATCACAAGGCAACTTCATTCTCGGTATAACCCGGGCAGTCCAATATAGTGACTGCTCCTAAGCCCAACGGGAAAGTCAATCTGTAGACTTCCGCGACCTCAACAAAGCGTCGCCCAAAGATGACTTCCCCGCCCAACATTGATATTGTGGTAGATGCCGTCGCATCTCACAAAGTCCGATCCTTTCGCGACGGCATGCTAAAGCTACAACCAAATCAAAATGGC
>CM028379.1:130500579-130560790 GCA_013146195.2 Codonopsis lanceolata | reverse complement strand
TTAAAAGCTGCTACTACTTCTAATTTCTCCGTGTGTGTGTGATCACCGGTCTTAAAGAATATCTTAACTAAAACAGGTTTTATTGAGCTAAACACCACATTCATATGAAAATCAAAGTTTAAGAGAAAATCATGCATTAAATTATGAGATCTACCATCAAAACCCGGTCGATTCACCAGAGAGCAGAAAGGTCCCAAGGATTTAAAAGACTTATACATCCATCCCATGCACTTCTATGTATGTCATACAATGCTCTCCTATCCCATGACTTGTAATAGCTAAGATTATGCTAACAGTGAGCTTTAGGGTGAATAATAATGATTATGAAGTGTGTGATCAATTTCATGTTACTCACTTGACGGTTAAAACAACATAAGCATTGGCAAGAAGATCATTAGGTCTTTATTAGCTTGTAATGTAAGGCCAAGGTGTTGGGGGATATGATGGAAAGGGATTGGAATTCAAAGTGAGAGAGTAAGACTACCCTTTATCCCTCATACTTCCAAGCAAAGGAAGTTTTCCTATTTAGGCTAGGACACGCAAAGACTAAGTGGAGAGGGTGCTTTTGTTACTTTTCACTTTTCTTCTTTTCCCCCAAACTTGTTTTGGGCAATATATTCTTCTAAAAATATCACATCATTCTAATCGTAGAGAATTTTTCTAACATATTTTCTCTTGAAAGCTATGCTTCCATTTGAATCTTTGTTTACACTCTTCTTCTTCCGTTTCATTTTTCGTCGATACATAATTTTTTTTTTTTCAAATTTTTTTTTTCGACGACGGAAGAAGAAGTCTTCGAAAAAATAGCCTAAGCGAAAAGTGGTCCTCCTAAATCAATTTCCCACCCACATCCTACTCTCTCAAAGGGTAGGCTAAAAGTGTATAGGCTTTTAGGGTTAAGTTAATGTGGGTAATAGAAAGCGATGGCGAATGGGGGTTTAAATAGTGTGCTTAGCACACTCCATTCTTTTCATTAGGCTCAAAGGGGACACTAGGGATATTTTTAGTATAGGTCGGGGAATATTTAGGCTCTAACGATCCAAAGATGGCCTAAGTCATTTCTTAATGCCAAATGCTCATGTAGTATTTAAAGCAACTAAGACAACACAAAATATCATATCAACTATGGGAATTGGGGTTGAATGTTTAGCATCACTGGATTTCACATAAGCATTCGCTAAGACAGATGGTAGGGACAATTGAGACTAACATGCAGACACGGTTCGAAAGTGTGCTTGAGATATATAAATGAGAAAAATCCAAGGGATCTAACTATCATGCAATTGACCCTAAGTTACAATTTAATGCAACAATTATGTTCGAATGGCTATGCATCATATTCTTGTGCATATCTTGTTGAAATGAAGTAGGTGTTATAAACTTTATAAAACTATTCTAATCAATCCATAATTATGGTGGGTGTGAGTGCATGAAGAATTTGGAGAAAAGTAAAAGTTTCGCAAAATTAAGTAAATTCGAGAGGATCTCTGAGACTAACTATGCGGTTCATTGCACTAATCTCCTCATTGACTACGACTAGCATTACCACACCTAAACTCGAGGATGAATATTTTGAATTAAATTTTTTTATAAATATATTTTTTAAAGAAATTTGGAGATGATGACGATGACACAATTGTTAGGACCCTAAAGGTCCTTCCTATTATAGTATTCTGGTCATGCCAACAACTCCGAAAATAAGAAAAAATTAAAAACAGGAAAATAGGGTGAAGATTTAAATGGTCATCGTATAAAGAAGTTTTTCTTCACCCTAAAGACATAGCCCAACTCCATTCCTCGTTAGGCTAGGACCTGCTAAGACTAAAAGTTTTAAATTCCCCCCCCAAACTTAATTTCTATTTTGTCCTCAAAATAGAGGAACATATGAGAGGATTGATGGGGTAGGACAAATATCAAAAGGAGATAGCGGGTCCACCTAACGAAAGAGGATGGAACTTGGGCCTCGACTCACGGTGAGTCGGGCGGAAATAACGAATGAGGATGCAACTCGGGGATCGTGCCAGGAGGCAGCCCATAATAATTTGAGACATTTTGTCCCACAGTGTTAAGCCAACCAAATAGCTTCTCTTGGTCGGCGCAATTTGTGCCAAGCTGTTGAGTTGCCATCGGCCTTCTAGGGCAACCTCTTCTAGCCTATTGGAGATCCCAACGAGCGGGTCCTCCTCCTCCTCTTCGGGTTCCTCCTCTTGAGGAACCCTCACTCTCGGCTGCTGGTGATGTTCAAACAAAATGGCCCTCGTAATGACCGGACCAGCCTTCAGCCTCTCCGCGTGTTTGGGCATTCTCACGCCTTTGCCCCTACACAAATCGGTAATCAAATGCGGGGCGAACCCGCGTTCGTCCTACCTCTAATAAGGGTCTTGATTTGGCCGTTGATCAAGCGGCCAACATCAACAGACCCAACCGGTCATAATGGTGTAGGTCAAGATAGCCCTCTCCCAATTCACCGTGTTTTGGTGACTTGAGGGCATGAGGCGTCATAAACAAATTTATACACGGGCTTGGCCGTGTCTTGGAGAAGGACTCTCTCATGGTGCGTGGTCCAGGTGGGTTACGGTTATAGGACCACACCACACCAGGGAGAGCGATGGTAGCATTGACCACCTCGACATCGATACGGGGGTGGAGGTGTGTGCTAAAGTCATCGGCACCAACCGCAAAGTTGGAGGTGCCGAAATAAGTGTTAATGCTTTGGGATGAAAAATTACTACGATGTCCCTAACATGCGGTGTCTAGCACACCCCATCTATGCCAATGTTGCCATTGGCATAGAATTCTCGGACAATGGGCACTACGGTGCCCTTGGGAGAATCTAACAAAGCCCCCACCTACGAGCTATCGATTGGGACGGAGGCCAAAGTCTTCACCTTGAATCCCTTTCGGGCACCAAGGACTTGGAGAGCTTAGCCGTGTACCTTTCGATGCCTCGTAGACACCTAAGGTGATGTCAAAATTTTGCTCTTCCTCCTGGGCGGGGCCGAGGTCGAGGCACCGGTATTTCTACGCTACGGAACATTTTGTTTGATTTAATAAAATTTAAAAACTAAAAAGTTTAACAAATAAAAATGTGTTTTAACATTTTTAAAATTAAAAATTTATTCTAAGCATACAAAATTTTTATCTACGTTAAATTATCTAACACCCTAGCATGCAAATATTTTACGTATAAAATTAAGAAGGGTGATAGTGTTACTTGTTTGCAGCCTAGATGGAGTGAACGCAGCCTGAGAGGAGCTTGATCAGCTTTTGCAATGGAGGTTCCTCTTCTTCTTCTTCTTCTTCTTCTTCTTCTTCAAAATCTTCAACTTGGTGGAGTGTAATGGTGGATGGATGGATGGAGTGGGTGAAGAATATTGAAAGAGAAGAGAGTATCTTAGAAAGTGTGCCGGATCTGTGGCTGATCTGCCAGAATTTTTGGAGAGGAAGAGAGGCTGCTTGCTTCTTTGAAGAGGAGGAGGAAGTTTTGGGTGAATTGTAAATGAAAACCCGGCAGATTCTTATATATGGGGACCTTGCGGTCGCAAGGTCTGCCACGCCTTGCGTCCGCAAGGTCGGCAGTCAAACCGATTATGTTTCTCATTCATTCCCCATGTCTGACAGTACGGTGCACGAAGTCCGCATTTACTGGGGACCTTGCGGTCGCAAGGTCCTTTACACCTTGCGTCCGCAAGGTGTCCAGAACTTCTCCTTCTTGTTTTCATTTCTAGCTTTTCAACAGTTTGCAGATTAGCCCTTTTCGTTAACTTCCGTTATGTCTTGAATCTTTCCTGTATGTAAAAACTAAACAAAAATTCTAAACTAAAAATTATTAGTAACATATAAATATAACACTACGATGTTTTTCTCCTCCAAACTTAGATTTTGGCATATTTAATTAAAAATTAAATGTCCAAAAATTAAATTTAACGGAGAAAAACATATTTAAACTAACTATAAAAACAATTAACATTCAAAATAGTGGGTTGCCTCCCACTTAGCGCCTTTGTTTAACGTCTTTGGCTCGACCAAACTGCAAGCCTAATCTCGGGGTGGTTCATTGTCAGCCAAACGAATTAACTCAATTGTTCGTTCGACTGACATCGGCTCTAAATATGGCTTGAGTCGGTGTCCATTCACTTTAAAAACTTCATTATTTTTAGGGTTTTGAATATCAACAGCTCCATGAGGGTAAATTCGTACAATTCTAAAGGGACCAGACCATTTAGATTTTAACTTTCGGGGAATAGCCTCAATCTTGAATTAAAAATAACACTTTCATACTGGATGAAACATTTTGTTGGCTAACCCTATGTCATGATATTTTTTGGTCTTTTCTTTATATGTCTTCGCATTCTCATACAATTCAACCTATGTTCTTCTAACTCATTTAAGCGAAACAATCTTTCTTCTCCGGCCAATGTTCAAATCTAAATTCAATTCTTTAACGCCCAATAGGCTTTATGTTCAATTTCAACTGGTAAATGGCAAGCTTTGCCATATACCATTCTATATGGACTCATTCCTATGGGTGTCTTAAAAGCAGTTCGGTATGCCCATAAAGCATCCTTGAGTTTAGATTCCCAATCTTTTCGATTAGGCCTAACAGTCTTTTCTAATACTGCTTTTATTTGCCTATTGCTAACTTCTACTTGTCCGGATGTTTGTGGATGATAAGGTGTAGCTAACTTGTGAGTTACACCATGCTTTCTAAGGACATTATTCAACAACTTATTGGTAAAATGAGTTCCTTGGTCACTTATTATGGCCTTAGGTACTCCATATCTAGCAAACAAATCCTCTACAAACTTAACTCTTGTTTTCCATCATTAGTCTTGGTTGCTCTGCTTCTATCCATTTAGAAACATAATCAACGCTACTAGAATATACTCACAATTATTTGACATAGGAAGGGACCCATAAAATCAATACCCCAAACATCAAAAATTTCAACAACTAAATTAATATGCAAGGGCATCTCATTTCTCTTTCCTATTCCACCTGTTCTTTGACATTTGTCACATGTTCTATAAAACAATTCACAATCTCTAAAAACAGTAGGCCAATATAGACCTGATTGCAAAATTTTCCTAGCAGTTTTGTTTCCACTAAAATGACCTCCACAAGAATATCCATGGCAAAATTCCATGATACCTTGTTGGTCTTTTTTCTGGAATACATCTTCTTATTAAAGAATCAGAACAAATCTTGTATAAATGAGGTGCTTCCCAAAAATAATTTTTAGTTTCCGCCAAAAATTTCTTCTTTTCATAATGATCAAAATCTGGATTAATGATATCAGACACATAGTAGTTGACAAAATCAGCATACCAAGGGTCAGAATCTTTAATGGCCAAGAGTTGTTCATCAGGAAAATTATCATTTATGGGGACAGGATCATCAAGAAATTGACGTTCAAGCAAGGGTGAAAATTCTAACCTAGACAAATGGTCGGCTACAACATTCTCGGTTCCCTTTTTATCTTTGATAGTAATGTCAAATTCTTGTAACAATAACATCCATCTAATTAATCTTGGTTTAGCATCCTTCTTACTTAAGAGATATTTCAATGCGAGTGATCCAGAAAAAATTATCACCTTTGATCCTAGCAGATATGATCTAAATTTTTCTAAAGCATATACTCTTGCTAAAAATTCCTTTTCAGTAGTTGTATAATTCAATTGAGCATCATTTAGAGTTCTACTAGCATAGTGGATCACATGAGGCTTTCTATCTACCCTTTGTCCTAACACGGCTCCAATTCGCAAAATCGATGCATCACACATGATTTCAAAAGGAAGTGACCAATCGGTAGGATAAAATAAGGCGATTGTTAATTTTTCTTTTAATAAATTAAAAGCTTCTAAACATTCTTTATCAAAAATAAATTATGTATCTTTTGCTAGCAAATTACATAGAGGTTTACAGATTTTGGAAAAATCTTTTATAAATCTTCGATAAAAACCAGCATGGCCTAGAAAACTTCTAACTCCTTTAACTGAAGTGGGAGGGGGTAGTTGTGAAATAACTTCGATTTTAGCTTTATCAACTTCAATGCCTTTATTTGAAACAACATGCCCTAAGACAATTCCATGTTTTACCATGAAGTGACTTTTCTCCCAACTTAAAGTTAAATTAGTTTCACAACATCTTTTTAAGACTGATGTAAGGTTTTCTAAACAATGATCAAAAGAATTTCCAAAAGCGAAAAATCGTCCATGAAAACTTCTACACATCTTTCAACTAAATCTGAGAATATAGAAATCATGCATCTTTGAAAAGTAGCTGGTGCATTACACAATCCAAAAGGCATTCTCCTAAAGGCAAAAGTACCAAAGGGACATGTAAAAGTTGTTTTCTCTTGGTCTTCGGGTGCAACAGGGATCTGATTGTATCCAGAAAAACCATCAAGAAAGCAATAATATTCATGACCGGCTAGTCTTTCAAGGATTTGGTCAATAAATGGCAAAGGAAAGTGATCTTTCCTAGTTGCCGCATTTAATTTCACGCAAATCAATGCACATTCTATAACCGGTTATTAGTTCTTGTAGAGACTAATTCATCTTTCTCATTTTTAACGACTGTAATTCCTGACTTTTTAGGAACTACTTGAACAGGACTAACCCATTTACTATCTGATATAGGGTAAATTATACCCGCATCGAAGAGCTTAAGAACTTCTTTCCTAACAACTTCTTCCATGTGTGGGTTAAGTCTTCTTTGCCTTTCTCTTGAAGGTTTACTACCTTCTTCTAGATGTATTTTATGCATGCACATAGAGGGACTAATTCCTTTTAAATCAGCTAAAGACCATCCTAAAGCTTCTCTATGTGTCCATAAAACTTTTAACAAACTAGCTTCTTGCTTTTCCGTTAAGTCGTTGCTATAATAACAGTAAAGTGTTACCTTCCCTAAAATGCATATTTTAAATGGGGTGGTAATGGCTTTAATTCTTCGACTTTGGGAGAATTAATGGATGGCATAAATTCAGAATTTTCTACTTTAATAGTTTCTTTTATTTTAGCCTCCTTATTCTCTTCTTGCTTTTCTTCTTTATTTTCTTCCTCAAAATTTTCTATCTCAATTTCTTCGAAGAGAGATTTCAGAATTTCTACTTCATCATCTTTAATTTCATAACTTTCTTCTTTTACTTTTTCCGATTCATCAGAATTATTTTCTGATTCTATTTTTATTTCTTTACCTTCTTCATCTTTCTTTTTACTAGCTTCTAACTTTTCTCTCTCTAATCTTTCCTCTTCTTCTATTTCTCTTTCAATCTCCTCAATGTCAATTTTTATGGGAGGGATAGGACTATCATCATAGACAATAAATCTATCTCTCTCATATTCTTCCTCTTCTTCAAAGGTTTCGGTTGATAATTTTTCAATCTCATCTATTGAAAAACAGGCACTTATGTCACTAGGTCTATTCATAGCATCAAACACAGAAATTTCAACGGTTTCACCTAGGACTGACATTGTGAGTTTACCATTTTTCACATTAATCATTGTATTGGCAGTGGCCATAAATGGTCTGCCTAACAATATTGGGACTTCATTATTAGTGCATATCTTCCTTTCCATCTCTAGAACCACAAAGTCAACTGGAATGATTAATTTATCAACCTGAACTAGGATATCTTCCACTATACCCAAAGGATATTTAACTGAGCGATCAGCTAATTGTAATTGCATAGTAGTGGGTTTTAGTTCTCCTAACCCTAACTGTTTATAGACCGCAAAAGGCATCAAATTAATACTTGCTCCTAAATCTAGCATTGCTTTCATCTTTTTAGAGCTTCCCAAGGAGACTTGGATATTAAAGCTACCAGGGTCTTTCAACTTAGGTGGTAATTCGGGTTGTAAAACAGAACTTACGTTTTCAGAAACAACAATCTTTTCATTGTTTTCAAACTTGTGTTTCTTAGAGTGAAGATCTTTGAAAAACTTTGCATAAGCTGGAATATTTTTAATAACATTAAGCAAAGGAAGATTAACATTCACTTTGGATAACATATTATAAATTTCCGTAAATTGTTTGTCCATTCGGTTTTTCATAAGTCTTCTTGGAAACGGAATTGGAGGAACATAAGGTGGAGGAGCCACATAAGGTTCCTCTTCTTCTTGATCCAACTCTTTTTCAACTTCAATTGTATTATCTTTATTTTGAACTTCTTTTTCTTGTTCCTTATTTGGAACATCTACTTCTACTTCTACTTCTACTTCTTGATTACTTGACTCATTAATCTCTTTATTACTATCACTATCTTTTTCGATTTCTTTTTCAATTACCTTTTCAGAATTTTCTACTGTAGCAGGCACATTAGAAGAAGGATCAGGATCACTTACCTCTTCACCTATCACCTTACCGCTTCGCAAGACGGTGATTGACTTGGCTTGCTCAGTTTGACTAGGGAACTTCCCTTCTTCTCTTTTATCAACTTCAGAATTTGCAATGTGTTTCTTTAGATTTTCAATTTCTTCAAGCATGTACTTCATCAAAGCTGCTTGACCTTTACTAGCTACTTCTTGCTTGGGAACTTCTTCAATTCTCAACTGATTTTGATTTGGCAACTGTGGAGGTTGTGGTGGTTGAGGTTGGAACTGTTGAGGTTGCAAAGGCTTATTTCCTCCCCAAGAAAAGTTAGGATGATTCCTCCAACCAGGATTATATGTGTTTGAATAGGGATCATTCCTAGGCCTTTGAGGGTACATATTCATAGCATTAGCCTGTTCAGAATACATAGCACTTGACGGACAAAAATTAGTAGCATGAGAATATAATCCACATAAAGCACATGCTTCTTGAATTTGCCAATTTTCAAATTGAGCTTGTGTATTTGAATTATCTTGCAATTGATATAGGCTCCTATTTTTACCTCTAGCACTTTTGTTGGGAATTAATACTTAGCATCTCAAATAATTCTTCTAGTGCTTACGGTGTCATTCTATTAATAGAACCACCAATTGCACTATCAACCATAGTTTGTAAGCTGGCGAAAGACCATGATAAAATTGAAGCACTAACACATGTTGAGCCAAATTATGATGAGGACACATAATGAGCGATTTTTAAATCTATCCCATGACTCATGGAATGTTTCACTGGTTCATTTTGGAATGACATGATTTGTTTTCTATACTCGTAAGAGATGCATGTTTGTAAAATTTACTCATAAACAAATCATATAATTGAGCCCAAGTATAAACACTATTTGGTGTTAGGTTCATAAACCATCTCTTTGCCAATTCTTTTAATGCACGGGAAAATATTTCATTTTAATTTGATCTTCATCAACCCTCCTAAAGGAAAAGTACTCATCATGTATTCATATTCTCTTAAGAAACCGACAGATCTTCATGGGGCATCCCATGAAAAGATGGTATGGCATTAAAATAATGACCTTTTAACTCAAAATTCCTAACAAAGATCCGGCAAGACTAAACATGATGTCACAACATTTAATGAAGGTCTACTAAAGTCATTAATAGTTCTTTGATTTATCACTACTTCCATATTTCTTCTTGCAGGTTCTTCTTCTCTTTGATTCCTATTGACCGGGTCAACTAGGTTTTCGGATTACGATTATTGTTATTCTCTTCCATTGTAGGATCAACCAGAGGATCCTCTTGATTCAATTGGTCTTGATTATCAAACTCGGAGCTAGATTTTCAAAAACTTCTTGATTTCTTCTAACAATATTTATATCTTGATTTAAGTCTACCAATTTAGGATTCAAAGATCTACGATCGTGCATAAAAATAAATTAAAGCAATTTAAAAACAACTAACTATTAAAATAAAATAAAATCTTTTTGTATTTTATTTTTTATTTTTATAAAAACGAAAATTAAACTAAAAACTAAATTAAATTAAAAACTACGCTACCAACAAACTAACTACGTGAACTAGCTTGTCCCCGACAAGCGGCGCCAAAAACTTGATCGATGTTTTATTAATCTTTTTCCTTGCAAGTGGAACAAGACTATTATAGAATAGTATTGGAAGCAAGGGTCGAACCCACAGAGACAAGTGATCACGAACAGTGCAATTATTGATAGCAAATTATTAATCTAAAGGGGGTTTTTATATTTAATTCTACTCTAAACTACAATTTATAGATGTTTAACTAATTAGACAAGTAATAATGAGATATGAAGATCTTATGGTGGTGGAAATCTAGGATTACGGGTTTCACTTATATCTCCTTTATGTTCAATTCATAATAATATCATTCAATGTCTTGGGTTCGTTCACTAAAGATAGATATAGTCTCGTTGAACAATTGGTTCAACCTCCATCCCCGCATAAAATTCATCCATTCTATATCCTAAGCACGATCAATCTAGTTGTCACCTAGATTTATGATCTATCTGTCACCTAGATCATGTAAGAACCAGGTCCTAACTTATCACTCTCGTGCATCGATAGGTCCAATTTATTGTGTTGGTGAGCCGATTATGCGACATATGCACTTGGTCATGCGGTTATCCGCACCTCTAAGCCTTTATTATTTGCGATTACATTCATTTGTTCAAAGCAAAATAATATAGGGATTGATAAACAACACAATCAACAAGCATTGAATGAATATATAGAAGAATCAAAACATAAAGTTGATACAAATTACCTCCCACCTCCTAGATTATGGATGATTTAGTTCATCGTAGACAATGAACAGCACATGGAGATGATCGGATACATGATTTGATCTTGAATGTCGAAATTACAGAATCTAACTATGTTATACAATCTAAAAACTACCTAAAATCTACCTAGAGAGAGCTTTCAGCCGTCCTCCTCTTGGCTCGGCATCTGACTTCTATATATACTCGGGAGTTGTAATTCGATCGAATGACTGTGTGAAAATCCGACTTTGACGCATTCTGACCACCTTGCGGTCGCAAGGTTCTGGGTACCTTGCGTCCGCAAGGTCTCCAGTATGTCCGGCCTTGGAATTCTTGACTTGAGCCTTTTGTGACCCGTACTGCCTACCTTGCGGTCGCAAGGTCTGAGGCACCTTGCGTCCAAGGTGTCTAGACTTTCATTCTTTCTTCATTTTTCCATTTTGGCCCTTCTTGAAATTTGCGCTTAAAACCCTGGAGTTTCGCATATTTTCACTAATAACCCTGAAACTTACAAAACTCACCGAAAACATATATTAGTACGCAAAAGCCTCGTGAAATAGCATAATTTAAGTCATAGAAGTATATAAAATCGACGTATAAAATACATCGATCAAAGAGCCCCCGATAGAATTTGTGGCTATTACTGATAGACCATTGCAAAACTGGTACACTAATACTGGACCAATCCTGACAGCAGCAGAATTGGTGGATCGCTTCGGATACACCCTTCCCCTTTTTTTCCTCGGACTGGCCAGCTACCAGCCCATTTCTTAACCATAAAATTGAAGATCTCAATCCCAGGACCTCAATAAAATAGACAACCATTTAACCCCGTGAATTAATAATGAAAATCTCAACGTCTTCATTTATTCCTTCGTTGCACATGCATTAAAAAATGAATTAACGGAATTAATTGAACCAGTTAATAATGAATTATTTAACAAAGTAGACCAAAAAGATAAAGAATACTTAATAGATCTCACAAAGTTGGTCAAGCAACGAGAGGAGCACAGACATCTTCGCATGGTCTTACGAAGACATGCCTGAGGTGGATCTAGCGATTATTGAGCATCGAATTCCTACATACTTTGACGGTAAGCGTAACGACCGAGATCTTAAGATTGCGTATTACCATTTAATTTCATGAAATAACACTTATCTATATATGTTTGGGTAGTTTCTTTAATTTGTGGGTGTGAAATATTTCCAACTCTAGGTGCGAAAGCTGCTGGAATTTGCTAGATAGTTGACAACAATATGACTAATCATGATTAATTAGAGTTACGTATGATTAATTAATGTAATCAAGATTAAGGGAGTCCTAAACATGATTATTTAGGTTTGATTTTGATTAATTAAGGTTAAGCTAGGTTAATTAGCATAATCGCATCATTAGTGATAACCAATTTAGTTTTGACACCCATTTAAGTGGAGGCTTGCTTTGAGGACACCTCCTACTTGTTATATATATATATATATATATATATATATATATATATATATATATATATATATATATATATATATATATATATTTTTTTTAAGGAGCGAGGCGGCACCCGAAGTTTATTAAAAAAATAAAAGGAATACAAACTTGAGGGGGACAACCACCTTGCCCTTATAAATGGGAGGACAGAGGAGCCTAACCTCGAAAAAGGAAATACAACGCTAAAACAGTTAAGAAATTCTAATATAAGAAGTATTACAAGCATCTAAAATGATTAGACCCCGGGAGGACCGAGGAATGTCGGTTATGGAGTGGAAAGTAATACTATCTTGGGAGTCACAAGCTAAGTTAGCAAGAGAATCGCTACTTTGTTGACCTCATGAAGCAATGAGAGAAGATGTAATTACCCTCGATTGAAAGCGGAGGATTTCTCGAATAAGGTAAGAATGCTTCGGGGAAACTATTACCCTTAGAGATCTTTGTCAAAGATGACCTTTGAGTCAATTTCAATATCGACATCGTGAAAACCATGGGAATGAATCCACGACATGCCATAGTGGAGGCACGAATCTCGGCAAGCGTGTTAGAGCAATTACCAAAGAAGCGAGGAATAAGCAAAAAGGACACCCCAGAAGAGTCTCGAAGAACGCCGCCTCCGCCACCTAAACTGGGTTACCTGCCGCACCATCGAGTTAAGCTTTTCTCTACACGTAGAAGGCTTTTCCGAGTCAACGAAGAAATAGTCACCTTCTTTCGCCTCAAAAGAAATACGGGCGATCAAGGGATCCAGTAAAAAAGTTGGCGCTTTAAGATATCTTGAAGATCCGAGAGAGACATTTCTAGATATGGCGTAAGAGGGCAAGCGATCGATCATAAACGACCTTGTTCTGAACTTCCAAAGGTGCCATAAAATGAGGGAAGGAAGCAAGGAGAAAATAGAGTCGAACCATGAAGCCACCAAGCTGACGGATGGAACAATGATGTAAAGGGATGTCGAAAGCGACGTGAAATGACGCCAAACAGACCAAGCGGAATTCTTTGGATAGAAAGACATGCTCAAAAGATTCAATATTGCCCAGATAAACAACAATGGCATTTAGAAGCCAAAGAGAAACCCTTACTCGAATACCTTCATCAATTGGGAGTTTTTTAAGAAGGAGGCGCCACATAAAAATACTAATGTGTTTGGGCGGATATTTGTGCCAAATGAACTTAGCCGGAGGCTAGATGAAGAGGGAGAAATGATATCCATGGCCGAAGATAAAGAAAACTCTCCAGAATTGTTAGGGGTCCAACATGGCCTGTCATCCTTATCAATTAAAGAAATTCGCTGGTCCAAAATTGTGTGCATGATGGTTGCTGGAAGCGGGGAAGTGCCAGTAGAAGCGTGAATCGGATCACAAACCAGGAAATAGAGCAATCGGGGAGGCGAGATAATCGGTTGGAAGCCAAGAGTCGAACCAAGGAGAAATGGAACCTCGGCCTACAATCCGGTGTATATAAGGCTCGGCAATGTCTCGAGCTTTGATCATTATTGCCAAGCATGGGATCCCTTTTGGGTCGAAGAACAAGGATGCTTTGGGGAGCAATATCGATATTGAGGAAATTCGACCATAAGTTTTGAACAGAACGAAATCGCCACCAAATCTTTAAACCATAAGCTGAACCAATTGAGAAGTGGAGATCAACCCGATTCCCCCTCGGAATAGGGCGACAACACTTATCCCATGAAACCCAGTGAGCTTTGTTACTGACCAGTCAATGTGACCCCAAAAAATTGGAAAACTTGACCTCTCGATGTAAGCTATAGCAGAAGGCTGGAGGGTCCAAAGAAGCTAGAAGATAGTGGAGATAGATTGAAGGACACTTCGATTAGAGTGATCCGCCGGTAAGAAAGTTACCCATCAAGATTCAATACGGTTTTCGGTTTAATGATAAGGGGGTCAAAAAACTGCTTCTTCTTTCGGCCATAATAGATTGGACACCCAAGATAATAAATCGGGAGAGATCCCTGATTAAACTCCAGCAAGGTCTGAATAGAAGATATACGGCTCGCCGTTGTGGAAGGAGCTACAAAAAAAGAGCTTTTGGAAGTATTAATCACTTGGCCTGACACAACTTTCATAATTCTGGAAGAAAGATTTATGACGAAGAAGAGAATCTTTCTGCCATTACAGAGAAAAATGATTACATCGTCGGCAAAAAGCAAGATCTGATATGAGGCGACCACTAACCGTAGAAAATGGAGGAGGAGAGTCTTGATGAAGATGGTTAAGGCCCGACTAAAAATTACGCCATAATAATAAACAAACTTCGGAGAGAGGGTCCCCTTGCCTTAGACCTCGAGATGAGGGAAAAAAGCCGACAGAAGCTCCATTAAATAAAACTGAGAACCAGTTTTCAGATATAAGCCGCCAAATCAAATCTATAAAAATTTCGTGAAATCCAAACTTCCGGAGAATATTAATGAGAAAGATCCGGGAGACACGATCAAAAGCGCCATGCCATATCGAGCTTTACAACCACATTCGAGGCGGACACTTTTTTCCCCAGATGACACATCAATTCTGCAAGAAAATGTTGTCACGAATCGAGACGGCCTTTAACAAAGCGCTTTGGTTCTCTGAAATAATATGAGGGAGGATAGCCGCAAGCGGAAGAAAGGATTTTGGATATCACTTTTCGGCAAAAATTGCAAAGACTAATAGGGCGAAGATCTTTAAAAGATTTTGGCCTATCGGTCTTCTGAATGGGAATAATCGAGTGCTAGACCATGCCCAGGAATGAAAAACCCGAGAAGTATTCCAAAATAGCTTGGCTGAAATCATCTCCAATTATAGGCCAACAGGCTGAATAAAACTTCCCATTAAATCCGTCAGGCCCCGCGGCACTATCACCGTTAAGATTATTGATTGCAGATTTTATTTCTGACATTGAAGGGGGAGCGATAAGAGCGTCATTCATTGTATCCGTCACTATGGAAGGAATCGAATCCAAGGTAGAAGGCGCGATCCCTTACCGGTGAGAAATCTTGAAATAAGGCCTTGCTGAATGACTTGGTCGAATCGAATGATGCCATTGTCATCCATTATAGAATTAATAGAGAGGCAGAGCCTCGCTTAACCAGAAGCATGGAATAATTTCGTGTTACCTTGACCCTCCTTCAGCCAACGAATTTTTTATTTTTGCTGCCAGTATTCCTCCTCCTGTTTAAGAAAAGATTGAAGTTTTGCCTTGGCTGCCATCATGTTTGCTCGGTTAGAGGGGGAATTATTAAGATCATAGTAAAGCTCCATTTCAAGGGCTTCTTCTTCGGCCTGCCTGAGGCTTTCGAAAATGTTTCCAAAAACAGATTTGTTCCATTCTTTCAGAGCCTTCTTCACATTAAAGAGCTTGCGGGAAAAAGAAGCCATAGGCCTGCCAGTCTCCTGGATTTGCCAAGCTTTAGCAACAATATCCTTAAAGCCCGGGTGACCAATCCAAGCATTTATAAACCGAAAAGAAGAAGAACCGCGGGAGGCTTGGCGGCTAATAGTAGTGAGCAGCGGCGAGTGATCAGAACAGGTTCTATTCAAATGCTGGATGGAAGTAGAGTGAAAATTATTGAGCCACATGGAGTTGCAAAGAACTCTATCGATTCTCTCATAAATTATAGCAGATCCATCCCTCTTATTTAGCCAAGTGAAATCGCTCCCCGAGTATCCCAAATCTATTAGACCCGCAGCAGAAATACATGAATGGAACTCCAATGCACCCTTCCGATTCCAACCCGAGCCACCAGATTTTTCGGAAGGGTTCAAAATAATGTTAAAGTCACCGCCAATCATCCAGGGCAGATTAGGGAAGGAAGAGCTAATCTGAATGATTTCGTCCCATAAATCTTGACGATCCCGATCATCGCATTTAGCATAAACACAAGTCAAGAGGGCAGGTGAAGGCCACGAGAAATGCTGTATCTGAAAGGTTACTTGCTGAACAGATTCATTAACTAAAGTAACTGTGAAACAAGATTTAATGAAAACCCAAATTGAACTAGAAGGGTTAGAAGTGGTAAACCTGAATTTAAGGCGACGAGAGATTATATCAATTTTTTCCTTTTCAAGCTTGGGTTCATAAATTGCCACAATAGACACTCCGTGTAGACGAATGAGATGTTTGAGACGACGAAGGCGAAGATTCGTTACCAATACCCGAATATTCGAATATCGCTTTAATATCCATAAAAAAATTAGGAAGAAGCTGAAGCAGGAGGCTTTGAAGCCTTAGATCTGGTGAGTCTGCCAGGCATAGGGTTGAGCGGCTTACTTTGCTTAGGCATTGATTGGAGATTAAGGGCTTGGATGGTTGATGAGTCTTCTTCATTTTCTAATTCATTTTCTAATTCGATTGTCTCAAGAACAGCAAAGCGATTAGGAGAAATAGAAAATTCCTTCTGTTGTGGGGGATCCGGAGGGGGGTCTTGAGGAAGTTCGGTGATATCAGGGCCATTATCTGCGGGGGGGCTAGGCTGGCCATGAGGAGAGGCTGCGGGTTACGTGCAAAGGGGGAGGAGGCTGGCCATTTATCAAATTTGGATCACCTTGGTGTCTCCTTGATCTTGACAAGGAGATGAAGGAGAAGGATCAATATTGGGTGAGGGATCATTAAGAATTGTTTCTTTGCCCGTATTCTCTCGTCCTTTGGAGAATTTGGGAAGGTCGGCATCATGCGTGGGATTATTAGGGTTTGCATGGGAATTCTTCAATGGCTCAGTGGTTTTCTTAGGAGTCCATCTTTGGGAAATCGGCTTAGGCATGACAGGATCTGAAGAATTGACAGTAGTTGGTTGATCCGATCCCTTGAACTTACAGTTAAGCTCGTGATGGCCTTGATGGAAGCAATTATTGCAATAAGAGGGTTTATTTTCAGCCTCTAAAGGCTGCCAGAAACTAGGGAAAGTTGAACCGCAGTCAATCCAATTATTGTTGGGGCAAGGCTTCAAAAGATCTACTTCCACGCAGAATGCGAGCAATACTAGAGGCAGTAAGATTTATGGTAGGTGATCCATCATTAAAGGTCGACCAAATAAAGAAGCTAAAGAGAAGAGAGCCGATTTATTGAATAGGTGAATAGGGAGGCCGGAAGGGAGAACAGGCAGGAACTATAGAGCTCTCTATATCGGGGGGAAGGCGGGCGTCCATTTGAAAGCAGCGTCGGGTACTTTCCCAAGAACCATTGGTCTTTAATCCACAGACGTTGAAAATCATCATCATGGCTGGCCTGAATAAGAATGTGTTTGGGATCCAACAGTCCAATGGTGACGGTAGCTTTGAGACCTATCGTATTGAAATACTTACGAGTAGCCTCCATGGAAGGTCTGCCATGGGAGAATTTCCCGATGAGGTCAAGGCGAAAAGGATGGGCAAGAGAGTTGATGATCTCCGGCGAAAGTTTAAGTGATGGTTCCCCTTTGAATGTCGCTGGGGGAATAATAGGAAAAGAAGGGTTTAGAGAAGGAGAGGGAGAAGAGCATAATGCCGAGGCAAAGGATTTGGGCATGGGATCTGGAGGCGCTGGGGGTGGTTCGCCCATTGCGGGCTGGAAACCCTACGCAGGACATCGAGGGAGAGGCTGATCGCACTCGAACGGACCAATAAACCTGGGAGAAAGCTTCCCTTTCTTCCCAAACCGCTTAGTACCGTGCCGGGGCGATACCTTCAGGAACACAAAGTCACCAACCTGAAACTCAAGATCACGTCTTCGGTTGTCTGCGTAGCTTTTCTGTCTACTCTGAGCGGTAAGCAATCTATCTCTAATCAGCTTCACACTCTCAGTGTTCAAGGTAACCATCTCCGAACCCCAAAACTTAGCCTCACCAACCTCATCCCAGCAAATCGGTGATTGACACTTACGCCCATACAATGCCTCGTACGGCGCCATCTCAATGCTCGACTGATAGCTGTTATTATACGCAAACTCAGCCAACGGTAGATGTGAATCCCAACTACCCTTAAAACCCATAGCACACGCACGTAGCATATCCTCCAAGATCTGTATCAATCGCTCCGACTGACCATCGTGGGATGAAACGTAATCTTGAAATTCGTGCACTCCAAAGCCTCCACGCAAAGAATGCCAGAACCTAGAAGTAAATCTGGGGTCTCTATCTGACACAATGCTATCAGGTACACCAGATAGTCTCACAATCTCCTGAATGTACAATGCTGCCAACTGACTCAAACTGTAGGAAATCGCAATAGGGATAAAATAAGAAGACTTAGTCAACCTATCAATGACAACCCAAACTGCATCAAAGCCTCTACGAGTACGTGGCAACCCTGAAACAAAATCCATGGTGATATGCTCCCACCTCCACTCCGGAATCTCAAGTGGATGAAGCAAACCGGCAGGTCTCTGGTGCTCAGCCTTACCCTGCTGGCACGTCAAACATCTCGAAACATACTCAGCTATCTCCCTCTTCATACCATTCCACCAAAACTGCCTCTTCAAGTCACGATACATCTTAGTACTACCCGGATGTATCGTATACTTGGCCTTGTGAGCCTCATCAAGAACCATGCGTTTCACTTCATCGGAAGAAGGAACGCAAACCCTACCCTGAAATGTCAAAATCCCATCACTACTTATCGCGAACTCGGGTGTATTATTCTCACCCAATCCATCGATAATCTTCATCAGTTCTGGATCGGTAGCTTGAGCTTCCTTGATCCTCCCAAACAATACTGGTATAGCACGAATACTAGCAAAGAGAACACTATGCTCACTCACAACAGGACTCCATTCACGGATATCCTCGAGCATCTTCCAAAGAAGCGTCACAATAAACCACGAAGTTCTCACCATCACTAGGCAAAGCTAAAACTGGAGCTGTAGTCAACCTCCTCTTCAACTCCTGAAATCTAGCCTCACACTTGTCACTCCAAACAAAAGCAGACTTCTTCTGAGTAAGATTGGTCATAGGAGTGGCAATCTTAGAAAATCCCTCAATGAACCTACGGTAATAACCCGCCAAACCCAAGAAACTACGGAATTCGGTCACCGTACTAGGAGTCTTCCACTTGGTAACAGCCTCAACCTTAGATGGATCTACCGCGATACCATCACTAGACACAACATGCCCAAGAAAAGCAACTTGTTCTAGCCAAAATGCACACTTGCTAAATTTAGCAAAAAGCTGATTCTTACGCAACACATTAAGAATCTCTCTCAAATGATGTTCATGCTCCTCTCGTGACTTCGAGTACACAAGGATATCATCAATGAACACCACTACAAAGCAATCAAGGTACTCATGAAACACCCTATTCATCAAGTCCATGAAAACGGCAGGCGCGTTTGTCAAACCAAACGGCATCACAACAAACTCATAATGGCCATAGCGCTGCGAAAATTTAAAGGTCGTCTTCGGGACATCCTCCGCGCGAACCCTCAACTGGTGGTAACCACTCCTCAAGTCTAACTTGGAATACACAACAGACCCCTGAAGCTGATCAAAGAGATCATCAATGTGAGGTAAAGGGTACTTATTCTTTATAGTAACCTGGTTCAACTGACGATAGTCAATGCATAATCGCAAACTACCATCCTTCTTCTTCACAAACAAAACCGTGCACCCACTTAGACACACTTGGTTTAATAAACTTCCTATCAGCAGTTCGCAATCGCTGCTCCTTCAACTCTCTCAACTCAGCTGGAGCCATCCTATAAGGTGCTCTAGAGATAGGTGAAGTACCGGGCAATAACTCAATGCAAAACTCTAACTCTCGGTCAGGAGGTAATGCATAATCAGTCGAAAAGACATCCGGAAATTCATTAACTACCGGTACATCCTCTATACTAACAGAAGACATGCTAGTATCAAGCACACAAGCAATACACTCAGTACACCCCTGAGATAGAAGTTTTCTAGCCCGTAAAGTAGAAATAACACGTATACCTCTCATAGCATGATCGCAAATAAACACAAACTCCGAATTCGGCATGGCAAAAGTAACCCTCTTGCGCGACAATCTACTAAAGCATGGTAAACACATAGCCAATCCATTCCCAATATCACATCAAAATCCCGGATAGGCAATACTACCAAACCTGCATGCAAAACCCGATCACAAACAAGTACATCACAACACCTATAAACCTCAGATGCAAGCATACAATCACCCAACGGTGTAGACACCTCAAGCACATAAGGCAACTGAGCAGGCAAGACACGTAAATTCTCAATAAAATACGGTGCATCATATTTGCACCTTTAAAGCAATACACCATTTGTTGTTCCATACCTTTTTGGTAATTGGTTCGGTCAATTTCAAATCTAATTTATACCATTCTAGTTCTCCGACGAAGACCTCTTGATAATCAAGTCGGGGGCCCTCGCGAGTGACTTCAAAAGCTTTAAGTAGAGTAAAGGATGTGGGGTGTTCGTGAATCACATAAAAGCATCCTTTATATCGGTCGCAAGAATACAAATCATAAGCACATATAGGCATGGCATCAACATCATGCAACATAGTATATCAATTTACTATGTATGTAAACAAGATTTTGAAATATTCATACTATTAACTACCTATCAATGGTAGATAAAACACATTATACAAGGCTAATACACTATCATTGTATTAGACTAATAAAGAGACAATACAACATTTCACGAGTCACTAGGTAGCATATTCTTACTAACTAGTATACGGCCAATCCTTATAAGTCAAACCGCATACGGGTCGACAACCAATCATCATGTGATCACCTACTGGCCAATCTCAATGTTCCAACATATCATGAGGAAATTTCACCTTATCAAGGTAGTCCCCCAAATACCCAAACACAACCATCGGGAAAGAGTTCTCAAATTCCCAACACTAGTAATACAAGGACTGGTGGTTAATTACTACCATAACTATCTACACCTGTATAGTAATCCATGAAATACTAATAGGTACCACGGGAGGTTTAACCACTCCGCTCTTGAAACGTATTACAACGATTTTTCTCTATAATGATTAACACGACGATCACCCTTGGGACCGACAATCTAGCTTCCCGTATTCCTAAAAATGGAACAAGGAACAACAACTCTACTAAAAACGCAAAGACCACTCTTGGTATAACTGCAACTCATAAGCAATATAGAGAGAAATATAATACTCCTAGACACAAACCTTCACTCACGGCAATCTAGACCAAACGAACTTAGTACTCCAAGTCGATTCATTCACGAAGAATTTGCCATAAGGCACGAAATGTAACACTCAACGCCAAGATTCACACAAAGAACCAACCCACCTAGGCCATGGAACATATCCTGGCCGAGCTAACCAATAAAGCTCGATACCAACTGCGGATTCTAATTCCTCGAGATGGAATCACAAGTCAAGTCGTCCAAATAGGACATGTAAGACCCCGATTCCCGGTTAGCGTGAATTGCGTGCAATGCTCGCATTTCTTCCTTGGTTGATTGCTCGTTTGACTCGTGAGAGAGTCTAGCTATGTATGAGAGACCATATTAAGATCAAAATACTTTTGAGAGATGCCATTTAGTTGTTGACTAAAGTCACAAGTCGTAACTCCGACGATAGTCTAAATACGACGCGATTGAGAGTTTATATGGTTTTGTGTTTTCTCGACTGATTGGTCCTAGATCTTTACATGATGATTAAATAACATGTTTAGATGTGTTAGACTTCTAATTGGATGTATTCCATAAGTCTCGAAGTTTTTGACTCGAGAATAGCAATTCTCCTTATCGCGTAGTTTGAGATTCACCGGCGAACGCCTCGCCTTTCTCGGAGCCTATTTCTATCTGTTGTTCATCATCTGAGAGGCATTCAGGCCTATTTTTTAGCCCTAATAGGTGTTTACAATCATGGGTTATTACCCGTCGGCTTATGTTTTCATTCGACGTTTAGATAGCAAGTTGTTACATCTTGCGTCGGTTTTGCCCCGGGTTGTTTCGAGTGTTGGTTTTGGGAGTCTAGATCTACTTTAAAATTGGTTTGAGACTTGGATGGATTATTTTAATGTTTAAGGACTTTAAGGGTTCAATTGTGAGCCATTTCGAAGCTTTAAGGCTCGAGGATGCATGCGGGATCGATCGGACGCGAACGAGACAACAAGAAAACGATGTCAAGGTAAAAAAGGGACCATGCGGTCGCTTTGCTTCATAACCATGCGAGCGCATGGGTCTCAGATCCCTGTTACGGGATTTTTTGGGTTTTTTGATGTATTGTCCAAACTATCCCCACCCAAACCCAACCTAAACTAATCCTAAACCCTCCTAACTATCTTAGGATATATCCTAACCATCTAATTGAGTTTTGGAGGGGGATTATATGGGTTAATTAAAGGGAAACAAACCTATCATCTAAACACACACCCACTTACTTTCCTAACCCTTTTAGACCAAAAACTCAAAGTCTAACACCCCATTTCAGCCATTGACTCTCAAAAACGTGGGAGACCTCTATGAGAGCTTGAGAGAAGAGTTCTAGGGTTCTTGAGAGCCCAACCCTTGGAATCCATAGCTAGGAGTCTCCATTTCACAATCCACTCCATAGAATTGAAGAGGAGATTGAGGAGAACAACACCCACCTCTTGGAATTTCGAATTTGTGGCTTGGAGGGGCTGAACTAAGGTAAGTTTCTACCTCTCTTTCTCTTCTTTTGGGCTCCATTGACCCTAGGGAAACAATCATTTGTGCTATGTGAGGTCAATGGAAGCCATTGTTAGGGTTTGTAGAAGATGCCATGAACCCTAGGTTTCTAATTGATGATAGAGCTTGGTTGGACCTATGTGAGACCTTGATTTATATGAAATTCAAGTGTTTAATGGTCTATTGAACTTGGTTATGTTGATCATCTATGAGTATTGAGGTTGATTTGGTAGAGATACTTGGAGGGTGTTTTGCCCAAATTTGGTTTAGCTTGCAAAATTATTGATGTGAGCTTGATTACTATGTTTTATATGCTTATTAGAGTATATTAAACCATGTGGTATGATTTAATCATGAATTGGAAATTATGATTGGTAAGGTGACTTGAATGAATTTATGCACAAGATGGCCAATTTGTTCTAAGTTGCATTGTTAAGTGATTTGTGGGGTTTATGTGAGTTTAATGAACATGGGGAGATGCCTATTGATGATGGTTATGAACATAGAAGATATTGAGACTCATGGCTTCTATGCCCTAAAATTTTAGAAAGGGTAGATTGGACTCAACGGAGTCATTATAAGTTCAATTAAGTGCTAAATGAACTTGAGTTGAAATCCTACGACGCTTGGATTTCGTTTGATTAGTGAAGTGAAGCATATAACTTCCAAATTTTAAATGGTTGGTGATTGTGATGTGTTTTGTGGATTTTTAGTCTTGGGAATTAAGCCCGAATGACTATTGGGATTTGGTTACAAACTTTAAGGAATTATTACGGGGTGAATTTGTAAAACACATAAATAATGAAATGTGTTAGTAAGACTCAGCGAATTCGTTATAAGGCCAATAAAATGATAAAGAGCCTTGGGTTTGAAACCCTACAATGTTTGGGTTTGTTTGGGTTATGTTTGTGCACACCGGGTTTTTGGTTATGTCCTATGGCGACACTTATGTTATGGAGATGAACTAGAAATATATTTTAAGCATGCTTGTTAGAGCATGGGATAATGGAGACCCATATAAGGTCATTAAGAATATTTAAGAAGATTAAGAAAGAATTCTCTTCTTAAGGATTTTGGTTGCGGCTTATAAAAGCAAGAAGTGACTACGGAGTAGTCATGTATGATTTATTTGAGTAGAGACAGTCCTAATCATTTGTGGCCGATTAGGACTATGTAAGTTTTGCGTGTACTTAAATATAGAGAGCGAAAATAATAAGGCTTGTTTATTGATATATGTGGATATTTTAGAGACTACTATGCGTGGTAGTCTGGGAACGTATGAATCTATAAGCGTTGCAGGCTTTCTCCTCATCTATTATTTGGCCAATAGTGGGATGTGATCTCGAGTTATGCCATCTAGCTAGACATCGAGCTCTCATTTCTCATCGAGGATGAATGTAACGAGTACTCATTAAAAGGAAATCGATGAGTTGTGATTATTGAGACGGAACCCCGGGTTATGATCGAATGGGAATTGAGCCGAATCTTGGTTTGAGATTTGATCTCATGGTAAGTTGGTTGGGTTTTGAACCCGGATTTGATTGTAATGGTTCGATTTACGTTTACTATTACACATGATTATTTATGAGCATATATATGGAAAATAATATGCTATTTGATTTATGTGAGTTTATGTGCTTTAAAAATTAAGTACATGTTTTATGATGGTATACTAGCATGATACCATGATTTTATATGATTGTGCATTTATGCCATGCCATGACATAATATGCCATATAGTTGCATTTAGAAACTTCTTTGGGTCATTATGACTCACTCAGGTGTGATTGTTTTCCCTATGTGTGCGGCGATCCCGTTGAATCTGGCCGGATAACGACTTTTAGCGGTGGTTTTCCAAGTCAAAAGCTTGGAGTTATTTATTATTATGTTGTATTTATTGTGAGGCTCGATTGTAAAGTTATGTAGACTTTACTTGGGTAGATCATAGTGTTATATTATGGTTGTGTATTTGGGAGCCGGTCGTATGCCGAGCATTTGTACCCTTAGTATTTATTTCCTTTGTTGTTTCGACATGTATGGCTCGTTTATTGTAGTTGTGGTTTATTGTTGTTTCCACCTCCGGCAGGGTTTTAGTCGAGAGATTTGGTTGGTGGTTTAGCATTGATTAGATGGTTATAGTGAATTGTTCCTCGGCATGTAATAGGCGTTGAGTGTTGTTTATCGAGGTTGGGATACATGCATTGCGGCCTTGGTTGCCGATGGTTTGTTGTGCGTGTCTAATGTTGCGTCCGCACGCGTCGAATTTTGGGGCGAGAGATTTACTATCTCTTTGGTGGTTTTCATTCGGGAGCTTGATAGCTCGGGTCCCATTATGGTTTTGCTTCCGCGGGTTTTAGGTTTTGATTTTCTGTATTGCCGTTATGGCTTTACCTTCTGTTTTGAGCTTGTTGGCTCGTCTTTTGACTCGCACCATTATGCTTAGCGGGTGCTTGTATGCGTCTCTTAGTTTGTCACGATGGCACGACCATGGGATCTCGTATTTGAGATCAAGGTCAAGTCGAGTCCAAATGAGACAACAATGCATGAAATACTCAATTAAAGAAAGCAGTGATACAACATTTTAGTTGAAGCGCGACTCGGCACCAAAAGCAGGAAATTTTTAAAACTTTTTACACGATATAATAATTAATACAATTATACCAAATCATCATCGACTTTACCACGGAACAATACTACAGTTCATGCGAGATATACCTCGGCGGCTACAACATGCTTGGGAGAACAACATAAATAAATAAGAGCTAAAGTAATGCCGGCGGAAGATAAATCACGTGAACTATACTACATCTATACAAGGCTCGGCGTACATGTGTCGGCACTCAAAATAGAATACAAGTATAGACATAAATACAACGAAACCAAATTCCCAAGCGAAGTCTAAATGACTTGCTATACCCAACGTCCTTACAAAACGAAACAAAATAAGGACATCTAAAACCCACAACCTCGTCGCGTGCGATCACGGACAAGCGCAAATCTGCAACACCTCAACGGCGGTACGAGCGGCTCGGATCTAAAAGCGATAAAGGGAGGGGTAAGTCATAAAGACTTTGTGAGTTAACAATTATGCATGTCATGGCATCATGCAGCATACATATCAAGATATCATTTTTAATATCAAGTCAATCAAAGCGTTCATTTAATAAACACTTAAAACACATATCCATGGTAGCACATTGTTTCACATAAGTGCTATAAAGGTAAACCACATATACGGAGGATATGATATGAAACCGATGCCGCTACGTAGCTCCTGCAATACACAGCGTTAACATTCGTGCCAATGATACCCGTGATGAGTGTATCAAAGTACCGAGCTCTCTACTCGGGTACCAAGCTCTCTCCTTGGTACTTAGACTTTCCAATGTGCTCTCTTGGTTACAGCAAAGGTGCTACTTCCCCACTTGTGGCCACGGTGGGCGTGTGTGATAAAAACCGGTATAACAACCCATCACTATCACGAGCCCCATAACTCGTGGCGGCGATGCATTGTCACACCAACGACTCAATCAAATATGCAATTTGGACTCATGCAATGCCAAGTAGATGTTTCTTGGTCATGAAATCTCAAATAAGGAATAAGTTCAACAAGAGCGAACTTATTCAACAAGTAGTTGTTTACTCACTTAAGGAATCACACAAGAATTCGACAAGAGCGAATTCAACATGTCAAATAGATTCATTATTCTACAACATGCTCTCAATCATGCATTTATTTCACACGATCACACAAACCACATAAGAACTCGATTGAGTCTTATAAGCACACATATCAAATATGCCCTTCAATCCATCCCAAAGTCACGTAAGCTAATTCATTAGTCTAAGCACTAAATTCATCATGTCAAATAGATATATCATTCTATAACATGCTCTCGATCATGCATTTATTTCACACGATCACACAACCGCGTAAGAACTCGATTGAGTCTTATAAGCACACATACATCAAGGCATAAACATCAATCCATCTCAAAGTATCGTAAGCTAATTCATTAGTCTAACGAACTATATTCGTCGTAGGGATTGATTGTGGAGTCGTTATTGTTCATAACTCCCTAATTTCAACTCCGGTGAGTTTTACTAAAATTCAACCAAGTAGAGTATTGATACTATATGTATCACATTGCCCTTCCCTATGTTCTCCGTTCATTTAGAACTTGATAACTAAGCCGTTCATGTTCTCGAACTAGCCTTAAACACAATCTCGAGTTTCAAACCTAGTTTCGGTGATTTTGTTAAACCTTGAATTGAACGAATTCTTTCACAAGAGTTATTCCCAAGCTTAATACAAACAACATTCATGCTTTAATAAATGTCAAAATCATAACTTCATAGAGATTTCATAAAATCATACTCACATTTTATATGTTGAATTGAAGGTTGTGTCTTCACAAAAGATGTTCACAATCAACATTAAAACAACTATAATGAAGGGGTCATGCTATTTTGTTTAACATGAAAATCTCAGGGAATTGTCACTCACCTTAGTCCTATGATTAATGGAGGAAAGGTTGATTAAAGAGATTCTTGTAGAGATGATCAAGAGCTTCGATTTGGCGGTCTCGGTTCGACAATCGGACCACGGATCTCAGGAAATGGTCCCTAAGTTTGTGTGACCACCATGGACGAAAATTGGAGCTCAAGCTTCTGATTCTCTGGTTATGTTAGACAAAAATGGCTGAAAGGGCTGAATTTGTGTTTATATACTTCCCCTCAAACTCCCCAATCCAAGTGAAGGGCTTTAAGAGGCTTCTCATTGGCTATGGCATGTGAGCCATTGATAAGCAAATGATCAAAGGCTCAAAATGGTTTTAAACAAGTCAACAAAGAGGGCTTTGGTGACCAAGGACGTCCAAGGGCCAAGGGGTTAAGAGTCATTAGCCAAATCCACTCAAAACTCACAAATGCAGAAAAGCTGGACAACAGACAGTCAATCTTGTAAAATCGACCATAAATATCTCACACCTCCAAATGAGGTGATTATTGATTTTTATGAAACTAGACTCTTTAAAATATAGTTTAGCCTTTTAAATTACTCAATTTGGACTTATATTCATCAAAATATGGCTACTACAAGTTCAAGTACAGAAGCTGATTTCCTGAAAACAGAATTCTGGCACAGCCGTAAGTCAAGACCTAAATGAGGTACTTATACACCTTGGAAAAATACCATATTTTACAGGGAGTATCCTAACATATGTAGGTAGAACATACTAAATTTTTAGAAAATTCTCTTTAGTAGATTGGTACCAGAATTTTCCCGAAGTTCGCCCAAAAACCGGACTGAATCTGTGAAGTAATAAGTTGATTATCTTATTTCCAAATGCAACCAATCTATGAACATGTATAAGGCTTGTTTAAACATGGTTATGGCTTGTATTCAAGGCCTAGAACTCAACCAAACATCTCTCGAGGCGAAAAGAAGGCAATACAAGCAATGATGTACAACCTCAAAACACAAAGCGAAGCAACGAAGCTTCTAAACTTCCAACCAAGCATGAAACAACTAAGATGAACATTGTAAATCTTGTATGCAAGGTATTAAGACTCTCATGAGACTTATTAAGGTGCTAACTGCGTTAATACGAACACCCGAAACAACAACAACAAGGCATGCAACGCATGGAAGACCATTACTCTATTATGATCTTAACCAATTCAATGCCAACACGATAAGAATGAAATGAAGTCTCAAATATGTAAAGACATATTACAAACATGTCATAATGATGACAAATACGAAATGGGGTTTGGGTTCTCACATCCTCCCCCACTTAAAGGAATTTAGTCCCTAAATTCATACCAGAAATCTCGAACAGGTAAGGGTATTTCTCCCTCATCTCAAGCTCAGTCTCCCATGTGGCTTCCTCAATATCATGATTCTTCCACAAGACCTTCACTAAAGGAATCCGCTTGGTCCTCAAGACTCGCTCCTTGGAATCAAGGATCCTCACCGGTTTCTCAACGTAAGAAAGATCGGGCTCAAAGGTATTCTCCTCATAAGTAAGGACATGTGACTCGTCCTTCAAGTACTTACGAAGCATCGAAACATGAAACACATCATGAACACCCGGTATAGACGGTGGTAACACAAGTCTATAAGCCAAAGAACAATCCGCTCTTAATATCTCGAGCGGACCAATAAACACAGGAGAAAGCTTCCCTTTCTTCCCAAACCGCTTAGTACCGTGGGGGTGATACCTTCGGAACACAAAGTCACCAACACGAAACTCAAGATCACGTCTTCGGTTGTGCGTAGCTTTTACGTCTACTACGGCGGTAAGCAATCTATCTCTAACTCGACTTCACACTCTCGGTCAATTTGTTGCACCATCTCCGAACCCCAAAACTTAGCCTCACCAACCTCATCCCAGCAAATCGGTGATTGACACTTACGCCCATACAATGCCATACAATGCCGGCGCCATCTCAATGCTTTCGATATGTTATTATACGCAAACTCAAACCGATAGCGGTAGATGTGAATCCCAACTACCCTTAAATACCATAGCACACGCCGTAGCATATCCTCAAGATGCGTATCAATCGCTCAGAGTGACCATCGGGTGGGATGAAACATAATCTTGAAATTCGACCGTACCCAAGCCTCCGCAAAGAATGCCGGAACCTAGAAGTAAATGCGGGTCTCTATCGACACAATGCTATCGGTACACGGATAGTCTCACAATCTCTGAATGTACAACGCGCCTTAGCCCGACTCAAGCGTAGGAAATCGCAATAGGGATAAAATAAGAAGACTTAGTCAACCTATCAATGACAACCCAAAGCTGCATCAAAGCCTCTGAGTGCGTGGCAACCACTGAAACAAAATCCATGGTTATATGCTCCCACCTCCACTCCGGAATCTCAAGTGGATGAAGCAAACCGGCGGTCTCACGGTGCTTTGAGCCTTACCTGGCTGGCACGTCAAACATCTCGAAACATACTCAGCTATCTCCCTCTTCATACCATTCCACCAAAACTGCCTCTTCAAGTCACGGTACATCTTAGTACTACCCGGATGTATCGTATACTTGGCCTTGTGAGCCTCATCAAGAACCATGCGTTTCACTTCATCGGAAGAAGGAACGCAAACCCTACCCTGAAATGTCAAAATCCCATCACTACTTATCGCGAACTCGGGTGTATTATTCTCACCCAATCCATCGATAATCTTCATCAGTTCTGGATCGGTAGCTTGAGCTTCCTTGATCCTCCCAAACAATACTGGTGTAGCACGAACACTAGCAAAGAGAACACTATGCTCACTCACAACAGGACTCCATTCACGGATATCCTCGAGCATCTTCCAAAGAAGCGTCACAATAAACCACGAAGTTCTCACCATCACTAGGCAAAGCTAAAACTGTAGCTGTAGTCAACCTCCTCTTCAACTCCTGAAAGCTAGCCTCACACTTGTCACTCCAAACAAAAGCAGACTTCTTCTGAGTAAGATTGGTCATAGGAGTGGCAATCTTAGAAAATCCCTCAATGAACCTACGGTAATAACCCGCCAAACCCAAGAAACTACGGAATTCGGTCACCGTACTAGGAGTCTTCCACTTGGTAACAGCCTCAACCTTAGATGGATCTACCGCGATACCATCACTAGACACAACATGCCCAAGAAAAGCAACTTGTTCTAGCCAAAATGCACACTTCATAAATTTAGCAAAAAGCTGATTCTTACGCAACACATTAAGAATTTCTCTCAAATGATGTTCATGCTCCTCTCGTGACTTCGAGTACACAAGGATATCATCAATGAACACCACTACAAAGCAATCAAGGTACTCATGAAACACCCTATTCATCAAGTCCATGAAAACGGCAGGCACGTTTGTCAAACCAAACGGCATCACAACAAACTCATAATGGCCATAGCTTGGCGTGCGAAAAGGCGTCTTCGGGACATCCTCATGCGAACCCTCAAGGTGGTAACCACTCCTCAAGTCTAACTTGGAATACACAACTGAGACCCACTGAAGGCGATCAAAGAGATCATCAATGTGAGGTAAAGGGTACTTATTCTTTATAGTAACTTGGTTCAGCGGCGATAGTCAATGCATGTCGCAAACTACCATCCTTCTTCTTCACAAACAAAACCGGTGCACCCAGAGAGACACTTGGTTTAATAAACTTCTATCCAGTTCACCTTTGCTCCTTCAACTCTCTCAACTTCAGTTGGAGCCATCCTATAAGGTGCTCTAGAGATAGGTGAAGTACCGGGCAATAACTCAATGCAAAACTCTAACTCTTGGTCAGGAGGTATTGCATAATCAGTCGAAAAGACATCCGGAAATTCATTAACTACCGGTACATCCTCTATACTAACAGAAGACATGCTAGTATCAAGCACACAAGCAATACACTCAGTACACCCCTGAGATAGAAGTTTTCTAGCCCGTAAAGCAGAAATAACATGTATACCTCTCATAGCATGATCGCAAATAAACACAAACTCCGGAATTCCGGGCATGGCTGTAAAACCCTAATTTATGTTGTTGCTTGTGTTATGCATGAACTCATACTCTTATAATCATCATAAACATGTTCATTTAGCTCCCGTATATGTTTAGAGTCAATAGCATGATCGTTGACGTCGTTTGAGATGCATGTATGCACTTTTCTTTCGCGAGATGCTTTGAATCTCGGGTTTAAGATTTATGTTGTAACTTCTTGGATAATTGTTAAAGGGCATTTAAAACATCATTAACATGCCTTGGATGTTGGTTAGATGCTAGATGCATCGTCGGTTTGGTTGCTAGTTGGATTCTAGCGAAAACCCTTTTCAGTTTCACTTTTCCGGTCGTCGTTCGGGCGAATGCTGCCTGAGTTCTTGGCCCTGTTTTGATGAGGTTTGAGACTTGAATCCTTTGGTTATAGATTAGAGGATATTAAGGTTGAATTGTAGACCAATTTTGGTTTGGAAGGACTCGAGAGCACGGAGAGGCGGGATCGAGCAAAGCGAGAAAACCCTAATTCTGGAAACACACCGATGCGGTCGCATCATATATGCCCTAAGCGACCGCAAGGTCTGCTACGAGAATGTCGGATTTTGATCTTTTAATGTCTTTGTCCGAAATTTGACATCTCAAACCCATTTTTAAACCACAATTTGACCCAATTACTTAACCTAAACTAATCCTAACATCTATTAGGAGATTTAGGAGTTAATTAGTGGGGTAATTAGTGAAATAATCCCCATATAAAACCCCCCAATTCAGCCGCACTCTCCCTTGGTCGACCAAAACAGATTCTGCTCTTCCTCTTGCGATTTTCTTCAAGCACTCAAGAGACCTGGGAGGAGCTTGAGTGAAGGTGATTTCTAGGGTTTCAAAAGGGGCCAAGCTTGGTGTCCATTGTCAAGGTCTTCTTCTTCCCCAATCTACCAACAAGTTTGAAGAAGAGTTGAAGAGAAGACACCCTCTTCCAATCCGAAAATTCTGATTTTAGGGCTGAGATTTTAGTAAGTTTCTACCTTCCTTCCCCTTCTTTTTAGGCTCCATTGACCCTAGGGAATCAACCATGTGTGCTATGTGGGTCAATGGAAGCCATTGTTAGGGCTTCTAGAAATGTATGAACCCTAGGATTTCAAGATTTTGTTAGAGCTTGATTGGCCTATGTGAGACCATGTCTATGTGAAATTGATGTTATAAATTGCCTAATGAACTTGATTATGTTGATTTTTCATGAAGATTGATGTTAGTTTGGTTGAGATGCTTGGAGGGTGATTTGCCCTAATTTTGGTTTTAGCTTGCAATCTAATGATGTTAGCTTGATTAGTATGTTTTACAAGCTTAATAGAACATATTGAACCATGTTGTGAATTTTAATCATGAATTGAATGTTATGATTAGTATGATGACTTGGATGATATTATGCACAAGATGGCTAAATTATTCTAAGTTTCATTGTTAATTAGTTTGTTGGGTTTATGTGAGTATGTTGAACATTGGGATTGTGGTTTTGGGCGATAGTTATGAACATAGGGGGTTAATGAAGCCTAAGCTTCTAATCCTTGAATTTTCGGAAAACTTAGATTGAACTCAACGGAGTTAACCTTTGGGTTAGTATGAATCCTAGGAACTATAATTTTAAGTCCTACGGAATTTTGGGTAGAATTCATGGGGGTCAAGCCTCCAAGAAGTTTTGAAGTGTGTGAAGCACACTTGATTATGAGAGCTTATATGATTCTCGGTTATGATGTTTATGCTAGTTGTGAATGAATTGCATGACTAGTTTGATAGTAGAGTGTTTACCTACTTGTTTTGAGCATATGAGTATATATTACTTGTGCTTGGGTTTTAAGTCCAGCTGGCGTCGGTCTGTTGAGTCTTTGGTGGGACGATACATCGTCTTCACGAATTATGGGATTCGTGATCGCGATGTATCGCCGTGCCGGGTTTGCACACACCCCTCCATCGATGGCCACGGTGGGGAAGTAGTTTATCTTAGTTGTAGTAATACACATGACTTTGATAACTATGGAACTCGAGCGGAGACTGTCTCGGGGACGTCGATATCTACGAGAGGGATATCGAGGGCACATAAGGGTTTTGCACGTGTTTTTGCAGGAGCGACACGCGCGGAGGAATTTTCGGTAATGGTATCATATCCCTTATATATATGAATTGTTTCACAAGTGCTTAAGTAAATAACGTGCTTGTTGGATTTGGATATGATATGATGCTTGTGTTGGTTTATTACATGTTATACTTAATAGATAACATATTGATTTAAGTTGTTAAGCATATATGCTACCACATGAATATTATGGGAATGGTTTTATTGCCAAAGGTATAACTATTGTTGTTTAGGACTAAAATGCCTTGACATGGTTTTATGATGAGATGTTATACTTTAACGATAACATATTTATTTAATGTTGAGCATGGATGCCATACATGATTTATTATGAGGTTATTTCATGACAATAGCATGATATATTTATGATTGAGCATTATGCCATGTTAGGAAGTTATGGTTAGTAACTTACTAAGTCATTGTGACTTACTTTTATTTGTTGGTTGTGTTTCCCTAGATCCGAGTCGCTCGAGCGGATCCAAGTAAATCCAGGAGGTTTCGTTGGCAAGGGATTCTTTTGGGAAGGTTGCTACATAGTTGTTCATTTTGCTTTTGGTGAGGTCGTTGGGAAGATGAAGTTATGTAAACTTCATAATTTGGGTAGCAAACCTTAATATGATTGTAATGTTGTATTTGATGTTAGCTTATTCTTTTGGTAGCCAACCGGTGGTGGTTGTGCTTGATGTATGTGTATGGTTATATCTCCACATGCTTACTTGTTGTTAGTACTTATAATTGTTAGTACTTAAGTTGTTGGAAGCCGACAAGTTTTAGTCGTGCTTGGTTTTGGTGAAAAATGTTTAGCATGCTATATTGCTAGTTATTAATATGTTTGTTCTCCAAGGCGTGTTTAGCCGTTGAGTTGTTAGACTAGAGTCTTAGACTTAGTTTAATGTTGGGTTCCGGCCGTAGTTTCGCCGATGACTTGGTTTTATTTTATGCTATATATTTGAATTGCATAACAGGGAGTTTGTCCTACGTGCCCAATGTTGCGGCACGCGAGTCGAATTTTTGGACCGAGAGATTAATCATCTCTTTGGTTGTTTTAGTTTGAGCTTGTTAGCTCGGGCGCCACTGTTTTATTTCATTTGCTTCCGCATGTGTTTTAAGTTGTCGGTGTATCGCCGTTATGGCCCTACCCATTATTTGCTACTTGTGTATTGTTATTTGTTTTCTTGGCGGCACGACCTTGGGATTTCGTCTTGGGATCCGGGTCGGGTCGTCACAATGGCAAAAGTAACCCTCTTGCGACGGCAATCTACTAAAGCATGGTAAACACATAGCCAATCCATTCCCAATATCACATCAAAATCCCGGATAGGCAATACTACCAAACCTGCATGCAAAACCCGATCACAAACAAGTACATCACAACCCCTATAAACCTCGATGCAAGCATGTTAATCACCCAACGGTAGACACCTCAAGCACATAAGGCAACCGAAAGGTGCAAGACACGTAAATTTCAATAAAATACAAGGCATCATATTTGCACCTTTAAAGCAATACACCATTTTTTGTTCCATACCTTTTTGGTAATTGGTTCGGTCAATTTCAAATCTAATTTATACCATTCTAGTTCTCCGACGAAGACCTCTTGATAATCAAGTCACGGGCCCTCTGAAGTGACTTCAAAAGCTTTCGTCGTAAAGGATGTGGGGTGTTCGTGAATCACATAAAAGCATCCTTTATATCGGTCGCAAGAATACAAATCATAAGCACATATAGGCATGGCATCAACATCATGCAACATAGTATATCAATTTACTATGTATGTAAACAAGATTTTGAAATATTCATACTATTAACTACCTATCAATGGTAGATAAAACACATTATACAAGGCTAATACACTATCATTGTATTAGACTAATAAAGAGACAATACAACATTTCACGAGTCACTAGGTAGCATATTCTTACTAACTAGTATACGGCCAATCCTTATAAGTCAAACCGCATACGGGTCGACAACCAATCATCATGTGATCACCTACTGGCCAATCTCAATGTTCCAACATATCATGAGGAAATTTCACCTTAATCAAGGTAGTCCCCCAAATACCCAAACACAACCATCGGGAAAGAGTTCTCAAATTCCCAACACTAGTAATACAAGGACTGGTGGTTAATTACTACCATAACTATCTACACCTGTATAGTAATCCATGAAATACTAATAGGTACCACGGGAGGTTTAACCACTCCGCTCTTGAAACGTATTACAACGATTTTTCTCTATAATGATTAACACGACGATCACCCTTGGGACCGACAATCTAGCTTCTCAGATTCCTAAAAATGGAACAAGGAACAACAACTCTACTAAAACGCAAAGACCCACTCTTGGTATAATCAAGCAACTCATAAGCAATATAGGAGAAATATAATACTCCTAGACACAAACCTTCACTCACGGCAATCTAGACCAAACGAACTTAGTACTCCAAGTCGTATTCATTCACGAAGAATTTGCCAATAAGGCACGAAACAGAACACTCAACGTCAAGATTCACACAAAGAACCAACCCACCTAGGCCATGGAACCTATCCTGGCCGATAGCTAACCTATAAAGCTCTGATACCAACTGTGACGACCCGACCCGGACCCCGAGATGGAATCACAAGTCAAGTCGTCCAAATAGGACAACAATGCATGCAAATACTCAATTAAAGAAAACGGCGTGACACAACATTTTAGTTGAAGCGCGACTCGGCACCAAAAGGCCGGAAATTTTTAAAACTTTTTACACCTGATATAATAATTAATACAATTATACCAAATCATCGGCGACTTTACCACCGGAACCCAATACTACACAGTTCATGCAGATATACCTCGACGGCTACAACATGCCGGAGAACAACATAAATAAATAAGAGCTAAAGTAATGCCCAGCGGAAGATAAATCACGTGAACTATACTACATCTATACAAGGCTCGGCGTACATGTGCCGGCACTCAAAATAGAATACAAGTATAGACATAAATACAACGAAACCAAATTCCCAAGCGAAGTCTAAATGACTTGCTATACCCAACGTCCTTACAAAACAGAACAAAATAAGGACATCTAAAACCCACAACCTCGTCGCGTGCGATCACGACAAGCGCAAATCCTGCAACACCTCAACGAGCGGTACCGAACGGCTCGGATCTAAAGCGAAAAGGGAGGGGTAAGTCATAAAGACTTTGTGAGTTAACAATTATGCATGTCATGGCATCATGCAAAGATACATATCAAGATATCATTTTTAATATCAAGTCAATCAAAGCGTTCATTTAATAAACACTTAAAACACATATCCATGGTAGCACATTGTTTCACATAAGTGCTATAAAGGTAAACCACATATACGGAGGATATGATATGAAACCGATGCCGCTACGTAGCTCCCGCAATACACGCGTTAACATTCGTGCCAATGATACCCGTGATGAGTGTATCAAAGTACCGAGCCTCTACTCGGTACCAAGCTCTCTCCTTGGTACTTAGACTTTCCAATGTGCTCTCTTGGTTACAAAGAAAGGTGCTACTTCCCACACGTGGCCAACAAAGTGAGGCGTGTGTGATAAAACCCGGTATAACAACCCATCACTATCACGAGCCCCATAACTCGTGACGGCGATGCATTGTCACACCAACGACTCAATCAAATATGCCAGCTGGACTCATGCAATGCCAAGTAGATGTTTACTGGTCATGAAATCTCAAATAAGGAATAAGTTCAACAAGAGCGAACTTATTCAACAAGTAGTTGTTTACTCACTTAAGGAATCACACAAGAATTCGACAAGAGCGAATTCAACATGTCAAATAGATTCATTATTCTACAACATGCTCTCAATCATGCATTTATTTCACACGATCACACAAACCACATAAGAACTCGATTGAGTCTTATAAGCACACATATCAAATATGCCCTTCAATCCATCCCAAAGTCACGTAAGCTAATTCATTAGTCTAACGCACTAAATTCATCATGTCAAATAGATATATCATTCTATAACATGCTCTCGATCATGCATTTATTTCACACGATCACACAACCGCATAAGAACTCGATTGAGTCTTATAAGCACACATACATCAAGGCATAAACATCAATCCATCTCAAAGTATCGTAAGCTAATTCATTAGTCTAACGAACTATATTCGTCGTAGGGATTGATTGTGGAGTCGTTATTGTTCATAACTCCCTAATTTCAACTCCGGTGAGTTTTACTAAAATTCAACCAAGTAGAGTATTGATACTATATGTATCACATTGCCCTTCTCCTATGTTCTCCGCTCATTTAGAACTTGATAACTAAGCCGCTCATGTTCTCGAACTAGCCTTAAACACAATCTCGAGTTTCAAACCCTAGTTTCGGTGATTTTGTTAAACCTTGAATTGAACCGAATTCTTTCACAAGAGTTATTCCCAAGCTTAATACAAACAACATTCATGCTTTAATAAATGTCAAAATCATAACTTCATAGAGATTTCATAAAATCATACTCACATTTTATATGTTGAATTGAAGGTTGTGTCTTCACAAAAGATGTTCACAATCAACATTAAAACAACTATAATGAAGGGGTCATGCTATTTTGTTTAACATGAAAATCTCAGGGAATTGTCACTCACCTTAGTCCTATGATTAATGGAGGAAAGGTTGATTAAAGAGAGGATTCTTGTAGAGATGATCAAGAGCTTCGATTTGGCGGTCTCGGTTCGACAATCGGACCACCGGATCTCCGGGAAATGGTCCCCTAAGTTTGTGTGACCACCATGGACGAAAATTGGAGCTCAAGCTTCTGATTCTCTGGTTATGTTAGACAAAAATGGCTGAAAGGGCTGAATTTGTGTTTATATACTTCCCTCAAACTCCCCAATCCAAGTGAAGGGCTTTAAGAGGCTTCTCATTGGCTATGGCATGTGAGCCATTGATAAGCAAATGATCAAAGGCTCAAAATGGTTTTAAACAAGTCAACAAAGAGGGCTTTGAGTGACCAAGGACGTCCAAGGGCCAAGGGGTTAAGAGTCATTAGCCAAATCCACTCAAAACTCACAAATGCAGAAAACTGGACAACAGACAGTCAATCTTGTAAAATCGACCATAAATATCTCACACCTCCAAATGAGGTGATTATTGATTTTTATGAAACTAGACTCTTTAAAATATAGTTTAGCCTTTTAAATTACTCAATTTGGACTTATATTCATCAAAATATGGCTACTACAAGTTCAAGTACAGAAGCTGATTTCCTGAAAACAGAATTCTGGCACAGCCGTAAGTCAAGACCTAAATGAGGTACTTATACACCTTGGAAAAATACCATATTTTACAGGGAGTATCCTAACATATGTAGGTAGAACATACTAAATTTTTAGAAAATTCTCTTTAGTAGATTGGTACCAGAATTTTCCCGAAGTTCGCCCAAAAACCGGACTGAATCTGTGAAGTAATAAGTTGATTATCTTATTTCCAAATGCAACCAATCTATGAACATGTATAAGGCTTGTTTAAACATGGTTATGGCTTGTATTCAAGGCCTAGAACTCAACCAAACATCTCTCGAGACGAAAAGAAGGCAATACAAGCAATGATGTACAACCTCAAAACACAAACGAAGCAACGAAGCTTCTAAACTTCCAACCAAGCATGAAACAACTAAGATGAACATTGTAAATCTTGTATGCAAGGTATTAAGACTCTCATGAGACTTATTAAGGTGCTAACACGTTAATACGAACACCCGAAACAACAACAACAAGGCATGCAACGCATGGAAGACCATTACTCTATTATGATCTTAACCAATTCAATGCCAACACGATAAGAATGAAATGAAGTCTCAAATATGTAAAGACATATTACAAACATGTCATAATGATGACAAATACGAAATGGGGTTTGGGTTCTCACAACAAGAAAGAGAGAAATTAGAAGCCCTTAAAAGTAAGAATAAAGATAATATAGAGAAAGAATCACAATCAGAAATTAATTCTGATAAAATAGAACAAGTTAAGGATGAAATTAATGAAATTAGAGAAGATGAAGTAGAAATTTTAAAATCACTTTTTAAAGAGATTGAAATAGAAGATATTAAAATAGAAAATAAAGAAGACATTAAAGAAGAAATTAATGAGGATGTTAAAGTGGAAGAAATAATTAAACCAGAAAATTCTGAATTTATGCCATCCGTTAAATCTCCTCCAGTAGAAGAATGAAAGCCATTACCACCCCACCTAAAATATGCATTTTTAGGGAAAGGTAAGACTTTGCCTGTTATAATAGCAGCTGATTTAACTAAAGAACAAGAGACAAGTTTATTAAAAGTTTTATAGACACATAGAGAAGTCATAGGTTGGTCATTAGCTGATTTAAAATGTATTAGTCGTTTTATGTGCATGCATAAAATACACTTAGAAGAAGGTAGTAAACCTTCAAGAGAAAGACAAAGAAGACTTAACCCACATATGGAAGAAGCCGTAAGAAAAGAAGTTCTTAAGCTTCTAGATGCAGGTATAATTTACCCGATTTCAGACAGTAAATGGGTTAGTCCAGTACAAGTAGTTCCTAAGAAATCATGAATTACAGTTGTTAAAAAGGAAAAAGATGAATTAGTCCCTACAAGAACAATAACTGGTTATAGAATGTGTATTGATTTGAGAAAACTAAATGCGGCAACTAGGAAAGACAACTTTCAATTGTCATTTATTGACCAAATCCTTGAAAGACTAGTTGGTCACGAGTACTATTGTTTTCTTGATGGTTTTTCTGGTTATAATCAGATTCCTGTAGCACCCGAAGACCAAGAGAAAACCACCTTTACATGTCCTTTTGGTACTTTTGCTTTTAGGAGAATGCCCTTTGGATTATGTAATGCACCAGCCACCTTTCAAAGATGCATGATATCTATATTTTCAAACTTAGTAGAAAGATGTGTTGAAGTTTTCATAGATGATTATGTAATGCGCCAGCCACCTTTCAATAATTTTCTTCAACTCCGGATCATTCCCTTGAGCTTCTTTAATTTTCCCACATAAAACTGGCGTAGCATGAACATTTGCAAAAATCACACCTCTATCATAAATACTAGGACCCCAATCTCGCAAATCTTCCAACATCTTCCATTCTCTAACCATCATACAAGACATGTGAACTTTCCTACTCAAGGCATCCGCTACCACATTTGCCTTCCCCGGATGATACAAAATAGTACAATCATGATCTTTTAATTTCTCCATCCATCTTCTTTGCCTCATGTTCAACTCTTTTTTAGAAAACAAATACTTCAAGCTTTTATGGTCGGTGAAAATCTCAAACTTAGCCCCATACAAGTAATGTTTCCATTTATGCAACGCAAAAATAATAGCAGCCAACTCTAAATCGTGCGTTGGATAATTCTGCTCATGAATACACAACTTCCTCGACGCATAAGCGATAACTCTACCATTTTGCATTAGCACACAACCCAAACCTTCCTTAGAAACATCGCTATAAATCACAAAATTATCTCCTCCATTAGGCAAGGCTAAAATAGGTGACGTCGTCAACCGTTTCTTAAGCTCTTGAAAACTAGCCTCGCATTTCTCACTCCAAACAAATGGCATATTCTTTTGTGTCAATCTAGTCATAGGAGTCACAATCCGAGAAAATCCCTCAATAAATCTCCGGTAATAACTCGCTAGACCCAAGAAACTCCGAACCTCGGTAACTGAACTAGGTCTCTTCCAATTCATCACCGCTTCAACCTTAAAAGGATCAACGGCTATCCCGGCGCTAGAAACTATATGCCCAAAAAATGATACTTCCTTAAGCCAAAAACCACATTTGCTAAACTTCGTATAAAGCTATTTCTCCCGAAGAATAGACAAGACAATCCTCAAGTGTTTCTCATGCTCCTCCCGAGATTTTGAATACACTAGGATATCATCAATAAAGACTACCACGAAACAATCAAGATAGCTATGAAAGACGCGATTCATCAATTCCATAAACACTGTTGGTGCATTTGTTAAACTAAACGACATCACTACAAATTGAAAGTGCCCATATCTAGTGCGAAAAGTCGTCTTTGGAATATCTTCTTCTCTAACCTTCAATTGGTGGTAACTCCATCTCAAATCAAGCTTATAATACACAATTGACCCTTGCAATTGGTCAAAAAGATCATCAATGTGGGGTAGTGGATACTTATTCTTAATGGTCACCTTATTCAATTCCCGATAGTCTATGCATAACCGCAAACTCCCATCTTTCTTCCTCACAAATAAGACTGGTGCGCCCCAAGGCGACACGTCGGTTTAATAAAGTCAATCTCTAAGAGTTCTTGCAACTGAATTTTCAACTCCTTAAGCTCAGCGGGTGCCATCCTATACGGTGCCTTAGAAATTGGTGAGGTCCCCGGAATAAGCTCAATACAAAATTCTATCTCTCTATCGGGTGGCATATCATGGTCGGTAGAAAATACATCGGGAAATTCACATACTACCGGAACCTCTTCTAATTTCGGCGAAGACTTCTTATCAACAACACATGCAAGATAACCCGTACACCCTTGTGACAATAATTTTCTAGCCCTTAGAGCAGAAATAAAATGCAAGCCACTCGATGCATGATCACCCACAAATGTAAATTCAGGCACACCCGGCATAGAAAAAGTAACCCACTTTTTATGGCAGTCAACTAAAGCATGATAAGCACATAACTAGTCCATACCGAGAATCACATCAAAATCACGTATAGGTAGAACTACCAAGTCCGCATGCAAAGTGTGGTCACCCACCAATACATCACAAGATTTAAACACTTCAGATGCGAGCATATATTCCCCGAGCGGGGTAGACACTTCAAGCAAATATGGCAAAGGTTGAGGCAGTACACATAGATTCTCAACAAAATGAGAAGGGACATAAGAATGTGAAGACCCTGGATCTATGAGAACTCGAGCCTTATGATCAAATATAGAAAGAGTACCTCATTTCACTGCCGAAGACCCCTGAACCTCACGCTGATCAAGCGCAAACACACGGCGCTGCACCTTCGGTTCCCCATCTACACTCCTCTTTCAGGCACTCCTTCCTAAAATGAGTACCATCTCCACAAAGAGTACACTTTCCAAGCTTCACCCAACACCAATCAACTGTGTGACCTAGCTTCTGACAATAACTGCAAGTCATGTTCCCACTACGCTGACCTTGTTGCCCCTGAGATGTAGAAGTATTGTTGCCTTGCTTCCCAGATTGTGGCCTACCTTGGCCTCCACCTCCGCTATCACGGTTTCCTTTGTATCCCCTTCTGTTACCTGAATTATTTCCTTGATTAGTGTTCTGAGTAGTATGTCGTGCATTACTCGAATTATTCTTGCTTCGGTGCTCCTCAATATCCTGCTCTGCCTCATAAGCTCGATCAACTGAACTCCGATAATCAGTGAGCTTAAGTGCTAGAATTTGCTTCCTAAATTCAGTTCTCAACCCCTTAACAAACTTATGTGTTCTCCGTGCTTCAGTAGGAATCAAATACGTGCAATAACGGCTCAATTCAGTGAACTTTGCAGAATACTCCGCTACAGTCATGCTACCTTGCTCAAGATCATAAAATTCTTTCTCCCTCTTATTGCGAACCACATCAGACACATATTCATTTTTAAATTCCCTTTGAAAATTAGCCCAAGTGATTGGAACTTGTTGCATTTCCCAACTTTCCTTCAACACATTCCACCAATGCTCGGCGGCTCCCTTGAACTTAAATGTCGCTAGCATGACTCTCTCCTCATCGGTACATCCCAACATAGATAGTACCTTGATCATCTCTTATATCCACAACTCAGCCCCCCTTGCTTTCGGCTCCCCAAGAAATGTACTAGGCTTCAACTTAAGGAATCTCTCTAGAAGAGTGGTGTCATTCCTCGGTCTCGGTGGTGGTACAACTTCCTCCTATCGAGGTGGTGGTGGTGCTCCCTCAGCTTGACCTCCCTGGCCTGCCCCTACCAGAAAAGCCATCAACCTACGGTGTAACTCTGCCATATCCGGACCCACCGGATTCTGCGGCGGTGGTACCTCAGGCTCGGCCGAACCTCTCCTAGGCCTACCTCTACCACGACCATTGTCATCCCTAGGATTCTCCATCGAACCCCTACAAGAATTCACTCGACGTTAGAATCAACACACAAATAACCAACCCACCTAGGCCATGGAACATATCCTGGCCAACAGCTAACCTATAGCTCTGATACCAAGTGTGACAGCCCGACCCGGACCCTAATGCGAGATCCCAAGTCGTGCTGTCCAAAAAGGCAAGATACAAGCATGCGCAAGTAGGATAATAAAATTCATGTGGCGCAACATCGCATACAAATGGCAACTCGGCTACACTTGGCCGGAAAATAACTTAAAATAAACAAGTCATCGGCGACGTGATAGCCGGAACCCAACAACTACTCCTACAATTTTAACACATGCATATAATAACCTCAACGGCCACAACATGCCGTAGACAACAACAACAATAATACTTTAAAAGAGCTTAAGCGGAAGGAACTGTAGTGAACCATTAACATATAAACAAGCTCGACATATAAGCCAACATACAAAAGATTATAAGTATCAAGTAATTAAGTTTACTACAACAACAAAAACCCCAAAGTCAAGTCTAGGTGACTTGCTTCCCAACGTCCTTGCCAAAACAAAAGTCTAACTACAAACCCCAAAAGAACAACCTTTTAGCTCGCAAGTAACCAACGCAGGTATGGCGAATCTAGCGTGAACCGTCTCCTCGGCTCGGATCTAAGGCAAACAAAACAAACAAATAGGGTAAGTCATAAAGACTTAGTAAGTTACTAAAAATGCATGTTCATGTTATAGCATGACATTTATCACAATTATGGCTCATGTTCATCATATAGCACTTAGCACATTAATCACATAAGTGCGGAAAAATAAATCATTCAAGTAGGATATGATATAGGTACGGCCGCTTCGTAGCTCCTGCAATAAAGTTTGTTAACCCAATATCGTGACTACGTTGCTCGTGACTTTGCATCGATATACCGAACTCCGCCGACTAATAGCAGCCTGTGACGCACGTATTGTTACGGCAAAGGGGCTACTTCCCCATTGCGGTCAACAATGGAGGTGTGAGTGAGGTCCCAGGTACGGCGATCCATAGCGAGCACGAATCTCTCAATTCGTGAAGGCGATGCATCGTCCTACCCTGACATAAAAATCAAACCAAATAGTGCCAGCTGGACTTAATGCAATGCACAAGTAGATATTTACTCGTCAAGACCAAATAATGATCGAATTCGACAAGAGCGAACTCGACCGACCAAGTAGGGTATTAATCTCTACAATAAATCATGTCAAGGCAATTAATTGCTCATAACCAAATAATCACAATGGGTTCAATTGCACATGATTAAACTCAACTTAGACTTGAGTAAACTCGACCAAACAGTGTCTAAACTTCGTACGGATTGAAATTAGAGTTCAACATGTTCAAATCTTCCCTAGAGTCGACTCCGTTGAGTCTTTACTAAAAATCCCAAATTTCGGTTAATTGAAGCTATGTGCTTCATAACTAAACCTAGGCCATTACTAAGTTCATCTAGGTCATAAATTCATCAAGGCATTGTAATGTGATTCATATTCATCATAGGGTCCAATTTTGAGGATAGAACACATAACAACTTCACAACATATCATGTAGGCTTAAATTAGGGCATTCTCATGTAGTACCTCTTCAAACAACACACAAATAATTATTTCTAACAGGTTCATAATCTTAAATAAACAAGATGAAAGAGTATTACAATCTTTACTAAGCATAAAATCCTCCTATACATGCTTCTAACAAGCTCATACATTGAAAACACAAGATGAAGGCATTAGAAGCATATAAGTGTCCTCATTGACCTCATACATCAGAAGCTTTGTTTCCTTAGGGTCAATGAGAACTAAAACAAAGAAGAAAAGAAGTAACTTTCTTGTATTCTACACCCAAAAAAGCAAATGGAAAGATTGATCGGTTGGAAATGATCTACTCTTCAAGCTCTACACTTCTTATGGAGGTGGCTTGAGCAAAGGAAGAAGGAATGAAGGAGTACCAAGGTGAAAGCTAAAAGAAGCCATGGGAGAGTCTTGAGGAAGATGAATCTCGTTTTTGGAGAGTGAGAGTGAGAAATGAGGGTCAACTCTCCAGATTGTGGTGTATATTGGGTTTAAAACATAGTGGGACAAGTGTCTTTGTGTTGTGGTCACTTAAAATCAGATTTTTATGGTTTAAATGATCACTAAAGCTCTCTTAATACACTCTTAAAACTTGTTAGAGATGTTAGGGTATAAGTAAGGAGGGTTAGGGAGGTTTAGGTGGGGTTTAGAAAAGGTTTTGGATAGGGGTTTAGGAGCAAAAATCGTAAAGCAGCAAAACAGGAAAAACAAGATTCGGGGGACCTTGCGGTCGCATGGTCCCCAAGCCTTGCGACCGCATCCTCCCTGGATGCTCAACATGTGATTTTCTGGTTACCTTGCGCGGGGCAAGGTCATTCCACCTTGCGAGGGCATTCCCAGTAGACCCAAAATGGCTCAAAATTCAACATAGAAGACCCCCAAACACTTAGCCAAATCAATGGGGTTTCAAACCCCAACAAAAATGAGTTTAAAACTCATCACAAGCACCCGAACATTCCAAACGAAGGAGGGAAAGAAGGAGAACTAAACAAGCAATCGAACCGGTGATTCAACAAGCATGCATACATGATTCTAAACATGTTAAGAGCATTATGAATGACTTATGAATGATTCTAAAACATATATAGACTAAGTAAACATGCTCACAATCAACAAGAAAGCATGAAGGCAAGCACACAATGCTCATGCAAGAATCTGGGGAGTTACACTCTCCCCTCCTTTAGGAATTTAGTCCCTAAATTCTTAACAAGTCCATCAAACAAATGTGGATGCTTCTCGCGCATCTCCGCTTCCGTTTCCCAAGTCGCTTCCTCAATATTGTGATTTCTCCAAAGGACTTTGACTAAGGGAATTCTTTTGGTTCGTAGTACTTGCTCTTTGGTGTCCAATATCTTCACGGGCTTTTCGACATAAGACATATCCGACTCAAATGTTATCTCCTCATATTTAAGTACGTGGGACTCATCTTTCAAATACTTCCGCAATATGGAAACATGGAAGACATTATGAATCTTCGAAAGTGAAGGTGGTAATGCAACTCGATAAGCGAAAGACCCAACTTTCTTAAGAATCTCAAATGGGCCAATGTATCTCGGTGTAAGCTTCCCTTTCTTGCCGAATCTCTTCGTACCCCTTCTTGGTGACACCTTCAAGAATACATAATCTCCCACTTGGAACTCAAGATCCCATCTACGATTATCCGCGTAACTCTTTTGTCGACTTTGAGCGGTGCGCAATCTATCTCAATCAACTTCACGCTCTCAACCGACTGTTGTACTAACTCAGAACCCCAAAGTTTCGCCTCACCAACTTCGTCCCAATAGATTGGTGATCTACACTTACGCCCATACAATGCTTCATACGGCGCCATCTTAATACTCGACTGATAGCTGTTATTATACGCAACCTCGGCTAAAGGTAAGTGAGAATCCCAGCTTCCTTTAAAATCCACGGCACAAGCTCTCTGTGGCGCCCCAACCCGGACCCGAGGAGGAACCGCGGTCGGACCGCCCAAATAGGGGGAAAACTAATGGACAATAAACATGCAAGGACTCATTTTAAGAAAACGACGTGACACAACATTAGAGACGTAGCACGCCTCGGCCCTAAAGGGCCGGTATTTTTAAAACTTTTAAAACCTGATAAACATTTAAACAATTAAACCAAGTCATCGGCGACACTACATGCCGGAACCCAAGCTAACAGTTTATGGACAGGAATTAGATAAGAGCTAATGGTATGCTCAGCGGAAGACTTATACGTAGTGAACTATAAAACAGGATAAACAAAGCTCGGCTTACACAATGCCGGCATAAAGAGGTTACAAATACTACAAGAGTTAAACTACAAGTAGCTAAGAAAAGTAACAAGATCAAGTTCTATACAAATTCCCAAGCATAGTCTAATTGACTTGCTTAAACCCATCGTCCTTGCAAAATAACAAAAGAAAGGAAGAGGACATCTAAACCACCTCTTCAACTTCAACGTCGGACCAAAAGGGAAACAAAGCACGATCACCGCAATCCTCAACGAGAAGGACCTGTCTTGCTAGGATCTAAAGCAGTAAAGGGGAATGGGTAAGTCATAAAGACTTGTAAGCTATCAATCATGCATGTCATGGCAATATGCAACATACAAGGCAAGTTATAGTCACATAAGCATAGAGATCATATATCCAAGATGCACATTGTTTCACATAGGTGCTTGAAATTAAATCACATAGGATAAGGATGTATGGAGAGCCGGGCCGTTTCGTAGTTCCTGCATACAAGCGTTATCTGGAGAGTGCATGTGTCAGATGCGTGTAAGTACATCGACCTTCCGAGGGAATGCCCGGGATAGACACCAATGATGCTCGTATTGATTACAGCAAGGGAGCTACTTCCCCACTGTGGCCACAGTGGAGGCGTGTGTGAACAAGGACAGGATGCCAGCTGGACTCATGCAAATGTCAAGTAGTGTCTACTTAAGAAATTCTCAAGTAGGCAACGAGGTCGACAAGAGCGATCTCGTTCATGACAAGTAATTATTCTCATCAACAATCAAGCAGGATTGAGTTCGACAAGAGCGAACTCAACATGTCAAATAGGTATTCTATTACATGACATCAAGAATCAAGCATGGTAATCATCCAATTCAATAGTCTAGAATTATCATTCTTAGAGAAACGTGATTAGAACGTCGTAGGAATTGATCATTGAGCCGGTATTGTTCAATGGCTCACTTAAGTTAACTCCGTTGAGTCGTCTCTAACAATTCTTCCAAGAGAGTTAAGATGCTAAATGCATCCAAAACCCTTTTCTAAGTTCTCGTGTCGAGTAACTAGGCCGTTAATCCACTTAACAACCATAGTCAAGAATTATCAAGTTCAACATTTCATAATTCAAGGGAACTTTAGAATCATAATTTCAAAAGTTATCAAAAGCCAATAGTCCAAGAACATTAGTTATTCCTAGGAAGACATAGAACACATTTGATTCTAAGCATAGGACCCAATAAATAGGATGAACAATTGTTAGCATGTGAAACCCTAGAAATCATCATCTCCAAGAGTTATCAAAAGTCATTGGTCCAAGAACAATAGTTGTTCCTATGGAGGCATAGAACATTTTTACTTCTAGGCATATGACCAAAAACCAAAAAGATGAATATATCATTCAAAATCCTTACAAACTCATCTCATTATCAAGCATGGCATGGACATGGTAGGAGCATGGGAAACATGAGAAGAGGGGGACATGGCAAGACTAACATACTTCCTAAGGGGAATCAATAGCTTACCTTTCACCAAGGAAGAAGATAGGAAGAGCACAAACAAAATGGTTGAAACTGCTCAACTCTTCAAGCTCTACTCTTTTAATGAAGGGAGCTTGAGCAAATGATGAGAGGATGATGGAGGACCAAGAGAAACCTTCAAGGAGCCATGGGAGACTTGGGAGAAGAAGAAATTTCGTTCTTGAAGAGTGAAGAGGTAGAATGAAGGTCAAACATCAGCTTGTGGTGTTTAAAGGTCCAAAATTCTGAGTGGGACAAGTGTCACTCTAATGTGGTGCAATAATATCTGATTTGGTTTGCTTAATGATCACTAATGGTTGGTTAATCCATTCTTAAAACATGTTAGGTAATGTTAGGACCTAAGCAAGGGTGTTAGGAAGGTTTTAGAAAAGGTTTGGAAAGAGTTTTAAGTGCCAAAGTTCGTACACAGCAGAACAGGGAAAAATCCCGTAGATAGCTCTCAGAAGATGAGGCGGGCGCCTCACCAATCCCAGGCGGGCGCCTGGGATGCAGAATCAGAAGATGAATTTTGAGCTGCTCTCAGAAGTTGAGGCGGGCTGGTGCACAATTTTCGATACGGCCGCCTCGACTAGGCCTCGAACTTGGTCTAAACATGCTCTAAATGATCCCAAACTCATGGGCAACCATTCTAAGGTCTAACCCAACTCAAAACAGGTCGGAAACACACCCGAACAACACCCGAGACAAGGTAAAACAAGGCTCGAATCAAGCGACGAATGGTTAACGAATCAAACGCCAATCAACCACCAATCAAACTAGGATAACAAGGACATGATCAAGGCTTGTCTAAACATGGTTATGACTTGAATACAAGTCCAAGAACTCAACGAACATTTCGCACGTCGAAAAACAAGCATTACGGGCAACGAGGGAAATCGCTAAGGGCGAAACAAAGCAAGAAGGTTTATAAACTTCCAATCAAGCTTACTATGATTCTAAACATGTTAAGAGCTTCAAGAATGATTTAAGAACATTTCTAAATCATATATATAGACTAAGTAAACATGCTCACGATTAACAAGAAAACATGAAGACGAGCACACAATACACATGCAAGAATCCGGGGTGTTACACTCGCAGCATATCCTCTAAAATCTGAATCAACCGTTCAGACTGACCATCCGTTTGAGGATGAAAAGCTCTACTGAATTTCAAATCCGTTCCCAAAGCCTCCTGCAACGACCTCCAAAATCTAGATGTGAACCTTGGATCTCTATCGGACACGATGCTCACAGGTACGCCATGAAGTCTCACGATCTCCTAAATGTACAAGGCTGCCAACTGAGTCAATGAATAAGTGATCGCAATTGGGATAAAGTGTGCAGACTTAGTCAATCGGTCAACTATAACCCAAACTGCATTAAATCCTCTCCGCGTGCGCGGTAACCCCGTCACAAAATCCATAGTATTAAACTCCCATTTCCATTCAGGAATCTCAAGTGGTTGTAGAAATCACGCAGGCCTTTGATGTTCAGCCTTAACCTGTTGGCAAGTCAAGCATCTCGATACATAATCCGCAATTTCCCTATTCCTGCCTTTCCACCAAAATTGTCTTTTCAAATCTAAGTACATCTTCGTGCTCCTCGGGTGAATGGTATACCTCGTTTTATGAGCCTCATCAAGAACTAGCCTCTTCAATTCATTATTAGCAGGAACACAAATTCTTCCCCGAAATGTCAAAGTACCCTCACTATTAATCACAAAATCAGGTGATACATTATTAGCCAACCCATCAATAATTTTCTTCAACTCCGGATCATTCCCTTAAGCTTCTTTAATTTTCCCAAATAAAACTGGCGTAGCACGAACATTTACAAAAATCACACCTCTATCATAAATGCTAGGACCCCAATCTCGCAAATCTTCCAACATCTTCCATTCTCTAACCATCATACAAGACATGTGAACTTTCCTACTCAAGGCATCTGCTACCACATTTGCCTTCCCTGGATGATACAAAATAGTACAATCATGATCCTTTAATTTCTCCATCCATCTTCTTTGCCTCATGTTCAACTCTTTTTGAGAAAACAAATACATCAAGCTTTTATGGTCAGTGAAAATCTCAAACTTAGCCCCATATAAGTAATGTTTCCATTTATGCAACACAAAAATAATCGCAGCCAACTCTAAATCGTGCGTTGGATAATTCTGCTCATGAATAGACAACTTCCTCGACGCATAAGCGATACCTCTACCATTTTGCATCAGCACACAACCCAAACCTTCCTTAGAAGCATTGCTATAAATCACAAAATTATCTCCTCCATTAGGCAAGGCTAAAATAGGTGTCGTCGTCAACCGTTTCTTAAGCTATTGAAAACTAGCCTCGCATTTCTCGCTCCAAACAAATGGCATATTCTTTTGTTTCAATCTAGTCATAGGCGTCACAATCCGAGAAAATCCCTCAATAAATCTCCGGTAATAACCCGCTAGACCCAAGAATCTCTGAACCTCGGTAACTGAACTAGGTCTCTTCCAATTTATCACCGCTTCAACCTTAGAAGGATCAACGGTTATCTCGGCGCTAGAAACTATATGCCCCAAAAATGATACTTCCTCAAGCCAAAAACCACATTTGCTAAACTTCAGATAAAGCTATTTCTCCCGAAGAATAGACAAGACAATCCTCAAGTGTTTCTCATGCTCCTCCCGAGATTTCGAATACACTAGGATATCATCAATAAAGACTACCACGAAACAATCAAAATAGCTATGAAAGACGCGATTCGTCAAATCCATAAACACTGCTGGTGCATTTGTTAACCCAAACGACATCACTACAAATTCAAAGTGCCCATATCTAGTGCGAAAAGTCCGTTTGAATATCTTCCTCTCTAACCTTCAATTGGTAGTAACCGCATCTCAAATCAAGCTTAGAATACACAATTGACCCTTGCAATTGGTCAAAAAGATCATCAATGTGGGTTAGTGGATACTTATTCTTAATGGTCACCTTATTCAATTCCCGGTAGTCTATGCATAATCGCAAACTCCCATCTTTCTTCCTCACAAATAAGACCGGTGCGACCCAAGGTGACACGCTCGGTTTAATAAATCCAATCTCTAAGAGTTCTTGCAACTGAATTTTCAACTCCTTAAGCTCAGCGGGTGCCATCATATACGGTGCCTTAGAAATTGGTGAGGTCCCCGGAATAAGCTCAATACAAAATTCTATCTCTCTATCAGGTGTCATAACATGGTCGGTAGAAAATACATCGGGAAATTCACATACTACCGGAACCTCTTCTAATTTCGGCGAAGACTTCTTCTTATCAACAAAGCATGCAAGATAGCCCGTACACCCTTGTGACATTAATTTTCTAGCCCTTAGAGCAGAAATAAAATGCAAGCCACTCGATGCATGATCACCCACAAATGTAAATTCAGGCACACCCGACATAGAAAAAGTAACCCACTTTTTATGGCAGTCAACTAAAGCATGATAAGCACATAACCAGTCCATACCAAGAATCACATCAAAATCACGTATAGGTAGAACTACCAAGTCCGCATGCAAAGTGTGGTCACCCACCAATACATCACAAGATTTAAACACTTCAGATGCGAGCATATATTCCCCGAGCGGGGTAGACACTTCAAGAAAATACGAAAAGGTTGAGGCAGTACATATAGATTCTCAACAAAATGCGAAGCGACATAAGAATGTGAAGACCCTGGATCTATGAGAACTCGAGCCTTATGATAAAATATAGAAAGAGTACCTCCTTTCACTGCCGAAGACCCCTGAACCTCACGCTGATCAAGCGCGACCACACGGCCCTGCACCTTGGGTTTCCCATCTACACTCCTCTTGGCTCCAGACTGAGCCACATTCCCCGGTTGAGCTGCCCCAGTTTTCAGGCACTCCTTCCTAAAATGAGTACCATCTCCATAAAGAGTACACTTTCCAAGCTTCGCCCAACACCAATCAACTGTGTGACCTAGCTTCTGACAATAACTGCAAGTCATGCTCCCACTACGCTGACCTTGTTGCCCCTGAGATGAAGAAGTATTGTTGCCTTGCTTCCCAGATTGTGGCCTACCTTGGCTTCCACCTCTGCTATCACGGTTTCCTTGGTATCCCTTTCTGTTACCTGAATTATTTCCTTTGATTAGTGTTCTGAGTAGTCTGTCGTGCATTACCCGAATTATTCTTGCTTCGGTGCTCCTCAATATCCTGCTCCACCTCATAAGCTCGATCAACTGCACTCCGATAATCAGTGAGCTTAAGTGCTAGAATTTGCTTCCTAAATTCAGTTCTCAACCCCTTAACAAACTTATGTGTCCTCCGTGCTTCATTAGGAATCAAATACGTGCAATAACGGCTCAATTCAGTGAACTTCGCGGAATACTCCGCTAAAGTCATGCTACCCTGCTCAAGATCATAAAATTCTTTCTCCCTCTTGTTGCGAACCACATCCGGCACATATTCATTTTTAAATTCCCTTTGAAAATTAGCCCAAGTGATTGGAACTTGTTGCATTTCCCAACTTTCCTTCAACACATTCCACCAATGCTCGGCGGCTCCCTTGAACTTAAATGTCTCTAGCATGACTCTCTCCTCATCGGTACATCCCAACATAGATAGTACCTTGATCATCTCTTCCATCCACAACTCAGCCTCCCTAGGTTTCGGCTCCCCAAGAAATGTACTAGGCTTCAACTTAAGGAATCTCTCTAGAAGAGTGGTGTCATTCCTCGGTCTCGGTGGTGGTACAACTTCCTCCTATCGAGGTGGTGGTGGTGCTCCCTCAGCTTGACCTCCCTGGCCTGCCCCTGCCAGAAAAGCCATCAACCTACGATGTAATTCTGCCATATCCGGACCCACCGGATTCTGCGGCGGTGGTACCTCAGCCTCAGGCTCGGCCGGACCTCTCCTGGGCCTACCTCTACCACGGCCATTGCCATCCCTAGGATTCTCCATCGAACCCCTACAAGAATTCACTCGACGTTAGAATCAACACACAAATAACCAACCCAACCCACCTAGGCCATGGAACCTATCACGACCAACGCCTAACCTATAGCTCGATACCAAGTGTGACGGCCCGACCGGACCCCAATGCGAGATCCCAAGTCTGCCAGTCAAAAGGCAAGATATAAGCATGCGCAAGTAGGATAATAAAATTCATGTGGCGCAACATCGCATACAAATGACAACTCGGCTACACTTGGTCGGAAAATAACTTAAAATAAACAAGTCATCGGCGACGTTACAGCCGGAACCCAACAACTACTCCTACAATTTTAACACATGCATATAATAACCTCAACGGCCACAACATGCCGGAGACAACAACAACAATAATACTTTAAAAGAGCTTAAGCGGAAGGAACTGTAGTGAACCATTAACATATAAACAAGCTCGACATATAAGCCGGAATACAAAAGATTATAAGTATCAAGTAATTAAGTTTACTACAACAACGAAAACCCCAAAGTCAAGTCTAGGTGACTTGCTTCCCAACGTCCTTGCCGAAACAAAAGTCTAACTACTAACCCCAAAAGAACAACCTTCTAGCTCGCAAGCAACCAACGCGGGTATGACGAATCTAGCGTGAACCGTCTCCTCGGCTCGGATCTAAGGAAAACAAAACAAACAAATAGGGTAAGTCATAAAGACTTAGTAAGTTACTAAAAATGCATGTTCATGTTATAGCATGGCATTTATCACAATTATGGCTCATGTTCATCATATAGCACTTGGCACATTATTCACATAAGTGCAGAAAAATAAATCATTCAAGTAGGATATGATATAGGCACGGCCGCTTCATAGCTCCTGCAATAAAGTTTGTTAACCCAATATCGTGACTACGATGCTCGTGACTTCGCATCGATATACCGAACTCCGCCGGCTAATAGCAGCCTGTGACGCACGTATTGTTACGGCAAAAGGGCTACTTCCCCATTGCGGCCAACAATGGAGGTGTGTGTGAGGTCCAGTGCGGCGATCCATAGCGAGCACGAATCTCTCAATTCGTGAAGGCGTGCATCGCCCTACCCTGACATAAAAATCAAACCAAATAGTGCCAGCTGGACTTAATGCAATGCACAAGTAGATATTTACTCGTCAAGAACAAATAATGATCGAATTCGACAAGAGCGAACTCAACCGACCAAGTAGGGTATTACTCTCTACAATAAATCATGTCAAGGCAATTAATTGCTCATAACCAAATAATCACAACGGGTTCAATTGCACATAATTAAACTCAACTTAGACTTGAGTAAACTCGACCAAACGATGTCTGAACCTTGTAGAGATTGAAATTAGAGTTCAACATGTTCATATCTTCCCAAGAGTCGACTCTGTTGAGTCTCTACTAAAAATCCCAAATTTCGAGTAATTGAAGCTATGTGCTTCATAACTCAACCTAGGCCATTACTAAGTTCATCTAGGTCATAAATTCATCAAGGCATTGTAATGTGATTCATATTCATCATAGGGTCCAATTTTGAGGATAGAACACAGAACAACTTCACAACATATCATGTAGGCTTAAATTAGGGCATTCTCATGTAGCACCTCTTCAAACAACACACAAATAATTATTTCTAACAGGTTCATAATCTTAAATAAACAAGATGAAAGAGTATTACAATCTTTACTAAGAATAAAATCCTCCTATACATGCTTCTAACAAGCTCATACATTGAAAACACAAGATGAAGGCATTAGAAGCATATAAAAACATCATAAGCTTTGTTTCCTTAGGGTCAATGAGAACTAAAACAAAGAAGAAAAGAAGTAACTTTCTTGTATTCTACACCCAAAAAAGCAAATGGAAAGATTGATCGGTTGGAAATGATCTACTCTTCAAGCTCTACACTTCTTATGGAGGTGGCTTGAGCAAAGGAAGAAGGAATGAAAGAGTACCAAGGTGAAAGCTACAAGAAGCCATGGGAGAGTCTTGAGGAAGATGAATCTCGTTTTTGGAGAGTGAGAGTGTGTGGCGACCCGACCCGGATCCCAAGACGAAATCCCAAGGTCGTGCCACCAGGGAAACAATTAATAACACACAAATAGCAAATAATGGGTAGGGCCATAACGGCGATACACCGACAACTCAAAACATACGCGGAAGCAAATTATAATACAACAGTGGCGCCCGAGCTAACAAGCTCAAACTAAAACAACCAAAGAGATGATAAATCTCTCGGTCCAAAAATTCGATTCGCGTGCCGCAACATTGGGCACGTAGGACAAACTCCCTGTTATGCAATTCAAATATTCAGCATAATATAAACCAAGTCATCGGCGAAACTACGGCCGGAACCCAACATTAAACTAAGTCTAAGACTCTAGTCTAACAACTCAACGGCTAAATACATGCCGGAGAACAAACATCATATTAAACTAGCAATTTAACATGCTGAACATAATTACCGATAACCAAGCACGACTAAAACCAGTCGGCTACCAACACATAAGTACTAACATTAACAAGTACTAACAACCATAAAGCATATGGAGATACAACCATAATATATACATCAAGCACAACCACCACCGGTTGGCTACCCAAAAGAATAGGCTAACCACATAATTACAACATTACAAATACATAAAGGTTTGCTACCCCAAACATGAAGTTTATGTAACTTCATCTTCCCACGACCTCACCAAAACAAAACCAACAACTAAGTAGCAACCTTTCCAAAAGAATTCCTTGCCAACGTAACCTTCTGGATTTACTTGGATCCGCTAGCTCGGCTCGGATCTAGGGAAAACAACCAACAAATAAAAGTAAGTCACAATGACTTAGTAAGTTACTAACCATAACTTCCTACCATGGCATAATGCTCAATCATAAATATATCATGCTATTGTCATGAAATAACCTTATATAAATCATGTTATGGCATTCATGCTCAACATTAAATAAATATGTTATCATCATAGTATAACATCTTACCAAAAATCCATGTCAAGGCATATTAGTCTTAACAATAATAATTTACACCTTTGGCATAAACAATATTCCAATAAAATTCATGTGATAGCATTTATGCTTACAACATTAATCAATATGTTATCTATTAAGTATAACATGCAAGAAACCAAAACCATCAACATATCATATCCAATTCACTAAGCACGTATTCACTTAAGTACTAGTGAAGCAATTCATATATATAAGGGATATGATACCATACCAAATTCCTCGGCAAGTGTCGCTCTGCAAAAACACGTGCAAAACCCTTATGTGCCCTCGATATCCCTCTCGAGATATCGGCGTCCCCGAGACAGCCTCCGCCTCGAGTTCCATAGTTATCAAAGTCATGTGTATTACTACAACTAAGATAAACTACTTCCCACCGTGGCCATCGATGGAGGGGTGTGTGCAACTGACGGCGATCATCGCGCAATCACGAATCCCATAATTCGTGAAAACGATGTATCGACCCACCAAAGACTCAACAGCATCGGACGCCACTGGACCCAAAACCCAAGCACAAGTAATATATACTCATATGCTCAAAACAAGTAGGTAAACATTCTACCATCAAACTAGTCATGCAATTAATCCACAACTAGCATAAACATCACAACCGAGAATCATATAAGCTCTCATAATCAAGTGTGCTTCACACACCTTAAACTTCTTGGAGGCTCGACCTCCATGAATTCTACCCAAGATTCCGTAGGACTTAAAATCATAGTTCCTAGGATTCAAACTAACCCAAAGGTTAACTCCGTTGAGTTCAATCTAAGTTTTCCGAAAATTCAAGGAATAGAAGCTTAGGCTTCATCATCCCCCTACATTCATATCTATCGTCAAAACCATAAACCCGACGATCAATACCCTCACATAAACCCCACAAAATAATTAACAAGGTAACTTAGAACAACTTAGCCATCTTGGTTATAAATTTATTCAAGTCACCATACCAACAAATAATTTCCAATTTGCGATTAATTCACACAATATGGTTTAATATGCTCTACTAAACATATAAAACATTCTAATCATGCTCGCATCATTAATTTTGCAAGCTAATCAAAATTAGGGCAAGACACCCTCCAAGCATCTCAACCAAACCAACATTAATCCACATTATCAATCAACATAAACAAGTTCAATAGGCTAGTTAGAGCATGAATTTTACAAATATCATAGTCTCACATTGGCCAATCGAGTTCTATCATTCAATTGAAAACCTAGGGTTCATACATCTTCTACAACCCTAACAATGGCTTCCATTGACCTCAAATACCACAAATGGTTGTTTCCCTAGGGTCAATGGAGCTCAAAAATCAAGGGAAGAGAGGTAGAAACTTACAATTTTCGGCCTCCCAAACTGCCCAAACCCGAAACCCCAAAGAACGACGTCTTCTCCTCACTCCGCTCTCTTCAATCTTGCGGGTTAGATGGAGAAGAAGACCCCCAGCTATGGCTTCCAAGCTTAGCCCCTTGAAGCCCTAGAATCGTCTCCTCTCAAGCCCTCTCTCGCACCTTGGCTGAAGTGGTCGCAGAAGACGCGAAGGAGAAGAAGTCGCAAACTGACCGTCTGTAAGAATATAAGAGTGCGGCTGTTTGCTTTTATATGAGGGATTAATTCCCATTAATCAATCACTAATTACCCCCTAATTCTCTTAATAGGTGATTAGGATTAGTCTTAGGCTAATTAAGTGAGGTTAGAATAGGTTTAGTTTGGGTTTAATAGGCCAAAGTTCGGACGGCCTGCAGAACAACAAAATCCCGTAAGTCGATATGAGGACCTTGCGGTCGCTTGGGCAAGAAGTGATGCGGCCGCATCACTCCAAATTCGGCATTCCATGTTTTCTGCTTTCCTTGCTCGGTCCCGGACTCTCCCGCATTCAATCCCAAGTCCTTCCAAGCCAAAAATGGTCTATAAATCAACCTTAATAACCTCCAAACCATAACCAAAGTAATCAAGCCTCAAACCCCATCAAAACAAGGCCAAGAACTCAGGCAGAACTCGCCCGAACGGCGACCGGAAAAGTCAAACTGAAATGGGTTAACGCTAAAATCAAACTAGCAACCCAACCAACAATGCAACAAGCACCTAACCAACATCCAAGGCATGTTAATGATGTTATAAATGCCTTCTAACAATAATCCATGTGTTAATCACATAAAACGTAAACCCGAGATTCAACACATCTCGCGAAAGAAAAATGCATACATGCATCTCCAACAACGTCAATGATCATGCTATTGACTCTAAACATAACCGGGAGCTAAATGAACATATTCATGACGATCATAAGCGTATGAATTCATGCATATCACAAGCAAGCAAGATTTTGAGGTTTTACATTCTCCCCCTACTTTAAGGAATTTAGTCCTAAATTCTTACCAGTAGTCATCGAACAAATGAGGATATTTCTCTCGCATCTCCAACTCGGTCTCCCAAGTTGCTTCCTCGATCTCATGATTATTCCAAAGAACTTTCACCAATGGAATTTTCTTGCTTCTCAAAACTTGCTCTTTTAGTGTCAAGTATCTTCACCGGTACGCTCACATAAGACAAATCCAATTTGAAATGTCTCCTCATACTCAAGAACATGGGAATCATCCTTAAGATATTTCGAAGCATAGACACATGAAATACATTATGAATCTCTACGACAAAGAGCGGCGGTAAAGCCACCTCAGCATGCCAAACTCCCAACTCGCTCGAGAATCTCAAAGGTCCAACATACCTCGGTGATAATTTCCCTTTCTTCCAAATCTCTTGGTACCCTTTCTAAGCGATACCTTAAGAAATACAAAGTCTCCAACCTGAAATTCCAAATCTCTTCTTCTATTATCCGCATAGCTTTTCTGTCGACTTTGAGCGGTGAGCAATCTATCTCGAATTATTTTCACACTCTCCAGCAGGCTGGCGAACAATTTCGAACCCCATAATTTTGTTTCTCAACCTCGTCCGGCAGAAATAGGAGATCTATACTTCCTCCCATAAAGAGCCTCATACGGTGCCATCTCGATGCTCGGCCTGTAACTATTGTTATGCGCAAACTACTTGCCAAAAGGAAGTGTGTATCCCAACTCCCTTTAAAATCAATCGTCTGAAGCCCGTAACATATCCGAACATCGATTGGTTCTCTCGGTGTCCGAGTCGGACTGAGGGGTGGCGTGCTAAAGTTCAACTTGGTCCCCATGGCTTCTTCTGGCTTTGCCAAAACCTCGATGTAAACCTCGGATCAGGTCAGAAACAATACTACTTGGAACCCCGTGCAATCCTAATAATCTCTGCATACAATGCGGTAGGCGACTCAATGAATAAGTCATCGAAATCGAATAAAATGAGCCTTAGGTGAGCCGATCAGCAACAACCCAACGGCATCAAAACATCTACGAGTGCGTGGAAATCGAGAAACAAAAGTCCCATCGTAACATGTTCCCATTTCCTCCAGGAATAT
>CM028379.1:130441735-130500479 GCA_013146195.2 Codonopsis lanceolata | reverse complement strand
TTGCCACATATAGATGATTTGTTTGATCAATTGCAAGGATCGGTGGTTTATTCCAAACTTGACTTGAGATTTGGGTACCATCGGTTGAAGGTCAAAACCGAAGATGTTTAAACGGCTTTTACGCGAGGTATGGGCATTATGAATTTATGGTGATGCCATTCGGGTTGACTAATGCGCGGCGGTGTTCATGGATTTAATGAACCGGGTATTTCATAATTTTCTTGTTGATTGCTTGGTGGTTTTCATAGGCGACATCCTTGTGTATTCTAAGTCTCGGGAAGAGCATGCACAACATTTGCGGATGGTTTTGTCTATACTTCGGGGAGAAACAACTCGCCAAGTTTAGCAAGTGTGCATTTTGGCTAGAGGAGGTTTCATTTTGGGACACGTTGTTTCTAGTGCCGGGATAGCTGTGATCCTTCCAAGTTGAAGCAAAGAATGAATGGAGGAGACCGACCACGCTTTTACCGAGGTACTGAGTTTTTGGGGCTAGCCGTTATTATCGGAGATTCAGGGGATTTTCGAAGATTGCTACGCCTATGACGAATTTGACTCAAAAGAAGATCGCATTTGTATGGAGTGATAAATGTGAAGAAAGCTTTCAAGAATTGAAGAGAAGGTTGACTACGGCACCAGTGTTAGCATTGCCTAGCGGAGGTGATAATTTTGTTGTTTATAGTGATGCTTCGAAAGAAGGATTGGGTTGTGTGCTTATGCAAAATGGGAAAGTGATTGCTTATGCTTCAAGGAAATTGTCTCCGTATGAGATGAATTATCCTACGCATGATCTTGAGCTCGCGGCGATTATATTTGCTTTGCACAAGTGGAAACATATTTGTATGGTTCGAAGTTTGAGATTTTCACGGACCACAAGAGTTTGAAATATCTCTTCTCTCAGAAAGAGTTGAACATGAGACAGCGGAGATGGATGGAGAAATTGAAAGATCACGATTGCACTATACTGTATCATCCGGGGAAAGCGAACGTTGTTGCAGATGCCTTGAGTAGAAAAGTACACTTGTCATGTTTGATGATGCGGGAATGGAAAATGTTGGAAGATGTTCGTGATTGGAATCCTAGCGAGGTAAATCATGGTGTATTATTTGCTAGTGTGCGGGTTATTCCAGTTTTATTGGAGAAAATTAAGGAGACTCAGAAGAAAGATCCAGAGTTGATGAAAATCATTGATGGTTTGAATGAGAATAAGGAGAATGAGTTCTCGATGAACCAAGATGGTATTTTGACATTTAAAGGTAGAGTTTGTGTTCCATCAGTTGAAGATGTGAAACGGCTTGTATTGGATGAGGCTCACAAAGCAAAGTATACTATCCATCCAGGGAGTACGAAAATGTATAGAGATTTGAAGAAACAATTCTGGTGGAGTGGTATGAAGCGACAGATAGCAGACTATGTGTCGAGGTGTCTCACTTGTCAGCAGGTAAAGGCGGAACACCAAAGACCTGCGGGGTTGTTACAGCCGTTGGATATTCCTGAGTGGAAATGGGAACATGTTACGATGGACTTTGTTTCGATTTCCACGCATCGTAGAGGTTTTGATGCCGTTTGGGTTGTTGTTGATCGGCTCACGAAGTCGGCTCATTTTATTCCGATTGCTATGACTTATTCATTGAGTCAGTTAGCGGCATTGTATGTGCAGGAGATTATTAGATTGCACGGGGTGCCAGTTAGTATTGTTTCGGACCGGGATCCGAGGTTTACATCGAGGTTTTGGCAGGCTTTGCAAGAGGCTATGGGGACCAAGTTGAATTTTAGTACGTTTTTCACCCTCGATCAACCGACATCAGAGAACGATTCGATACTTGAGGATATGTTATGGCTTGTACGATTGATTTTAAAGGGAGTTGGGATACACATCTTCCTTTGGCAGAGTTTGCGTACAACAATAGTTACCAGTCGAGCATCGAGATGGCACCGTATGAGGCTCTTTATGGGAGGAAGTGTAGATCTCCTATTTGCTGGGACGAGGTTGGAGAAACAAAATTATGGGGTTCAGAGATTGTTCAGCAGTCTGTTGAGAGTGTGAAGATAATTCGAGATAGATTACTCACCGCTCAAAGTCGACAGAAAAGCTATGCGGATAATAGAAGGAGAGATTTAGAGTTTCAGGTTGGAGACTTCGTGTTTCTTAAGGTATCGCCTAGAAGGGGTACCAAGAGATTTGGAAAGAAAGGGAAATTATCACCGAGGTATGTTGGACCTTTTGAGATTCTGGAGCGAGTTGGGAGTTTGGCATATAGGGTGGCTTTACCGCCGTCTTTGTCGGAGATTCATAATGTATTTCATGTCTCTATGCTTCGGAAATATCTTAAGGATGATTCCCATGTTCTTGAGTATGAGGAGATTACTTTTCAGCCGGACTTGTCTTATGTTGAGCAGCCGGTGAAGATACTTGACAAGAAAGAGCAAGTTTTGAGAAGCAAGAAAATTCCATTGGTGAAAGTCCTTTGGAAGAATCATGAGATTGAGGAAGCAACTTGGGAGACCGAGTTGGAGATGCGAGAGAAATATCCTCATTTGTTCGATGACTACGGTAAGAATTTAGGGGCTAAATTCCTTAAAGTAGGGGAGAATGTAAAACCCTGAAATACTGCTTGCTTGTGATATGCATGAATTCATACACTTATAATCATCATGAACATATTCATTTAGCTCCCATATATGTTTAGAGTCAATAGCATGATCGTGACGTCGTTTGAGATGCATGTATGCACTTTTCTTTCGCGAGATGCTTTGAATCTCGGGTTTAAGATTTATGTTGTAACTTCATGGATAATTGTTAGAGGGCATTTAAAACATCATTAACATGCCTTGGATATTGGTTAGATGTTGGTTGCATTGTTGGTTGGGTTGCTAGTTTGATTTTAGCGTTAACCCTTTTCAGTTTGATTTTTCCCGGTCGTCGTTCGGGAGAGTTCTGCCTGATTTCTTGGCCTTGTTTTGATGGGGTTTGAGGCTTGATTACTTTGGTTATGGTTTGGAGGTTATTAAGGTTGATTTATAGACCATTTTTGGCTTGGAAGGACTTGGGATTGAATGCGGGAGAGTCCGGGGCCGAGCAAGGAAAGCAGAAAACATGGAATGCTGAGAATACAGGTGATGCGGTCGCATCACTTCTTGCCCAAGCGACCGCAAGGTCCCAGAATCAGGATTTCGGGATTTTTGGTTCGGTTGTGCGCTGTCCGAACTTTTGGCCTATTAAACCTAAACTAAACCTATTCTAACCTCACTTAATTAGCCTAAGACTAATCCTAATCACCTATTAAGAGAATTAGGGGGTAATTAGTGATTGATTAATGGGAATTAATCCCTCATATAAAAGCAAACAGCCGCACTCTTTTATTCATTCGGTCGATCAGTTTGCGTCTTCTCCTTCGCGTCTTCTGCGAGCAGCCAAGGAAACTCGTGAGAGAGGGCTTTTGAGGAGGCGATTCTAGGGCTTCAAGAGGCTAATCTTGGAAGCCATTGTTGGGGGTCTTCTTCTCCATCTAACCCGCAAGATTGAAGAGAGCGGAGTGAGAAGAAACGGCTTCATCGTTGAGTTCGAGCTTGAGCAGTTTGTAGGGCTGAGAAATTGTAAGTTTCTACCTCTCTTCCCTTGATTTTTGAGCTCCATTGACCCTAGGGAAACAGCCATTTGTGGTATTTGAGGTCAATGGAAGCCATTGTTAGGGTTGTAGAATATGTATGAACCCTAGGTTTTCATTTGCATGGTAGAACTCGATTGGCCTATGTGAGACTATGATATTTGTAAAATTCATGCTCTAACTAGCCTATTGAACTTGTTTATGTTGATTGATAATGTGGATCAATGTTGGTTTGGTTGAGATGCTTGGAGGGTGTCTTGCCCTAATTTTGATTAGCTTACAAAATTGTTGATGTGAGCATGCTTAAAATGTTTTATATGTTTAGTAGAGCATATTAAACCATATTGTGTGAATTAATCGCAAAGTGGAAATTATTTGTTGGTATGGTGACTTGAATAAATTTATAACCAAGATGATTAATTTGTTCTAAGTTACCTTGTTAATTGTTTTGTGGGGTTTATGTGAGTTTATTGATCGTCGGGTTTATGGTTTTGACGATAGATATGAACTTAGGGGGATGATGAAGCCTAAGCTTCTATTCCTTGAATTTTCGGAAAACTTAGATTGAACTCAATGGAGTTAACCTTTGGGTTAGTTTGAATCCTAGGAACTATGATTTTAAGTCCTACGGAATCTTGGGTAGAATTCATGGAGGTCGAGCCTCCAAGAAGTTTTAAGGTGTGTGAAGCACACTTGATTATGAGAACTTATATGATTCTCGGTTGTGATGTTTATGCTAGTTGTGAATAAATTGCATGACTAGTTTGATGGTAGAGTGTTTACCTACTTGTTTAAGCATATGAGTATATATTACGTGTGCTTGGGTTTTGAGTCCAGCTGGCGTCGGTCTGTTGAGTCTTTGGTGGGTTGATACATCGTCCTCACGAATTATGGGGTTCGTGATCGCGATGTATCGCCGCCGGTTGCACACACCCTCCATCGATGGCCACGGTGGGGAAGTAGTTTATCTTAGTTGTAGTAATACACATGACTTTGATAACTATGGAACTCGAGAGCGGAGACTGTCTCGGGGACGTCGATATCTACGAGAGGGATATCGAGGGCACATAAGGGTTTTGCACGTGTTTTTGCAGGAGCGACACGCGCGGAGGAATTTTGGTATGGTATCATATCCCTTATATATATGAATTGCTTCACTAGTACTTAAGTGAATACGTGCTTAGTGAATTGGATATGATATGTTGATGGTTTGGTTTCTTACATGTTATACTTAATAGATAACATATTGATTAATGTTGTAAGCATAAATGCTATCACATAGCTTTATTGGAAATGTTGTTTTATGCCAAAGGTATAAATTATTATTGTTAAGACAAAAATGACTTGACATGAATTTATGATGACATGTTATACTAGGATGATAACATATTTATTTAATGTTGAGCATGAATGCCATACATGATTTATTATGAGGTTATTTCATGACAATAGCATGATATATTTATGATTGAGCATTATGCCATGGTAGGAAGTTATGGTTAGTAACTTACTAAGTCATTGTGACTTACTTTTATTTGTTGGTTGTTTTTTCCCTAGATCCGAGCCGAGCTAGCGGATCCATGTAAATCCAGGAGGTTGCGTTGGCAAGGAATTCTTTTGGAAAGGTTGCTACTTAGCTGTTGGTTTTGTTTTTGGTGAGGTCGTTGGGAAGATGAAGTTATGTAAACTTCATTATTGGGTAGCAAGCCTTTGTGTGTTTGTAATGATGTAATTATGTGTTAGCCTATTCTTTTGGTAGCCAACCGGTGGTGGTTGTGCTTGATGTGTATATATGGTTGTATCTCCATATGCTTTATAGTTGTTAGTACATATAACTGTTAGTACTTATTTTGTTGGTAGCCGACTGGTTTAGTCGTGCGTGGTTAATTGGTGTTTATGTTTAGCATGATATATTGCTAGTTTAATTGATATTTGTTCTCCGGCATGTTTTTAGCCGTTGAGTTGTTAGACTAGAGTCTTAGACTTAGTTTAATGTGGGGTTCCGGCCGTAGTTTCGCCGATGACTTGGTTTATTATGCTTATATATACGAATTGCATAACAGGGAGTTTGTTCTACGTGCCCAATGTTGCGGCACGCGAATCGAATTTTCGGACCGAGAGATTTATCATCTCTTTGGTTGTTTTAGTTTGAGCTTGTTAGCTCGGGCGCCACTGCTTTATTTTATTTCGCTTCCGCATGTGTTTTGAGTTATCGGTGTATCGCCGTTATGGCCCTACCCATTATTTGCTACTTGTTTGTTGTTAATTGTTCCCTTGGTGGCACGACCTTAGGATTTCGTCTTGGGATCCGGGTCGGGTCGCCACAAGATTAGCCACTGAAGTATAAAACTAGTGTAATGAATGAGTAGATATAAATCTAACATAAGAATCAACAGATTGTATTGTGCATTGCAAGTTGGAAAGAAAATTCTAAATTTTGCATTTGGAACTTCTAAGTTTCATCAAGATGTAAGTTCTAAACATGTGATTATACATGATGTTTCTATGATGAAATTATTTCGTTGCATGTCATAAGATTGTTGAAGTTCCCCATGATGCGTTGATGTTTCATAAGATTTATAGATTGCATATAGTTTCATTTTTTTTTTGAAAACAGTGACGACACCTTGATAGATATTATAGAAAGATAGAAAAGATACAAACTAGAGGGGGACAACCAGCCTTGCCCTTATAATTGGGAGGACAGAGGAGCCTTACCTCGAAAGGAAATACAAACTCAACGACGAAAGGACATAAAACCATACAAATCATTTTTGAAAGCAAATAGAACATCTTTGGGCAGGTCGCGAATATCTGAAAAGGTACGTTGCATTTGGTGAATTTGAGCCTCCGCAGCCAGACGATCAGCGACAAAATTTTGTTCCCGGAATACATGAACCAAACTATAAGTGGAAATTAACTTGCGACATTCCCTAAGCTCATACTCATAGAGCCAAGGAGAGGAGTTTTTACAATCAATAAAATTAACTGCAGTTAAAGAGTCCGACTCAATCAAAACACTAACCAAATCCAAATCCCTGCAGATACGAAGACTGTCGAGAAGGGCTGAAATTTCAGCATACATATTTGTGCCTCTACCATAAAAATTGGAGAAAGGGAGAATGAATTCTCCCTTAGAATTCCAGATTATACCCCCTCCTAAACAATTGCCTTTCGAACAAGAGCCATTTGTGTTGAGTTTGAACGAAGAACCACTCGGAGGACACCACTTCAGCCACTGACCAGTACGAACTGGAACAAATTGAATAGGAATGTTGAGGGATTGAATAGCTAACACCCCACGAGACCCACTGGCTGAACGGGGTTTAAAAACTCTGAACATATCCTGAAGATGATGAATAATCCTACGAAAAACTGAATCCGGCTGCATGGGGGTATTATCATACACGACATCACATCTGGCTTTCCAGATTTCCCAGCAACCAAACATGAACACACCTAACAGGCAGGCACCAAGCTGTTGTTGAAGAGAAGTCCCAGACCAAGTTCGATATAGGTGATCAATGTTGCGAAACTGGTGAATTTTATTAAAGGGCCGAGCCAGCCGCTTCCAGATAGCTATAGCGACTTCAGAGAAAACGAATAAATGCTCCACCGATTCACAATCTGGCTGAGAAGAACAACAGACACAGCGAGAGGCCAACTGAATGTGACGACCTTGAAGACAAACATCCAACGGCAAAGCCCCCTGCATGAGACGCCAAATGAAGACGCTTACCGAAGTTGAAATCCAGTATTGCCAAATTCTGCCAGCCCACGAAATATTAGGATTTGCAGGCATGATATAATTCCAATAAGCTGAAGATTGGAAATTGCCGGAAGGAGCTAGAGTAAAGGCAAGACGGTCAGGAACATTATCCAGAAAACGAACTCTTCTGATCAGCTCGTGCAACTCGGCTGGAATTAAAAAACATAGCTCATCAAAAATGAGCAAGGCTTTTCTAACTGTAAGATTAAAATCCATAGGGAGCGGACCTTGCAGACGGATACCACACGAATTATCACTCCAAAAAGAGAGCTTGCCTTCCTCGATAATCCATCTGCTACAGGCCTGAATCTTATCGAGCTGAGAGGCAACAGTCTTCCAAACCATTGGAGACTTCAAAGGAGCTTGTAAACCATTCACACTACCATACTTTTGATTACAATACCTAGCCCATAAGCTGGAACTAGACAAAGAATTCCAAGCCAATTTAGCGTGAGCAGTAATCATGATTTGATGAAAGGAGCGAATACCAAGACCACCTTCTGCAAGAGGACAAAAAATCTTATGCCAAGCCACCCAATGAGCCCTATGATCTCCATTGACACGCCAAAGAAATTCTGCCATAGCTCTCTCTAATCTGAGCAAAACCGACTGAGGAACGGAAATGACCGACAATGTATGAATGGGAATACTACTAAGGACAGCCTTAATCAAAGTGAGCCTCGCGCCAAAACTTAGAAGCTTGGAATGCCAACCACTAATCTTCTTCATTATCTTTGATTCAAGATCCTCAAAATACCTACGCTTCACCCTACCCATAAAAAGAGGAACTCCCAGATATTTCATAGGTAACGCACGATGCGCACAGCCTGACCATCTGCTAATGGAATTACATCGATGAGAAGAACAAACCTTGGAAACATAGAAGCCGCTTTTGGAAAGATTAATGAGTTGACTAGAACTTTGCTCATATTGCTGAAAAATAGATCGAAGGCCCAAGATAGAGGATTTACTCGCATTGCAGAAAACCAACATATCATCGGCATAAAGAAGATGCGAAATCTGAATTCCCCACCCATGATTATAAGCCATAAACTTACCAACCATCATGCCTTTGTTGAGATTATATGATAAGATTTCTTGGGCTAGAAGAAACAACAAAGGCGACAATGGGTCCCCCTGTCTAACCCCCCTCGTAGAATGGAAAAAACCAAACGATTCCCCATTAATTCGGATTGAATACCAAATGTTATTCAAAAGCCGAAAAAATAAGTCTTGAACATTCTGACTAAAGCCAAAAGCCTGTAAAGATTGGTTAATAAAATCCCATTGAAGGCGGTCGTAAGCTTTAGACCTATCAAACTTGAATATAACATTGCCTCCTCTGACCTTAGAATTCAATCGATGAACCAAATCGCCAGCCAGTAAAATATTTTCATGGATGCTTCGGTCCTTCACAAAAGCAGCTTGCTCTGGAGAAATAAGACTATGTAACAAAGTAGCTAGCCGAGTGGCCAAGATCTGGGAAATAATTTTACAAATAAAATTACACAGGCTGATTGGACGTAAATCCCCCAGAGACTCCGGTCTGTCTACTTTAGGAATCAAGACCAAAGTTGTGGTCGTCATACCCCTAGGCAGCTGCTGGCCCAAAAAATACTCATTAATAGCAGCGAGAACATCTTCCTTAATAATAGACCAACAGCCCTGAAAAAACCAGCCAGTAAAACCATCAGTACCTGGAGAGCTATTAGGATTTAGCTCCGTAATGGCAGAAAAAACCTCCTCTTCTAAAGGAACTCGCCAAATAAGGTCATTAGCAGATGTAGTCACCTTAGTAGGAAAGCCAGCAAATAAATCATCATTAATGGTGTGCACCTTAGAAGAAAATAAATCACTGAAAAAATCAACCGCCTAAGGACCTATATCCCTAGGATGATCACTGAGAGTACCATCAGACAAGCGAACCTTAACCTGATTAAGACGATGTCTATCTTTGATTCGAACATGGAAGAAGGCGGTATTCCTATCCCCTTGCTCAAGCCATTTATGTCTAGAGTTTTGCCAAGATAACTCCTCATCCCAAGCAATCAACTGGGCTAAATTTTTCCGAGCTTCCCCCAGATTAGAACATGTGTCTTGATTCTAGCTTTGCTGCAAAGAAACCTCAAGCCTAAGAATCTCATCTTGAAGAGCTTCTAAACGCCGTCGAACATGACCAAACACATTCCAGTTCCAGTCTTTTAATTGTTTCCGAAGCAGCTGCAACTTCTTGAATAAAACCTCGAACGGAGGACCCCCAACTGGACGGTACCACTGAGACTCTACAAACGACAAAAAATCTGGGTGATCGAGCCACATCCGTTGGAACCAAAAACAACTCTTAGGCTTAATAACATTCTACAGAGTAATCAACAAAGGAGAGTGATCTGAGGCATTAGTTGCAATGTGTTGCACCCTTAAGTTAGGGTGAACCGCTAAATAGTGCCCGTTACACATAACCTTATCCAATCGTTTCCAAATGCGGCGGGTACCTTCATGATTGTTACACCAAGTGAATCTACTACCTTCAAAACCAACATCCTGGAGGCCGGAATGGGAAATAAATTGATTAAACTCATCCATAGCATTAAAATCACAGGCAGCCCCTCCTAACTTTTCATTAGAGTGAGAAATGACATTAAAGTCACCGCCAACCAACCACGGATCATTAAGCCTGCTAGCAAAATTAGACAGATCATCCCAAAGATTACTCCTAAGAACACGACAACATTTTGCCTAAACCACTGAAAGAAAGACTGAAAATGAACCACCAACTGTAACTTTAAAAGAGAGAAACTGATCAGAAGATCCCACCAACTGCATATCTACATTAGCCTCCCAGAGCACCCAGATATGAGTGTTAACATGATTAACATGAAGAGATTTAGAATAATGAAGTCTTCTATGAAGCTTACCAATTTTGTCCCCGGAAACTTTAGGCTCAAGAATTGCACACACAATAGGCTTATATTGCTTTCTAAGGAGACTAAGGTAATCCATAGTCCCTTTATTACATACCCCCCAGCATTCCATATCAGGACTGACATAAAAACACCAAGAGAAAGAGAATTAATGGGCTTTAGCAGACGCCCTAGTTTTGCGCACGTTATGTTTCATAAATTGTGCTTTCTGAGCTTTACGAGCCTCCTTTTTGCAAAAATTAATAAACTCCGGTCTGATCTGTTGCTTCTCTATGTCAAGATCTGTAAATGCCTGATGTAAATCCTCAGCATGATCATCATAATCGCCCCCGGTGGAGTGGGCTTTACCAAAGTTCCTTGGATTGACCAGCATCCAATAATGAGCCTTAGGATCATCAAAGCTAGGCAAATCAACACCTACCTTGTTGTTGCCATTCAAACCTGAAGAAAACCTCCCAGCCACTGGATCCAGCCCCGACTCTTCCCCATCATCATCAGACAAACTGGACAGAACATCAAAAGGATTAGAGGTACTAACTCCACCTCCTCCTTTTTTAGTTGCCACCGGAGGAGAACAATTTTCCACCTTGCCTTGACACTCCTTGTGACCCATGTTATCCTGCTTTTCAACCAGATCAATCACCTTAACTTCAACGGGACACCCTTTGTCATTCTTAGCATTAGAAGTAGAGGCATTATGCAACCCATTCGGCTTAGTTACTGGTTGCCATCAGACCTTTTGTTCAAACACTTTACTCCCAGCAGCGATAGTCTCTTGTAGCATGGCCCCTGTGCAAGGATGACACAAATCGAGAAATGGTCCATATAGTTTCATTGAGGGATATAAATTGTGTTAAGCATGTTAAACCTTGGAAAGGTTATGAGCTTCATGTTATTAAGGGATATAGGAATGTTTTGACTTATAGTCTGATTGTTGAGCCTAAAGGATGTTTATCCTTTAGATTGCATAATAAGTGTGATCATGATTTCTTATTGTTGCATGATTCATTATTACTAAATATGGATATGCAAAAGATGAAATTTGTTAGGTTGATCTTCAAACCTGACGAATTTGGTTGTTGTTTGTTTCAAGTCAGAGGAATAAATGAGAAGACTTCATTTTTTGGTGATTGGAGGAAAGAGGCCATAAAGTATGGTAAGATTATTTGTAGTAAAGAAACCTTGACTTGCGATGAGCTGCTGAATGAGGAAGTTGACTTTGGTAAAATGTTAACTTGTGAAATCAATTCATTGTTTTGTATGACTAATAGTATATAAGGGCAGCTTTTATGGTTCGTTCCTCCATTTAATTAAGACCTGGTCCTCGGAAATTTCATGTCGCAATCAGGCTGGAGCTTGCTGCTTGGGTATTCTCCTCTTTTCTTGTTGGGAGATTTGGAAAGCTAGGTGTAAAGCGGTCTTCGATGATTATCCTATGCAGGACGATGAAATCATCTCTCGTATAAAAGGCAATCTTCTGGACATGTTTATGATCTTTCGGCCTAAATCTCAGCCTTCTAACTTAGCCAAAGTGGGTTTGGATCTTCTCAGCCTCCCTATTATTGACCCGGTTCAACGGAAAGGTTGTTGGGTTTGTTGGCTTCCCCCCCAAGTAGGTTGCTTCAAGCTTAACACTGATGGCTCTGCAGTTCATGGTCAGCATACTGGTGGGGGTATTTTACGTGATTCTCAGGGGGCGTTGGTTGTGGCCTTTTCGGCCTTTTATGGTAATGGAACAAATACGGGGGCAGAGATCAAGGCATTGCGAGATGGGCTTCGTATCTGTCGTAATCTTAATATTACAAATGTTATTGTTGAATATGATTCTCTGGTAGCAGTTAAAGTGTTAACTCATCTGCATAAAATTCCATGGAAGTTTGAGTATGAGCTTCATGATTGTGGCCTTCTTCTTGGTTCGTATTCTATCCATCATGTGTTCCGTGAGCAGAATTGTGTTGCTGATAGGCTTGCTGCTGCTGCCTATGCCCACCAAGGTTTTTAGAGTTTTTGTAACACGGTTGATCTCCCTCGTGAAGCCCGACAAGCTTTCATTCATGATCGTTTAGGGTTTCATAATTTCAGAAAGTGTAAATGATTTATTTTGTTTTGTGGTATTTCCTTTCGAGGTAAGGCTCCTCTGTCCCCCCGTTCAAAGGGTAAGGCTGGTTGTCCCCCTCAAGTTTGTATTCCTTTTCTCTTTTAAATAAAATTCTGCAGGTGCCGCCCTGCTTCCTAAAAAAAAAGTATATACATTGAATTGCCTAAGGATCTTATGTTAAGCATGGGAATATGTGCTTATTTATTGCATAGCGGTACTTACGCTAAACACTTTGATCATCTTGCATCGCGTAGTGTTGTTGTGTTTCTCCTACAGGTTTGGGCAAGGATCAATATGGAACACAAGGGTAGATATGATGCCAATCAAGTTCAATTAATTCATGATCCAGGAAATGTGGTTTATATGGGCTTGGACATAAAGCTCATTCGAGAACGAAAGGATCTTGAACATGACTACAATATGACTTTTAAAGTTGATTTACATGGTAGGATTAATGTAGGTTCATACTTTTCGGTTGCTAATTCGTGTCTATTTGATGTAGGTCCATATTTGAGGACAAATCTTTTTGAAGAGAGGGGTAATGATGAGATCCTGTCAATCCTAAGTCCTTGTTAAAGTCAAATGTTGATCAAGCATGAAGAGTTCGCGAATGATCAAGGACTTAAGTGCAAAGGTGTTTCAATAAAGACCTTGAAGAGTGTTGAGTATGTTTGGAAGATTCAAGGGTTCTATACAAACTTGATTCGTGAGATCATTGGAGATTCGGGTTGCTATAATGGATACACGACGAGATTGAAGAGATTGAGTTTGGAGAATCAAAGGAAGCTGGTGAACATTATTCAGGACAAGAGGAACGAAATTAATGAGTCTTGAAGGAAGGAACCATGCGCTCGCCAAGCCCCACCAACCAAGCGATCGCTTGCTGTGTGAAACAGTCAAGTGCTTGCCTAGCAACATCAGTAGGCTCTCACGCATTTTATAGTGTGCACACCCGGAGAGAAGGCATTAAGCAATCACCTAGTCCCGATGACCAAGCAACCGCCTTATCCCGTTTTTTGGCTTGGGTCAGTTTATAATTTTGTTAATTTAACTCCTTGCATTAGGGTTTTCTTTAGTGCGAGTTTGCAGCCTAGAGTAAGTATAAATGTGGTTTTCTTTCTTTTGAACACAACTTTGAGTACTATTAATTTTGTGAGCTTATCAAAACTTATTGGTTCTTCTTGAAATAACAAGCATCTACATGTGTGAAGCTTGTGTGTTTATCCTTCACTTATCACACTTATAAATTGATTATTCCATATCAATTGTGGCGTCTTTCGCTATACTTAGGTTCTTCAATTGCTACGATTGTTGGTTGCGGTTGTATATGCCAAGGTTCTTTTCGCGCTAATTGTTGGGTCGATGCGTCTCCCTTGTAAACATCCTTCGATCCTAGCTTCCACCGTGTGAGTAATTCGTTCTTCAACGAAGCCTTCCGAGAAGATCATATCACCTCTCTTAGTAAGCTTTATCTTACATTATCTAATAAATATCTTGTAAAAGATATACTCTCAAATTATTGGTGCTGTTCAAATTTCAAATGTATTTCTAACAGATTGCATTCAATTATCTCTATATATATTACAGGAACCACTTGAAGAAAAAAACTGAAGTATTCATATTCTCTCAAGCAGAATACTCACTCGAAGTGCCTCAATCTTAAACTCTAGCTAGATAGTCATAATCTATCATTCTTTTCTAGTTATTATTTTAGACAATATGTGTTAAGTTATTCCATACTTCTTTCAAATCATTAAGGAATCATTTCATTGTCCTACGAGTGTGATTGTTTTTGAATTGTACTCCCCAAACACCAGACATTGTTGTTGTAATACCCCGATCTACGGTTAGCTTCATTGTGTGCAATGATAGCATTTCTTCCCTTGTTGACTGCATGATTGGTTTGTGAGAAAGTCTAGATGTGTATGAGAGACCACATTAAGATCGAAACACTATTACGAGCTACCCTATAGTTCTTGACTTGCTAAAGTCACAAGTCGTAACTCGACGATAGTCGGAATGCGACACGATTGAGAGCTTGCTTGCTTGGGTTTTGTGTTCATGACCTCGGTTTGGCCCTAGATCTTTACATGATGATTTATTAACATGTTTAGATGTATTAGACTTCTAGTTGGATGCATTCCTTAAGTCTAGTGATGTTTTGACGATTTGAGGATAACAATCGTTCTTATTGCGTAGTTCAAGATTAAGTCGTGTGAACATCTCGTCTTCGGGAGCCCTTATTTTCCTAGTTGTTGTTTAACTTCTTAGAAGTATTTAAGCCTATTAATTAGCCTCTTGACTTGCTTTAAGTCTTATGGTATTGCTCGTTCGATCGCTAGTTCATTCGTCGATTAATTAGCGAGTTGTTGTGCCTTGCTCCAGTTTCACTCCGAGTTGTTTCGGGAGTTGTTTGTGGGAGGTCTAGACATAATGTTTAGATGTATTAGACTTCTAGTTGGATGCATTCCTTAAGTCTAGTGATGTTTTGACGATTTGAGGATAACAATCGTTCTTATTGCGTAGTTCAAGATTAAGTCGTGTGAACATCTCGTCTTCGGGAGCCCTTATTTTCCTAGTTGTTGTTTAACTTCTTAGAAGTATTTAAGCCTATTAATTAGCCTCTTGACTTGCTTTAAGTCTTATGGTATTGCTCGTTCGATCGCTAGTTCATTCGTCGATTAATTAGCGAGTTGTTGTGCCTTGCTCCAGTTTCACTCCGAGTTGTTTCGGGAGTTGTTTGTGGGAGGTCTAGACATAATTTGAATGTGCTTTGAACCTTGTTTGGTTTGGTTGATTTCTTGGGGTCATTTGGGGTTGAATTATGAACAATTTGGGGTCTGGGAGGCTTGCGGCCGCAAGGGGGAAGGACCTTGTGATCGATGTAATTTATACGTCGATTTTATATGCTTCTATGACTTAAATTATGCTATTTCATGAGGCTTTTGGCTACTAATATATGTTTTCGGTGAGTTTTGTAAGTTTTAGGGTTTTTAGTGAAAATATGCGAAACTCCAGGGTTTTAAGTGCAAATTCCAAGAAGGCCAAAAGAGGAAAAATGAAGAAAAAGTGAAGACTGTCAGATTTGAAGACCTTGCGGACGCAAGGTACATCAGACCTTACGACCGCAAGGTAGGCAGTACGGGAAGAAGTCAAGCAACCAAAGGCCAGACACACTGGAGACCTTGCGGACGCAAGGTACTCAACACCTTGCGACCGCAAGGTGGTTAGAACGCGCTAATTTCGGATTTTCACACAGTGATTCGATTGGATTACAACTCCCGAGTTTATATTGAAGTTAGATGCCGAGCCTAAGGGGAGAGACGGCTGGAAGCACTCTTAGGTAGATTTTAGGTAGTTTTTAGATTGTATATCATAATTAGATTGTGTAATTTCAAGTATTGAAGATCAAATCATGTATCCAATCATCTCCATGTGATGTTCATTGTCTATGATGAACTAAATCATCCATAATCTAGGAGGTGGGAGGTAACTTGTATCGAATTTATGTTTTGATTCTTATATATGATCATTCAATTCTTGTTGATTGTATTGTTTATCAATCCCTATATTATTTTGCTTTGAACAAATGAATGTAATCTCAAATAATAAAGGCCTAGAGGTGCGGATAACTGCATGACCAATGTGCATATGTCGTACACTGGCTCACCATCACAATAAATTGGACCTATCGATGCACGAGAGTGATAAGTTAGGGCCAGATTCATACATGATCTAGGTGACAGATAGATCATAAATCTAGGTGACAGCTAGATTGACAGTTCTTGTGCTTAGAATATAGATTGGATGAATTTTATGGGATGGAGGTCGAACCAATTGTTCAACGACTATATCTATCTTTAGTGAACGAACCCAAGAAATTGAATGATAATTATTATGAATTGAACATAAAGGAGATACAAGTGAAACCCAGAATCCTAGATTGCCACCCACCATAAGATCTTCATATCTGTAATTACTGCTAATTAGTTAAACATCTAAATATAAATAGTAGTTTAGAATAGAAATAATTATAAAAACCCCTTTAGATTAATAAATTGCTATCAATAAATTGCACTGTTCGTGATCACTTGTCTCTGTGGGTTCGACCCTTGCTTCCAATACTATTCTATAATAGTCTTGTCTACTTGCAAGGAAAAAGATTAATTAAAACATCGATCAAGTTTTTGGCGCCGTTGCCGGGGATAAGCTAGTTCACGTAGTTAGTTTGTTGGTAGCGTAGTTTTTAATTTAATTTAGTTTTTAATTTAATTTTTAGTTTTTATAAAAAAAAAATAAATAAAAATACAAAAATATTTTATTTTGTTTTTGGTAGTTAGCTGTTTTTAAATTGCTTTAAATTATTTTTATGCATGGTCGTCGATCTTTGAATCCTAAATTGGTAGAATTAAATCAAGATATAAATATTGTTAGAAGAAATCAAGAAGTCCTTGAAAACCTAGCTCCTGAGTTTGATAATCAAGACCAATTGAATCACGAGGATCCTCTGTTTGATCCTCCAATGGAAGAAAATAATAATAATAGAAATCCTGAAAATCCAGTTGACCCAGTTAACCGGAATCAAAGAGAAGAAGAACCTGCAAGAAGAAATATGGAAGTAGTGGTAAATGAAAGAACTATTAATGATTTCAGTAGACCTTCATTAAATGTTGTGACATTATGTCTAGTCTTGCCAGATGCTGTAAGGAATTTTGAATTAAAAGGTCATTATTTTAATGCAATACCATCTTTTCATGGGATGCCCCATGAAGATCCTGTCAGTTTCTTAAGAGAATATGAATACATGATGAGTACTTTTTCTTTAGGAGGGTTAACTGAAGATTAAATTAAAATGAAATATTTTTCCCAGTGCATTAAAAGAATTGGCAAAGAGATGGTTTATGAACTTAACACCTAATAGTGTTTATACTTGGGCTCAATTATATGATTTGTTTATGAGTAAATTTTAGAAGCATGCATCTCTTACTGAATACAGAAAACAAATCATGTCATTCCAAAATGAACCAGGTGAAACATTCCATGAGTCGTGGGATAGATTTAAAAATCTGCTCATTATGTGTCCTCATCATAATTTGGCTCAACATGTGTTAGTGCTTCAATTTTATCATGGTCTTTCGCCAGACTTACAAACTATGGTTGATAGTGCAGCTAGTGGTTCTATTAATAGAATGACACCAGAAGCACTAGAAGAATTATTTGAGATGTTAAATATTAATTCCCAACAGAAAAGTGCTAGAGGTAAAAATAGAAGCCTATATCAATTGCAAGATAAAACAGATACACAAGCTCAATTTGAAAATTAGCAAATTCAAGAAGCATGTGCTTTATGTGGATTATATTCTCATGCTACTAATTTTTGTCCATCAAGTGCTATGTATTCTGAACAGGCTAATGGTATGAATATGTACCCTCAAAGGCCAAGGAATGATCCCTATTCAAACACTTATAATCCTGGTTGGAGGAATCATCCTAACTTTTCTTGGGGAGGAAATAAGCCTTTGCAACCTCAACAATTCCAACCTTAACCACCACAACCTCCACAATTTCCAAATCAAAACTAGTTAAGAATTGAAGAAGTTCCAAAACAAGACGGAGCAAGTAAAGGTCAAGCAGCTTTGATGAAATATATGCTTGAAGAGATTGAAAATCTAAAGAAGCACATTGCAAATTCTGAAGTAGATAAAAGAGAAGAAGGGAAGTTCCCTAGTCAAACCGAGCAAACCAAGTCAATCACCGTCTTGCGAAGCGGTAAGGTAATAGGTGAAGAGATAAGTGATCCTGATCCTTCTTCTAACGTGCCTGTTACAGTAGAAAATTCTGAAAAGGAAATTGAAAAAGAAATCGAAAAAGATAGTGATAATAGTAAAGAGAATAATGAATTAAATAGTCAAAAAGTAGAAGTAGAAGTGGAAGTAGAAGTTCCAAATAAGGAACAAGAAAAAGAGGTTCAAAATAAAGATAATATAATAGAAGTTGAAAAAGAGTTGGATCAAGAAGAAGAGGAACCTTATGTGGCTCCACCACCATATGTTCCTCAAATTCCGTTTCCACGAAGACTTATGAAAAACTGAATGGACAAACAATTTACGGAAATTTATAATATGTTATCCAAAGTGAATGTTAATCTTCCTTTGCTTAATGTTATTAAAAATATTCCAGCTTATGCAAAGTTTTTCAAAGATCTTCAATCTAAGAAGCACAAGTTTGAAAACAATGAAAAGATTATTGTTTCTGAAAACGTAAGCTCTGTTTTACAACCCGAATTACCCCATAAGTTGAAAGATCCTGGTAGCTTTAATATCCAAGTTTCCTTGGGAAGCTCTAAAAAGATGAAAGCAATGCTAGATTGAGGAGCAAGTGTAAAACCCTAATTTATGTTGTTGCTTGTGTTATGCATGAACTCATACTCTTATAATCATCATAAACATGTTCATTTAGCTCCCGTATATGTTTAGAGTCAATAGCATGATCGTTGACGTCGTTTGAGATGCATGTATGCACTTTTCTTTCGCGAGATGCTTTGAATCTCGGGTTTAAGATTTATGTTGTAACTTCTTGGATAATTGTTAAAGGGCATTTAAAACATCATTAACATGCCTTGGATGTTTGTAAGATGCTAGTTGCATCGACGGTTTGGTTGCTAGTTGGATTCTAGCGAAAACCCTTTTCAGTTTCACTTTTCCGGTCGTCGTTCGGGCGAATGCTGCCTGAGTTCTTGGCCCTGTTTTAGTGAGGTTTGAGACTTGAATCCTTTGGTTATAGATTAGAGGATATTAAGGTTGAATTGTAGACCAATTTTGGTTTGGAAGGACTCGAGAACGCACGCGGGAGAGGCCGGGATCGAGCAAAGAAAGCAGAAAACCCTAATTGCTGGAAACACACTGATGCGGTCGCATCATATATGCCCTAAGCGACCGCAAGGGGTCCTGCTACCAGAATGTCGGATTTTTGATCTTTTTAATGTGCTGTCCGAAATTTGACCTCTCAAACCCATTTTTAAACCACAATTTGACCCAATTACTTAACCTAAACTAATCCTAACATCTATTAGGAGATTTAGGAGTTAATTAGTGGGGTAATTAGTGAAATAATCCCCATATAAAACCCCCCAATTCAGCCGCACTCTCCCTTGGTCGACCAAAACAGATTCTGCTCTTCCTCTTGCGATTTTCTTCAAGCACTCAAGAGACCTGGGAGGAGCTTGAGTGAAGGTGATTTCTAGGGTCAAAAAGGGGCCAAGCTTGGTGTCCATTGTCAAGGTCTTCTTCTTCCCCAATCTACCAACAAGTTTGAAGAAGAGTTGAAGAGAAGACACCCTCTTCCAATCCGAAAATTCTGATTTTAGGGCTGAGATTTTAGTAAGTTTCTACCTTCCTTCCTCTTCTTTTTAGGCTCCATTGACCCTAGGGAATCAACCATGTGTGCTATGTGGGTCAATGGAAGCCATTGTTAGGGCTTCTAGAAATGTATGAACCCTAGGATTTCAAGATTTTGTTAGAGCTTGATTGGCCTATGTGAGACCATGTCTATGTGAAATTGATGTTATAAATTGCCTAATGAACTTGATTATGTTGATTTTTCATGAAGATTGATGTTAGTTTGGTTGAGATGCTTGGAGGGTGATTTGCCCTAATTTTGGTTTTAGCTTGCAATCTAATGATGTTAGCTTGATTAGTATGTTTTACAAGCTTAATAGAACATATAGAACCATGTTGTGAATTTTAATCATGAATTGAATGTTATGATTAGTATGATGACTTGGATGATATTATGCACAAGATGGCTAAATTATTCTAAGTTTCATTGTTAATTAGTTTGTTGGGTTTATGTGAGTATGTTGAACATTGGGATTGTGGTTTTGGGCGATAGTTATGAACATAGGGGGTTAATGAAGCCTAAGCTTCTAATCCTTGAATTTTCGGAAAACTTAGATTGAACTCAACGGAGTTAACCTTTGGGTTAGTATGAATCCTAGGAACTATAATTTTAAGTCCTACGGAATTTTGGGTAGAATTCATGGAGGTCGAGCCTCCAAGAAGTTTTGAAGTGTGTGAAGCACACTTGATTATGAGAGCTTATATGATTCTCGGTTATGATGTTTATGCTAGTTGTGAATGAATTGCATGACTAGTTTGATAGTAGAGTGTTTACCTACTTGTTTTGAGCATATGAGTATATATTACTTGTGCTTGGGTTTTAAGTCCAGCTGGCGTCGGTCTGTTGAGTCTTTGGTGGGACGATACATCGTCTTCACGAATTATGGGGTTCGTGATCGCGATGTATCGCCGTGCCGGGTTTGCACACACCCCTCCATCGATGGCCACGGTGGGGAAGTAGTTTATCTTAGTTGTAGTAATACACATGACTTTGATAACTATGGAACTCGGCGGAGGCGTCTCGGGACGTCGATATCTACGAGAGGGATATCGAGGGCACATAAGGGTTTTGCACGTGTTTTTGCAGGAGCGACACGCGCGGAGGAATTTCGGTAATGGTATCATATCCCTTATATATATGAATTGTTTCACAAGTGCTTAAGTAAATAACGTGCTTGTTGGATTTGGATATGATATGATGCTTGTGTTGGTTTCTTACATGTTATACTTAATAGATAACATATTGATTTAAGTTGTTAAGCATATATGCTATCACATGAATATTATGGGAATGGTTTTATTGCCAAGGGTATAATTATTGTTGTTTAGGACTAAAATGCCTTGACATGGTTTTATGATGAGATGTTATACTTCAACGATAACATGTTTATTTAATGTCGAGCATGGATGCCATGACATGAATTTATATACGGTTATTTCATGACGATAGCATGACATATTTTATGATTGAGCATTATGCCATGATAGGAAGTTATGGTTAGTAACTTACTAAGTCATTGTGACTTACTTTTATTTGTTGGTTGTGTTTCCCTAGATCCGAGTCGTGCGAGCGGATCCAAGTAAATCCCGAAGGCTTCGTTGGCAAGGAATTCTTTTGGAAAGGTTGCTACATAGTTGTTCTTTTTGCTTTTGGTGAGGTCGTTGGGAAGAATGAAGTTATGTAAACTTCATTATTGGGTAGCAAACCTTTATGTGCATTGAATGATGTAATTATATTGTTAGATATTCTTTTGGCAGCCGACAAGTAGAAGTCGTGCTTGATGTATGTTGGTAGTTAAACTTTCATATGTTTTTGGTTGTTAGTACTTATTATTATTAGTACTCATGTTGTTGGTAGCCGACAAGTTTTAGTCGCGCTTGGTTTATTGGTGAAAAATGTTTAGCATGCTATATTGCTAGTTATTAATATGTTTGTTCTCCGGCATGTGTTTAGCCGTTGAGTTGTTAGACTAGAGTCTTAGACTTAGTTTAATGTTGGGTTCCGGCCGTAGTTTCGCCGATGACTTGGTTTTATTTTATGCTATATATTTGAATTGCATAACAGGGAGTTTGTCCTACGTGCCCAATGTTGCGGCACGCGAGTCGAATTTTTGGACCGAGAGATTAATCATCTCTTTGGTTGTTTTAGTTTGAGCTTGTTAGCTCGGGCGCCACTGTTTTATTTCATTTGCTTCCGCATGTGTTTTAAGTTGTCGGTGTATCGCCGTTATGGCCCTACCCATTATTTGCTACTTGTGTTGTTGTTATTTGTTTTCTTGGCGGCACGACCTTGGGATTTCGTATTGGGATCCGGGTCGGGTCGTCACGGTTATATCGAGCTATGATTATAAATTTAGCTTTCAGCCGGGATAGGTTCCTTGGCTTTGGGGGTTGGTTTGTGTGATAGATTTATTTTATTAACGCCGAGTGTTATTGTAGGTCTAATGGTGGATACTAGAGCAGGAGCTAGTTCCGGAGGTGGCACTGGTAGAGGTGCTGGTAGAGGTATTGGCGGTGGCAGAAATGCTAATGATAACCGTCAACAGAATATTCCTCCACTGCGAACACCAGAAGAGCAGTATGAGGCGATGGCAAATATGTATCGTGGCATGCTTGATTTGATGAACGAGATGAATCAAAGAGGTTTTGGTAGAGTGGAGCAACAAGGGGGACCACGGCGGAACCACGGCTGAGCCACGAGGTAGAGGCCGAGGCAAGAGGCTAGGCATAATGATAATTCTATGCTTGAAAGATTTGTGAAGTTAAAGCCGAGGCAATTTAATGGAGAGCCGGAAGCCGAGCTTTGGATCGAACACTTGGAGAAAATATTTGCACCATTGGGTTGCGATGATGAACAGAAAGTTGTATTAGCGGTGTTCAAGCTTGAGGGTCTTCTTAGAGCATTGGTGGCGAGTTCGAGGAGAGTTGGGAGCTGCATAGAGTCCCACAGATATGGCCTAATTTCGTTCGAGAGTTCGAGCTTCCTATGTAGGGAAGTGGTTCGAGAGAAAGAGAGAAAGAATTTACGGATTTGGTGCGGGGAGTATGGCAGTTTCACGGTATTGGCCAGATTCAGAGTTGGCTCGTTCTGCACGCATTTGATTCGAGCGAGGCTAGGAGAACACGAAATTTGTTAAGGGTCGAGGGCGGAGATGCAGAGACTTCTTTCTCATCAGTTTGTGGACTACAGGAAGGCCGTTGATAGAGCCTACATTATTGAGAGAGACATTGATGAGCACCGTACTATGCCTTTTTCGGGTTCTTCTCGGCTAAGCGATCATCAGGCGGAGTCATGGAGCGGTAACAGTGGGAATTTTAGTGGAGGCAATGACCGCAAGAAAGGAAGTGGAAAATCTCATTATGAAGGACATGCGAAGAGTCAGTCAAGTGGCAAGGGAGCTAGTACTACATCTACTCAGAGGGATCGTAGTGTGGCATTGGTTTGTTCTTATTGTTCCAAGATTGGGCATCTTGAAGATAGGTCTTTGGAGTAAGAATGGAGCACCGATGGAGTGTTACTCTTGTGGGGTTTCGGGACACATGAAGAAAGGATTGTCCTAAGTTGAAGAGCAATCGAGGAGGAGGTTCGGTCGGACTACGGTTGGGACAAAGAGAGGCGATGGAAAAGCTAAAGTGCAGGGTCGTGTATTTGCTCTAGATCAGAGAGGTGTACCTGAGTCTACAGCTGTGATTGGAGGTACCGTTTCTATTTTCGGTAATGAGGCTCGTGCACTTATAGACCCAGGATCATCGCATTCATATGTTGCATCGCATTTCGTTGATAAGCTATGTGTTATGCCTCAGTCTTTACCATATGTGCTTGAAGTATCTACCCCTCTTGGGGAATGTTTGTTGGCTTCAGATATTTATAGAGCATGCGATGTACTTGTGGATAATCATGTGTTGCATGCGGATTTGGTGGTGTTACCACTCCGTGATTTTGATGTTATTCTTGGTATGGATTGGTTGAGCACATATCATGCATTAGTGGATTGCCTTAGTAAAAGAGTCACTTTTGCTTTGCTGGCGTTCTAACTTTGTGTTTTTGGGAGATAATGCACCGAGTGGTTTCTGGCGTCATTTCTGCGCTTAAGGCTAGGAAACTGTTGTCGCGTGGGTGCACAGGGTATCTTGCTTGCGTGGTGGACAAGCGGGTTTCTTCTTCTAATCTTGAAGATGTGCCAGTTGTGTGTGAGTTCCCGGATGTTTTCTCTAAAGATTTTGGGATGCCTCGGATAGAGATTGAATTTTGTATTGAGTTATTGCCGGGGACTACACCAATTTCGAAGGCGCCGTATAGAATGGCACCTATGGAGTTAAAGGAGTTGAAGATTCAGTTGCAAGAGCTCCTTGACATTGGCTTCATTAAGCCAAGCGTATCGCCTTGGGGGTGCAGGTGTTATTTGTGAGGAAGAAAGATGGGAGCCTGAGATTGTGCATCGATTATCGAGAGTTGAACAAGGCAACGATCAAGAACAAGTATCCATTGCCTCATATAGATGACTTGTTTGATCAATTGCAAGGATCGGTGGTCTATTCCAAACTTGACTTGAGATTTGGGTACCATCAGTTGAAGGTTAGAGCCGAAGATGTTCCGAAAACGGCTTTTCGCACGAGGTACGGGCATTATGAATTTATGGTGATGCCATTCGGGTTGACTAATGCGCCGGCGGTGTTCATGGATTTGATGAACCGGGTATTTCATAATTTTCTTGATTGCTTCGTGGTGGTTTTCATAGACGACATCCTTGTGTATTCTAAGTCTCGGGATGAGCATGCACAACATTTGCGGATGGTTTTGTCTATTCTTCGGGAGAGGCAACTCTACGCCAAGTTTAGCAAGTGTGCTTTTTGGCTAGAGGAGGTTTCATTTTTGGGGCACGTTGTTTCTAGTGCCGGGATAGCGGTGGATCCTTCCAAGGTTGAAGCAGTAATGAATTGGAGGAGGCCGACCACAGTTACTGAGGTACGGAGTTTCTTGGGGCTAGCCGGTTACTATCGGAGATTTATTGAGGATTTTCGAAGATTGCTACGCCCATGACAATTTGACTCAAAGAAGACCGCATTTGTGTGGAGCGATAAGTGTGAAGAAAGCTTCCAAGAATTGAAGAAAAGGTTGACTACGGCTCCAGTGTTAGCATTGCCTAGCGGAGGTGATAATTTTGTTGTTTATAGTGATGCTTCGAAAGAAGGATTGGGATGTGTGCTTATGCAAAATGGGAAAGTGATTGCTTATGCTTCAAGGAAGTTGTCTCCGTATGAGATGAATTATCCTACGCATGATCTTGAGCTCGCGGCGATTATATTTGCTTTGCACAAGTGGAAGCATTATTTGTATGGTTCGAAGTTTGAGATTTTCACGGATCATAAGAGTTTGAAATATCTCTTCTCTCAGAAAGAGTTGAACATGAGACAGCGGAGATGGATGGAGAAATTGAAGGATCACGATTGCACGATATTGTATCATCCGGGGAAAGCGAACGTTGTTGCAGATGCTTTGAGTAGAAAAGTGCACTTGTCTTGTTTGATGATGCGGGAATGGAAAATGTTGGAAGATGTTCGTGATTGGAATCCTAGCGAGGTTAATCATGGAGTATTATTTGCTAGTGTGCGGGCTATTCCAGCTTTATTGGAGAGAATTAAGGAGACTCAGAAGAAAGATCCAGAGTTGGTGAAAATTATTGATGGTTTGGGTGAGAATAAGGAGAATGAGTTTGCGATGAACCAGGATGGGATTTTGACATTTAAAGGTAGAGTTTGTGTTCCATCAGTTGAAGATGTGAAGCGGCTTGTATTGGATGAGGCTCACAAGGCAAAGTATACTATCCATCAGGGAATGCGAAAATGTATAGAGATTTGAAAAAGCAATTTTGGTGGAGTGGCATGAAGCGGCAGATAGCGATTATGTGTCGAGGTGTCTCACTTGTCAGCAGGTAAAGGCGGAACACCAAAGGCCTGCGGGGTTGTTACAGCCGTTGGATATTCCGGAGTGGAAATGGGAACATGTTACGATGGACTTTGTTTCGGGATTTCCACGTACTCGTAGAGGCTTTGATGCCGTCTGGGTTGTTGTTGATCGGCTCACGAAGTCGGCTCATTTTATTCCGATTGCTATGACTTATTCTTTGAGTCAGTTAGCGGCGTTGTATGTCTGAGGAGATTGTTAGATTGCACGGGGTTCGATTAGTATTGTTTCGGACCGGGATCCGAGGTTTACATCGAGGTTTTGGCAGGCTTTGCAAGAGGCTATGGGGACCAAGTTGAACTTTAGCACAGCTTTTCACCCTCAGTCCGACGGACAGTCCGAGAGAACGATTCAGATACTTGAGGATATGTTGCGGGCTTATGCGATTGATTTTAAGGGAGTTGGGATACACATCTTCCTTTGGCGGAGTTGCAAACAACAATAGTTACCAGTCGAGCATCGAGATGGCACCGTATGAGGCTCTTTATGGGAGGAAGTGTAGATCTCCTATTTCTCTGGGACGAGGTTGGAGAAGCTAAATTATGGGGTTCGAAATTGTTCGGCGATGCATTGAGAGTGTGAAGATAATTCGAGATAGATTGCTCACCGCTCAAAGTCGACAGAAAAGCTACGCGGATAATAGAAGGAGAGATTTGGAGTTTCAGGTTGGAGACTTTGTGTTTCTTAAGGTATCGCCTAGAAGGGGTACCAAGAGATTCGGGAAGAAAGGGAAATTATCACCAAGGTTTGTTGGGCCTTTTGAGATTCTGGAGCGAGTTGGGAGTTTGGCATACAGGGTGGCTTTACCGCCGTCTTTGTCAGAGATCCATAATGTATTTCATGTGTCTATGCTTCGGAAATATCTTAAGGATGATTCCCATGTTCTTGAGTATGAGGAGATTACTTTTCGGTAGGATTTGTCTTATGTGGAGCAGCCGGTGAAGATACTTGACACGAAAGAGCAAGTTTTGAGGAGCAAGAAAATTCCATTGGTGAAAGTCCTTTGGAAGAATCACGAGATCGAGGAAGCAACTTGGGAGACCGAGTTGGAGATGCGAGAGAAATATCCTCATTTGTTTGATGACTACGGTAAGAATTTAGGGGCTAAATTCCTTAAAGTAGGGGAGAATGTAAAACCCTAATTTATGTTGTTGCTTGTGTTATGCATGAACTCATACTCTTATAATCATCATAAACATGTTCATTTAGCTCCGTATATGTTTAGAGTCAATAGCATGATCGTTGGCGTCGTTTGAGATGCATGTATGCACTTTTCTTTCGCGAGATGCTTTGAATCTCGGGTTTAAGATTTATGTTGTAACTTCATGGATAATTGTTAAAGGGCATTTAAAACATCATTAACATGCCTTGGATGTTTGTTAGATGCTAGTTGCATCGACGGTTTGGTTGCTAGTTGGATTCTAGCGAAAACCCTTTTCAGTTTCACTTTTCCGGTCGTCGTTCGGGCGAGTCTTTGAGTTCTTGGCCTGTTTTGATGAGGTTTGAGACTTGAATCCTTTGGTTATAGATTAGAGGATATTAAGGTTGAATTGTAGACCAATTTTGGTTTGGAAGGACTCGAGAACGCATGCGGAGAGGCCGGGATCGAGCAAAGAAGCGAGAAAACCTAATTCTTTGGAAATGGATGCGGTCGCATCATATATGCCTAGCGACCGCATGAGGTCTGCTACGAGAATGTCGGATTTTGATCTTTTTAATGTCTGTCGAAATTTGACCTCTCAAACCCATTTTAAACCACAATTTGACCCAATTACTTAACCTAAACTAATCCTAACATCTATTAGGAGATTTAGGAGTTAATTAGTGGGGTAATTAGTGAGTTAATCCCCATATAAAACCCCCCAATTCAGCCGCACTCCCTTCGGCCAAAGCAGTTCTGCTCTTCCTCTTGCGATTTTCTTCAAGCACTCAAGAGACCTGGGAGGAGCTTGAGTGAAGGTGATTCTAGGGTTTCAAAGGGGCCAAGCTTGGTGTCCATTGTCAAGGTCTTCTTCTTCCCCAATCTACCAACAAGTTTGAAGAAGAGTTGAAGAAGACACCCTCTTCCAATCCGAAAATTCTGATTTTAGGGCTGAGATTTTGGTAAGTTTCTACCTTCCTTCCTCTTCTTTTTAGGCTCCATTGACCCTAGGGAATCAACCATGTGTGCTATGTGGGTCAATGGAAGCCATTGTTAGGGTTTCTAGAAATGTATGAACCCTAGGATTTCAAGATTTTGTTAGAGCTTGATTGGCCTATGTGAGACCATGTCTATGTGAAATTGATGTTCTAAATTGCCTAATGAACTTGATTATGTTGATTTTTCATGAAGATTGATGTTAGTTTGGTTGAGATGCTTGGAGGGTGATTTGCCCTAATTTGGTCTTAGCTTGCAATCTAATGATGTTAGCTTGATTAATATGTTTTACAAGCTTAATAGAACATATTGAACCATGTTGTGAATTTTATTCATGAATTGAATGTTATGATTGGTATGATGACTTGGATGATATTATGCACAAGATGGCTAAATTATTCTAAGTTTCATTGTTAATTAGTTTGTTGGGTTTATATGAGTATGTTGAACATTGGGATTGTGGTTTTGGGCGATAGTTATGAACATAGGGGGTTAATGAAGCCTAAGCTTCTAATCCTTGAATTTTCGGAAAACTTAGATTGAACTCAACGGAGTTAACCTTTGGGTTAGTATGAATCCTAGGAACTATAATTTTAAGTCCTACGGAATTTTGGGTAGAATTCATGGAGGTCGAGCCTCCAAGAAGTTTTGAAGTGTGTGAAGCACACTTGATTATGAAACTTATATGATTCTCGGTTATGATGTTTATGCTAGTTGTGAATGAATTGCATGACTAGTTTGATAGTAGAGTGTTTACCTACTTGTTTTGAGCATATGAGTATATATTACTTGTGCTTGGGTTTTAAGTCAGTGGCGTCGATGCATTGAGTCTTTGGTGGGGCGATACATCGTCTTCACGAATTATGGGATTCGTGATCGCGATGTATCGCCGTCTTGCACACACCCCTCCATCGATGGCCACGGTGGGGAAGTAGTTTATCTTAGTTGTAGTAATACACATGACTTTGATAACTATGGAACTCGGCGGAGGCTGTCTCGGGGGCGTCGATATCTACGAGAGGATATCGAGGGCACATAAGGGTTTTGCACGTGTTTTTGCGGGAGCGACAGCGGAGGAATTTCGGTAATGGTATCATATCCCTTATATATATGAATTGTTTCACAAGTGCTTAAGTAAATAACGTGCTTGTTGGATTTGGATATGATATGATGCTTGTGTTGGTTTCTTACATGTTATACTTAATAGATAACATATTGATTTAAGTTGTTAAGCATATATGCTACCACCTGAATATTATGGGAATGGTTTTATTGCCAAAGGTATAATTATTGTTGTTTAGGACTAAAATGCCTTGACATGGTTTTATGATGAGATGTTATACTTTAACGATAACATGTTTATTTAATGTCGAGCATGGATGCCATGACATGAATTTATATACGGTTATTTCATGACGATAGCATGACATATTTTATGATTGAGCATTATGCCATGATAGGAAGTTATGGTTAGTAACTTACTAAGTCATTGTGACTTACTTTTATTTGTTGGTTGTGTTTCCCTAGATCCGAGTCGTGCGGCGGATCCAAGTAAATCGAAGGCTTCGTTGGCAAGGAATTCTTTTGGAAAGGTTGCTACATAGTTGTTCTTTTTGCTTTTGGTGAGGTCGTTGGGAAGAATGAAGTTATGTAAACTTCATTATTGGGTAGCAAACCTTTATGTGCATTGAATGATGTAATTATATTGTTAAATATTCTTTTGGCAGCCGACAAGTAGAAGTCGTGCTTGATGTATGTTGGTAGTTAAACTTTCATATGTTTTTGGTTGTTAGTACTCATTATTATTAGTACTCATGTTGTTGGTAGCCGACAAGTTTTAGTCGCGCTTGGTTTATTGGTGAAAAATGTTTAGCATGCCATATTGCTAGTTATTAATATGTTTGTTCTCCGGCATGTGTTTAGCCGTTGAGTTGTTAGACTAGAGTCTTAGACTTAGTTTAATGTTGGGTTCCGGCCGTAGTTTCGCCGATGACTTGGTTTTATTTTATGCTATATATTTGAATTGCATAACAGGGAGTTTGTCCTACGTGCCCAATGTTGCGGCACGCGAGTCGAATTTTTGGACCGAGAGATTAATCATCTCTTTGGTTGTTTTAGTTTGAGCTTGTTAGCTCGGGCGCCACTGTTTTATCTCATTTGCTTCCGCATGTGTTTTAAGTTGTCGGTGTATCGCCGTTATGGCCCTACCCATTATTTGCTACTTGTGTATCGTTATTTGCTTTCCGGCGGCACGACCTTGGGATTTCGTCTTGGGATCCGGGTCGGGTCGTCACAGCAAGTATTAATTTGATGCCTTTTGCGGTCTATAAACAGTTAGGGTTAGGAGAACTAAAACCCACTACTATGCAATTACAATTAGCTGATCGTTCAGTTAAATATCCTTTGGGTATAGTGGAAGACATCCTAGTTCAGGTTGATAAACTAATCATTCCAGTTGACTTTGTGGTTCTAGAGATGGAAAGGAAGATTTGCACTAATAATGAAGTTCCAATATTGTTAGGCAGACCTTTTATGGCTACTGTCAATACAATGATTAATGTGAAAAATGGTAAACTCACAATGTCAGTCCTAGGTGAAACTGTTGAAATCTCTGTGTTTGATGCTATGAATAGACCTAGTGACATAAGTGCATGTTTTTCGATAGATGAGATTGAAAAGTTATCAACTGAAACTTTTGAAGAAGATGAAGATTATGAGAGAGATAGATTCATAGTTTATGATGATAGTCCTATCCCTCCCATAAAAATTGACATTGAGGAAATTGAAAGAGAAATAGAAGAGGAAGAAAGACAAGAGAGAGAAAAGTTAGAAGCTAGTAAAAAGAAAGAATCAGAAAATAGTTCTGATAAATCTGAAAAAGTAGAAGAAGAAAGTAATGAAATTAAGGAAGATGAAGTAGAGATTCTGAAATCTCTCTTTGAAGAAATTGAGATAGAGAATATTGAGGAAGAAATTAAAGAAGATAATAAAGTAGAGAATGAGGAGGCTAAAATAAAAGAAACAATTAAAGCAGAAAATTCTGAATTTATGCCATCCATTAATTCTCCTAAAGTTGAAGAATTAAAGCCATTACAACCCCATTTAAAATATGCATTTTTAGGGGAAGGTAACACTTTGCCAGTTATTATAGCAGTCGACTTAACGGAAGAGCAAGAATCTAGTTTATTAAAACTTTTATGGACACATAGAGAAGCTTTAGGATGGTCCCTAGCTGATTTAAAAGGCATTAGTCCCTCTATGTGCATGCATAAAATACATTTAGAAGAAGGTAGTAAACCTTCAAGAGAAAGGCAAAGAAGACTTAACCCACACATGGAAGAAACCGTAAGAAAATAAGTTCTTAAGCTCTTAGATGCGGGTATAATTTACCCTATATCAGATAGTAAATGGGTTAGTCTTGTCCAAGTAGTTCCTAAAAAGTCAGGAATTACAGTCGTTAAAAATGAGAAAGATGAATTAGTCCCTACAAGAACAATAACTGGTTATAGAATGTGCATTGATTTGCGGAAATTAAATGTGGAAACTAGGAAAGACCACTTTCCTTTGCCATTTATTGACCAAATCCTTGAAAGACTAGCCGGTCATGAATATTATTGATTTCTTGATGGTTTTTCTGGTTACAATCAGATCCCTGTTGCACCCGAAGACCAAGAGAAAACAACTTTTACATGCCCCTTTGGTACTTTTGCTTTTAGGAGAATGCCATTTGGATTATGTAACGCACCAGCTACTTTTCAAAGATGCATGATTTCTATATTTTCAGACTTAGTTGAAAGATGCGTTGAAGTTTTCATGGATGATTTCTCAGTTTTCGGAAATTCTTTTGATAACTGCTTAGAAAACCTTACATCAGTCCTGAAAAGATGCTGTGAAACAAATTTAACTTTAAGTTGGGAGAAAAGTCACTTCATGGTCAAACATGGGATTGTCTTAGGGCATGTTGTTTCAAATAAAGGCATTGAAGTTGATAAAGCTAAAATTGAAGTTATTTCACAACTACCCCCTCCCACTTCAGTTAAAGGTGTTAGAAGTTTTCTTGGGCATGCTGGTTTTTATCAAAGATTTATAAAAGATTTTTCCAAAATCTGTAAACCTCTATGTAATTTGCTAGCAAAAGATACATAATTTATTTTTGATAAAGAATGTTTAGAAGCTTTTAATTTATTGAAAGAAAAATTAACTATCGCCCTCGCCCATATTTTATCCTACCGATTGGTCACTTCCTTTTGAAATCATGTGTGATGCATCAGATTTTGCAATTGGAGCCGTGTTAGGACAAATGGTAGATAGAAAGCCTCATGTGATCCATTATGCTAGTAGAACTCTAAATGATGCACAATTGAATTATACAACTACTAAAAAAGAATTTTTAGCAGTAGTATATGCTTTAGAAAAATTTAGATCATATCTGTTAGGATCAAAGGTGATAATATTTTCTGATCATTCTGCATTAAAATATCTGTTAAGTAAGAAAGATGCTAAACCAAGATTAATTAGATGGATGTTATTGTTACAAGAATTTGACATTACTATCAAAGATAAAAAGGGAACCGAGAATGTCGTAGCCAACCATTTGTCCAGATTGGAATTTTCACCCTTGCTTGAACGTCAATTTCTTGATGATCCTATTCCCATAAATGATGATTTTCCTGATGAGCAACTTTTAGCAATTAAAGATTCAGACCATTGGTATGCTGATTTTGTCAATTACTATGTGCCTGATATCATTAATCCGGATTTTGATCATTATGAAAAGAAGAAATTTTTGGCGGAAACTAAAAATTATTTTTGGGAAGCACCACATTTATACAAAATTTGTTCAGATTCTTTAATAAGAAGATGTATTCCATCAAAAGACCAACAAGGTATTATGGAATTTTGCCATGGATACTCTTGTGGAGGTCATTTTAGTGGAGACAAAACTGCTAGAAAAATTTTGCAATCTGGTTTATATTGGCCTAGTGTTTTTAGAGATTGTGAATTGTTTTATAGAACATGTGATAAGTGTCAAAGAACAGGTGGAATAGGAAAGAGAAACGAGATGCCCTTGCATATTAATTTGGTTGTTGAAATTTTTGATGTCTGGGGTATTGATTTCATGAGCCCTTTTCCAGTGTCAAATAATTGTGAATATATTTTAGTAGCAGTTGATTACGTATCTAAATGGATTGAAGCAGTAGCAACCAAGACCAATGATGGAAAAACAGTAGTTAAATTTGTAGAAGATTTGTTTGCTAGATATGGAGTACCTAAGGCCATAATAAGTGACCAAGGAACTCATTTTACCAATAAGTTATTGAATAATGTTCTTAGGAAACATGGTGTGACTCACAAGTTAGATACACCTTATCATCCTCAAACATCCGGCCAAGTAGAAGTTAGCAATAGACAAATAAAAGCAATATTAGAAAAGACTGTTAGGCCTAATCGTAAAGATTGAGAATCTAAACTTAAGGATGCTTTATGGGCATACTGAACTGCTTTTAAGACCCCCATAGGTATGAGTCCATATAGAATGGTATATGGCAAAGCTTACCATTTACCAGTTGAAATTGAGCATAAAGCCTATTGGGCAGTTAGAGAGTGAAACTTAGATTTAACTTTGGTTGAATGCGATAACATATAAAGAAAAGACCAAGAAATATCATGACATGGGGTTAGCCAACAAAATGTTTCATCCAGGAATGAAAGTGTTAGTTTTTAATTCTAGACTAAGGCTATTCCCTGGAAAATTGAAATCTAAATGGTCTGGTCCCTTTATAATTGTACGAATCTATCCTCATGGAGCTGTTGATATTCAAAATCCTAAAAATAATGAAAATTTCAAAGTGAATGGACACCGACTCAAGCCATACTTAGAGCCGATGTCAGTTGAACGAACAATTGAGCTAATTCGTTTGGCTGACAATGAACCACCCCGGGATTAGGCTTGCAGTTTGGTCGAGCCAAAGACGTTAAACAAAGGCGCTAAGTGGGAGGTAACCCACTATTTTCAATGATATTTGCTTGTATAGTTAATTTAAATATGCTATTCTCCGTTAAATTTAAGTTTTGGACATTTAATTTTAAATTAAATATGCCAAAATTCAAGTTTGGGGGAGAAAAGAATCTTAGTGTTGTATTTATATGTTGCTAATATTTTTAGTTTAGAATTTTTGTTAAGTTTTTGCAATACAGGAAAGTTACAAAACATAACGGAATTAACGGAAAAGGACTGATTTATAAATGTCGTGCATCGTACCGTCAGACATGGGGAAGTAGCGGAATCTGAAGCGGTTTGACTGCCCACCTTTCGGTCGCAAGGTGTGGCAGACCTTGCGACCGCAAGGTCCCCCTATTTAAGACAGTACCGGCCTCTCTTGCAATTCACCAAGAACTCAAACTCCCTTCTTCAAAGCAGTGAAGCAGCAGCCCCTCCCTTCAATAATCCAGCGATCTCTAGTAATCTTTCATCAATTTCGGCATTACTCCAAAGATCTCCTCTCTCTTTGAACTCTTCATCTTCTACACTTCTTCCACCAACTCCATTACACTCCATTGAAGACTTGAGGGCTTTTGAAGAAAGAGGAAGAACACCATTGTTGCCGATCAAGCTCCAACCCCGGCTGCATTCAACTCTAAAGCTGCATTAAACAAGTAATCCTAACCCCTCTCTTTAATTTTTACGTCAAATAATTGCATGCTAGGGTGTTAGATAATTTTAACGTAGATAAAATTTTGCATGCTTTAGAATTAATTTTTAATTTTAAAAATTTTAAAAAACATATTTTAATTGTTAAAACTTTAGTTTTTAATTTTTATTCAAACAAAATGTTCCGCAAGCGTAGAAATACCGGTGCTTCGTCCTCCGGCCCTGTTCAGGAGGAGGAACAAAATTTTGACATCACCCGATTTGTGTCCTACGAGGCCTCCGAACGATATGCGGCCAAACTCTCCAAGTCCTTGGTTCCCGAGAGGAGATTCAAGGCTGAAGAATTTGGCCTCCGTCCAAATTTGATGGCCCGTAGGCGGGGGAGCGATTGATCGACTCTCCGGCAAGGGCAGCCGTAGTGCCCATTATCCGAGAGTTCTATGCCAATGGCAACATTGGCATAGATGGGGGTGTATTAGACACCGTTAATGTTAGGGACATCGTAGTAGACTTTTCGTCCCAAAGCATTAACGAATATTTCGGCACCTCCAACTTCGCGGTTGGTGCCGGTGATTTTAGCACACACCTCCACCCCCTATCCCTGTCGAGGTGGTCAATTCGACCATCGCCCTCCCTGGTGTTGAGTGGACCTACAACCGTAATCTACCCTTTGGTCCACGCACCATGGAGGAGTCCTTCCTCCAGAACACGGCCAAGCCCGTGTTCAAATTTGTTTGTGGGCGTCCTCATGCCCTCCAAGAACCAACATACAAGTGACTAGGAGAGGGTCAGTTTGACCTACACCATTATGTCCGGTGGGTCTGTTGATGTTGGCCGTTTGATCAATGGCCAAATCAAGTGTGGGTCCCAATGAGCACACTAATAAGCTAGAAGGGGGGGGGGTTGAATAGCTTATTAACACTATAAAACTTTTTAAGTAAGTTCCTTGAAAGTTACTTGCAATCTATGAAAAGAATCAAGTAGCGTAAGACTTTCAAGAAAGTTGTTCCAGTGTCCGCCGATAAGGACTACCTAGACCTTTTACAGATTACTCAAGTTCTAAATTGATAATATAAACAATGAAACCGAAAGCGCTTCAAGTAATAGATGCAGAGGAGGAAATAACACAAGTATTTTGGGATGGTTCACACTATAATGAGTGCTACGCCCACCACCAAGGCAGCAACCTTGATTTAAATTGTGCACTATGTTTTCCACTTAGATCAATTACAAAGAATATCCCTAATGGATCGTGTACAAAATATTGACTTGTGTTTGTCTAGGGAATTAAATATCTGTAAATACAAGATATTTAATTCGCGCGTAATATAGTTAATGGAAGTTAACAACAAGAAGAATAAAGCAATAAATGTTGATGAGCCTTCTTGTTGTTGACGAGGACTTCTAGATCCGTTAAGGATCTATTGAATGCACCGAACCGAAAGACTTGGAGATATGAAGATTCGAGCAATTCTTTAAGTGTTCGATTGATTCTCACATGCTTGTCTTGTTCCAGCCTTCAATGGCGTATATATAGCAGTGCATTTCAAAAGAATCCGTTGAGAGGACGAAGACTTCAACAAATTTATTCATAAATGCATTAAATGCATGGGGTCATCAAGGATTTTCGCCTTCCCAGCTTATCTAGAGCGAGATAATCATTTCGAGATCTTCAAAAAGGTGGGCGATTTGGTGTCGATCCGAGAGATGAAGTAGAAAGTAGGGGACTCGCTTCTTTCGCTTTCATCAGACTAAAAGTATTCCCCGCTGAAAGTTGCTTTCGCGGCTTGACATGTCGTGAATGACTTTGGATTAATTCAAATAATATATGGGAATAAGTTTGAATTAATCCAGCTAGCTTTTGCCGAGAGGACACGTTGAAGTAGATCACCGGACACGAGGTCTACCGATCTTAAGCTTTGAGCGTGTCTTCCGTGAAGCCGAGAAGGGGTCTTCCGCCGAACTCCGAAAAGTCCTATAAAAACTATACAAGGCAAAGTTCTATACACAGCTTGCCACGCTAATCGATACGCAGCCCGATTAGCCAATCAAGTATAAAACTAATGTAATGTACCGATCGATATAAATTTAACATAAGAATCAACAATCTCCTCCTATTTATATCTGGTCATCATTACTACAAATGAGGGTTTTAAAACAAACTATTTAATAGATAATAGCATGTCTCGAGAAATTTTATATATTAAGTAATCGGTAGACATGCCTCTATTAAACGTAATAACACCTCAAATGCAAGGGACTAATCTAAGTGCATACAAGAATAAAAGAGTCAAAGAACAACACTCATATTAGCGCAGCAGTTTAAATAAATTTAAACCGAATGTTTAAATTCTAATTAAGATAAACAATAAAGCAAAGAAGAATTTAAACATTGTAATTTTTGAAAAGCAAGTAATCATCTGTATTTATAAACAAGATGTTTACATTCAACGAGTTTTCAAAAATAAGATAAATACAAAGGAAAGGGAAGAAAAGATACATAAGCTACCAAGGTCCAGGGGCTTCTTCCGAAAGGCGGTTGTTCTCTTCCATCGGCATTACGTTGATAGACCTCATTTGCTTCTCTCCGTGATGGCGAGATCACGATCACGGTTGGCATTCATTACATCGTGAGCGAGTTCCGGCGAGGTTGTTGAGTTCCATAATGGGAGAAATGCGGCCGGAGGCCGAGATGGAGAGTGATGGCGAATAACTCGTAGAAAATGGAGGCGATGATACGGCAACCTTCATCTCGTTGAGCTTCGATGTTGATCTTGACATCGGTGAAGTCGTGCGCATCATCCCAAACGAGTCCGACATCCTCTTGAAATTGTCGAAGAGTAGTGGCGATTCGGTCGTTGGCCTTGGTCGCCGCAGTGGCTACTTTAGCCAGAGCGGTAGATATGCTTGTGAGCTCGCCTAGCTTGTTGGTAGATGGCATCCAAGTGGGACAAAACTTCATCATTGGTCGGCCGATGGGAAGTAGATGCTTGGCTAATGTGAATGGTGTCGAGAGGCAGAGAGTTTGCGAGCCCGATTTGATTGAGGTGGCCGTTGGAGAGGGGAGTTCTGGAGGCAGAAGAGGATGAGTCTTGGGTTGGTATGGTTTTGGTGGAAGAGGATATGGTTATAGGGGAAGGTGGAGGAGGGGTTGGTGGGGAATCCAGTTCCATATCAGTGTCAGAATTTTCACTAATGTGGGAGGATTGGGGAATGGGTTCGGTAGAGAACCAGAAAGAAGGGGCAGGGTAGAAGAGGGATTTTGGTTTTTGAAGGAAAGGTTGAGGAGGTTGAGAAGGTTGAGAAGGTTGATGAGTAGGGGTGAATAGATCTGCTGGACGAAAGTTCGAAGAGGAACTTAGGCGGCGAGGGGTCTAAAGGCTATGGTGTGGTTGAAGAAGTTGGTTGGGATTGGGGTGGTGAGGAAGGTGTGGATGGGTCGGGTGAGTAGTTAAAGGGTGAAGGAGGAGGAGGAGGAGTTGGGGTTCTAGTGGCTCCTCCCGATTTTGAGGCTCCTCTGAGGGATAGACTCCTCAGGAGGTGGTGAATTCCTACGAGTAGATGACTCAGAAGGAATAGATGAAGGGTTGATAGGTATAGATGAAGCGTTGACAGGTAAGGTTTGGTCGTCGGTAGTTGGTTGGGCGTCGGTAGATGGTATAGATGAAGGGTTGACAGTTGAGTGTTGGGCGTCGGTATAGGTAGTTGGTTGGCTGGCGGTAGAGGGTTGGGGACCGGTAGCTCTCCTTTTTTTCTTCCTCGCGGTGAATAGGAGACTTCCGGCTGCTTCATCGGTAGAGGTTGGAGGATCGCTAGCCGGGTGGGTGGTCGGTTCAAAGGTTTTCTGACGAAGTTTCCTTCGTTTTTGGTTTGGGAGTGGGTGTGAGATGGAAGGTGGTTGGTCGGATTGGGCAGGAGGCTTGGGTAGATGGAGGAGAGGAATGGCTGGATTGGCTGGTGCCTTCTTCTTCGGCCTTCCTTCATCTCCTTTCGATCCATTTGGCTCGCTCCTCTTCGGTTTAGGTTGCCACTTCGGCCTTGTTTTCTTGGCTTTGCCCCTGGCTGCTATTTTGGACCTTAGCAGCAGTTCTGCCTCATCAGCCAGGCCTTTGGCCTTTAGATGGAGGTCCATGGCCACTTGATTTTCAAATTTTGCAGATGCCATTTTGTAGGTTCTGCTAGCCGCTACATGTGCTTCCATATTGAAGCGGGTGACCAAGGTAGGTGCATGCTTGGCCACTTTGTCAAGAGAGACCGGCGGTAGACCTTTCTGCATCCGGTGCTTGTTCTCGTATTCGGTGTATTTCTTGAAAAACGAGGTGTGAGTTGCTTCTCCTTGGCCACTTTATACAACTCATCTTCTTTCAAAGAAGAGTTGATGTTTACATCATCCCTCAAAGGGCATTGATCGGCTGACGAAGGGTCGTTTGCAAGTGGGGTTGTTCTTAGTTTTCTCCACCCACTTGCTTTAGCTCGTCGAAAATGATGAGCCCCTCAGGTTGAGGTAAAATTGTAGAAATATAACTCTTGATAGACCGGGTCGGTTGATTTGTTGGCCAGTAAACATGTCATGTGCTCCACTCTTGAATAGGAGCCCCTTGTCTAAAAGGTGGCTGGTGTAATAGACGTCAAGAGGGAACAAATTTCGGAGCATTTTCCCTTGTGGCTCCCGGAGAGTGTCTACTCCCTCATGGCTTCCTGGGCATGTAAAGCCTCTCACCATGGTTGCTGAAAGAGCTCCTCCGTAATGCACGCCGATGATGGTGGAAATAGATTTAGCGGTGGCAGAGATGGGGACGGCCTCGAATCCACCCACGAAGCGATGCAGTTCATGAGCTCCATTCTTTGATAAAATTCTTACGCGAGGAAGAATCTTGTAGTTTTGTCGTTGAGGCGAAGAGGCGAGAATCCCGGAGGCGTCCATATCCTCATAAGTTTGGCCCGGCAGTTGATTGGTGAAGGTCAATGCACATGCGAAATGTATAGCCGGGTCCAAAGCGACAATAATGTCATGAGAGGCGGGATAGATGGGGTATCTGGAAGGTTGATATTCGAATTGGGAGGAAATGGCAGGTTCGAGGTCAAAAGCCTTCCATTGTCGCTTTGATTTTGAAGTTCTTGCACGAAAGAAAAGCAAAATAAAATTAGGGCTTTTCATCTAGACATCTAAACAAGTAGGAATTTCAAAGTTTTCTAAAATAATTGAAATTTTCGAAGCAAAAACTTGAAACCCTAGAATGTTTAGAGAAACCACACTCGAAATGCATTATGAAGTTCTCATAAGAATGATCAATGAATAAACAAAAGCATTTGTTAGTATTCAAGTTTGTAAGAACAACAATGGCGAATCCTTGAATAAACTTGAAAATGACCGTTTGAATTCCAAAAGGATTTTAGGTTGATAATGAAATGCGAGCGATTACATAGAAAATTACAGTAGAAGAAAGGAGCGTACCATTGTTGATGATGAGAAGAAGAAACAAGAAGAAGAACTTGAATTTGAGAAAGTAGTTACTCGAGAGAGAGAGAGAAAAGATTTCGTTGAAAGGGTTTCGTAAAGTTTGCAAATGACGGTTCAAGGACTATTTAAGGCGAGAAAATATCGGTTTTGAAAAGCGCGAGAACTTAAGATATTTTCTTAAGTACCAAAATTTTATCCTTGACCCACTTTATTGCTTTAGAAACCTCTTTAGCAAAAAATAGACTAAGTAAGAGTACTAACCTTTAAGTCTTCCGGTAAAGGAGAACTTACTTCTTAGATTAGTTTAATCTTGGGTCTCCGGTATGAAAGAAACATTAACAAAATTTTAAAATTAAGCGGTAGGATCAATCATACCAAGATTTCTCCTTAAATAAGCAAACACAGTGGCATCCGGTGGTTTTGTGAGAATGTGCGCCAATTGATACTCGGATTGGAACATATTCGAGGCCCGATGTTACCTTTTCCACATGATCTTTGAGAAAATGATAACGAATATCAATGTGCTTTGTCTTTGAATGCATCATTTGGATTTTGGAGGCTGAGATAGGCGATGTGTTGTCACACATGATTAGGCGGTTCGGTCTTGATGTTGTAGTCCACTAGTTGTTGCTTCATCCATAGCGATTGAGAGCAACAGTACTTGTTGCGCAACAATATATTACGCTTACGTGGTTGAGTTTGCCACGATCCTTGTTTCTTGCAAGACCATGAGGCAGTCTGTTTCCAAAAATTGACAAGTCCCTTTGGTGCTTCTTACGCTCACTTTGCGGCACGCAAGCTGCATCTGAGTATACAACTAGATTGAAGTTGTTGGATTTTGAATACCGGATGCCTAGATTTGTTGTTTTTGAAACATATCGTGATACGTTTGGCGACAAGCAAATGTGACTCCTTTGGATCTGCCTAAAAATCTAGCACAAACACAAAACAACAAACATAATGTCGAGTCTACTAGCGATAAGGTAAAGAAGTGAACCTATTATTCCTCGGTACTTGGTCATGTTCTCTTGCTTTCCCTTTTCATCTTTGTTCAAGATGGCGGTCGGTAGACATTGGAGTTTCAAATCCTTTGGCTGAATCAAGACCAAACTTCTTGATTAGTTCCTTTGCATATTTGGTTTGGGTGATGAAGATTCGTCTGAAAGTGCATTGTATCTAGGTCTAGAAAATAGGTAAGTTCACCCATCATGCTCATCTCGAACTTGCTTTGCATCGACTTCTCGAATCTTTACACGCAGGCTTTGGTTAGTTGATCCAAAGATGATGTAGATCCACATAGATTTGTACCGAAGAGAATGGCCTTTGTGCTTGAGGATGAATAAAGTAGTGTCGATTCTTCCTCTCCACGAATCCTTGTTCAATTAAGAACTTGGATAGAGTTTCATACCAAGCTCTAGGAGCTTGCTTGAGGCAAATAGAGCTTTCTTGAGTCGGTAGGCGTGGTCGGTTATGCGAGATGACAAATCACGGAGAGGCGTTCACGTATACGGTTTCTTGAAGATCACCATTCGAGAAAGGCACTCTTAACATCCATCGATACACTTTGAAGTCTATGAGCGAGGCATAAGCTAGAAAGATTCGATTGCTTCTAGTCTCCATAGCAAATTGGAGCAAAAGTTTCATCAAAGTCAATTACTTCTTCCTGTCGGTGGGTAGCTACTGACAGCAACCAATCTAGCTTTGTTTAATTTGACATTTCCATCTTCATCTCTTTTATTTCGAAAACCCACTTGGTGCCGATGGTGGGATGATCGATCGGTCTTTGAACTAAGCTCCACACCTACATCTTTCAAAGCTGGTTCAACTCTTCTTGCATAGCTTCAATCAGATTATGATCTTCGATAGCTTCATCAATCTTCTTTGGTTCGAGTTCGATACAAATGCATAAGCAAACAAAGTTTCTTCTCGAACCTTATTTCTCGTCTCACGAACTCTGTATTGAGATCACCAATGATTTGAGAAATGGGATGATCTCTTGCTTCAATAACGAGAGGAAGATCACAGGTTAAGTGGATTCTTCCCTTAAGAGTGCAGGTTGGTTGAGAAGGAGATTCACCAAAATCAGTTCGAGGAAGAAATAGAGTCTTCAAAACTTTCATTTTACGGTGAACAAGAAGGATGAGAGATGTAAAAGGTGCTTGGGGTAAAAGAGAAGAGATGGGTTCGGGGTCAAGCAGATGAGTTGTTATTGGTATCGGTAGAATGTCTCATCTACGGTGAAGATTCTGGTTACCGGTATTCATGGGTTCGGTACGTTGCCGTTTTCGAAAAGGAGTAAGTAGATGTTGTATTTGTACTGTCTCATCATTATCGAGAATCATTAGCAACGTTCGAGACCATTCTAGGCTCTAACAAGTCATATTCATCAAAAGAAACATGCCGCATTCTAAGATTTTTTAAGTTAGATTTCTTGAAAATGCGAAATGCTTTTGAATGTTTGGAATACCAGAAAAATTCAGCTGCGTGCTGATTTTTGCATCAAATTTTCCTCTATACTCTTTTCCATTATAAAGAATAAAACATTTCTGTCCAGAAGATTTTAAGAAATCAATGTTTGGGGATCTTCCTCTCCATATTTCATATGGAGTTTTATTATGAAACTTGTTTACCGAGGGATCTATTGCAGGTAAAACAAGCGTGTTATTGTTATATACGCTTCTACGAAATACTTGAAGTTTAAGCTTACGCGGCATTGTTCTAGCCGCTTCAATCGGTGTTCTATTCTTCCGTTCGGCTACACCATTTTGTTGAGAATATCGGAAGCGGCCGAGAGAAGTTGTGGCCGATCCCATGGTCATCGCGTACTTTTCTACACCATTGTTTTTGAATTCGGTGTCGTTGTCGATCTTATGTCAAAATGTCTTCAAGCTTTTGAGTTTGAAGTCTTCTAAAAAGTGCAGTGACTAGATCATACGTTTCATCTTTAGATGTCATAGTTTCAATCCAAGTGAATCTAGAGTAGTCATCAACTACTACAAGTGTGTACTTGTCTCCCAGAAATCTTGGAAATTTGTTGTAATAGGTCCAAAGAGATCCATATGTAGAGAAGTTGAAGAGATCTTTTGGTGATAAAACAACTTTCTTTTGAAGGAAGACTTGGAAAGTTTTCTAGTTGACAAACTTTACAACTACGTCATGATCGGCGGACACCGTAGGTAGACCTTTGACAAGCCCATTTTGGAGAGCTTGGAGAGGTGCTTGAAGTTGAGGTGGAGGCGAGCTTGTGCCATAGCCGGTTGTCACGAACATTGTTGGCTACTAGACACGAGGTTTGAGAATCTCCCTAGAAGATTTAAGTCCACGACATAGGCGTTTCCTTGTCTATTGCAGGTCGGTCGATTGTAGAAACACGATTCACTTGTCTTTGATGAGCCTTGGTTTGAATTGAATTGGCATAGAAGTCCTTTGTCGCGAATTGTGATATGCTCGGAAGATTGTGCTTTAAACCACTTACTAGAGAAACTTTGTTGATGGAGAGACTTCCTCTAGTAATTGAGCCATATCAATTGTCTTTCCTCTTGCATTGTCTCTGAAAATAACCGTGGGTCCTTTTGCTTCAGCTATATACGTAAGAAGACTTACATTCCAGTCATGTGCCTTGAACACCCTTTGTCTAGGTACCGAGATGTCTTTGTTTTTCGATTCTATAGCCATGAAGCATTCTGAAAAAAAGTTAAAGCAAACAAGGTACAATTTATTTTCTTTTTGGGTCCTAAGGATTAGCAACCTTTTGCAACCCATACACCTTGACCTTGAGAGAACTAGGTCTCTCGGATCTTAGGGTGAACCTTAGCGAGGCATTACGGTGCTAGATGGCCTAAGCAATGGCAAGAATGACATAAATGGAAAGTCCATAGAGAAGCTGTTAGAGTCTTCAAGCGAAGAGTGCTTATGATTATTCCTTTTCTTGACATCCATTTTTGGTTCGGCTTGCTTGTTGACGGTAGACTTAATTGGTTTCTTTCTTGAATCTTCCTAGGTAGGTTACCAACAGGACTTAGCTTTAGCTTTTACGTTGAAAACCTTTCGGAGGATTCGGTAGAATACCTTTAAGTTTACCTTCAACAGTAAAAGGCTTTGCTGTTTCATAGACAAACTTGATAGTTACTGGTAGAGGTTTAGTAGGTCTACCGTCGGCGGACTTTGCCTTGGCATAGTTGTTGCCTAGACTTCTCTTCTCTACCGTTACCTTCTCAGGTTTCTCATTTGAATCAGTCATTTTGGCTTTTCCTTTCTGAGCTTTAGGGTAAACGTAGGGAACACTTGAATAACCAAGGCCTTGTTTCCCTATATTTCCAAATGTCTATTTAGAGAAAGATATATCATTAGCGGTTCGAGGATTCACCTTTCTCTTTGGTGAAGAGATTGTCGGAAGAGACACATCTCGAATATCCTATGCTGTTTTATCATTGCTAGATTTTTGGCTTATAAGGATTTCTTCAAATGCATCCTTGGAGCTATTCGAGAGTCAATTGTCTTTTGCAAGGCAATTTTCTCTAGGTCAAGTCCTTTGATGTGCTTTCGGTCGACAGTCAATTTTGTCATGAAGAAATTTGTTTTCTTCCTTCGGTTTGATACTCTCTTGTTGACGGCTATTGAGAGTTTGAATCTCATTTGCCATCAAAGATTTCTCAGGTGTAAGTTTCTCACGTTCTTGGCTAGTTTAACATAGGCTACTCTAAAGGAATTAAATTCTTCAAGCATATCCCGATTATCCTTGAGAAGTTCTTCCTTCTTGAAGCTATCCTTGTTGGTTTCATTTTTGTCCAAGGGACTTGGTGAAACTACAACTTCATTTTCGAGTCATAGGTAGGACATGAATCATGAGCTATTAAGCATATGTTAGCTTGCTCACAATCCTCTTCCTCCTCTTACGAATCGGTCTCAAACCATGAAGCAACTTTGTTTGTCTTCTATGTCTTGACCAACATACCCTTTTGTTTTTGAAATTTTCTAAAAGTAGGTTTTCGGTATGCTTCAAATTTTGGCTTAGGACATTTTGAGGCAAAATGACCGAGTTTTCTACGGTTATAACACACAAGCTCTTCCTTAGATGAGCTTTCACCAATCTTCTAAAGGTTGTTGGTGAGTGTTCTTCCTTCCATATTTTGCAAATTTTTGAAAAGCGTTTAACAAACATAGCAAATTGTTCATCGGATAAAAAATCATTTTCACGGAGGAAGTAGAAGGTTTGTTTTCAACAATGATTTCTTCTTGGACCATGGTGGCAAAGACACGCTTCGAGCTGTTTGTCTTGCTCTAGAGCTTGATTAACTTCAAGTTCATAAACCTTTAAACTTGCGTAGAGACTACGAAGAGTCATCTCGTTTAAGTTCTTAGATTCTTTCATAGCCGTGGTCTTCACATGCCATAAGCTACCTAGAGAGCCTAGAAACCTCATGTTCATTTCCTTTTTGTCATAAGTTTTACCAAGAGAAAAGCAACTATTTATTACCTCACTGAATCGATCGTATGCTTGTCTCAAGGTTTCCTTAGGATCCTTTTGAAAGAATCAAAGCTGGATGTATGTATATTTTACTGTTGTCTCTTGTGTCTTGGTCTCCTTCCAAGTATTCTACAAGAGCTTCCCACATCTCTTTCGCGGTTGTACATCGAATCACTTGGGTAGGTGCTTGTGTCTAGAGAGTGGTGATTATATTGATTGCTTTGATGTCAAGTTCTACCAGCTTTCTATCGTCCTCTGTCCATTCTGATTCTTCTTTAGGAACTTCTGCAGGGTTCCCAGCGATGGAGGCTAGAAGATTTGCCTTCATTGGTACATGTTGACATGCAGTGACACATTTCCATAACCTGTTGTCAATAGAGTTCATGAATCTCATTACTTTATCCTTCCATACATCAAAATGACCTTCGTCCAATATTGGGGCGTGGTTAGCATTAGATGTAGGCAGGCGGCATATAGTGTGTTTGTGCCATTATGTCGTATCTCTCAAGAGTTTAATCTTGGAAAAACTTGTTTTCGAAGAGTAAGGCTCTAATACCAATTGTGAGTCCCAATGAGCACACTAATAAGCTAGAAGGGGGGGTTGAATAGCTTATTAACACTATAAAACTTTTTAAGTAAGTTCCTTGAAAGTTACTTGCAATCTATGAAAAGAATCAAGTAGCGGAAGACTTTCAAGAAAGTTGTTCCAGTGCGCCGATAAGGACTACCGGTAGACCTTTTACAGATTACTCAAGTTACTTGAAATTGATAATATAAACAATGAAACTGAGCAGTTCAAGTAATAGACAGACAGTAGGAAATAACACAAGTATTTTGGGATGGTTCACACTATAATGAGTGCTACGTCCACCACCAAGGCAGTCAACCTTGGATTTAAATTGTGCACTATGTTTTCCACTTAGATCAATTACAAAGAATATCCCTAATGGATCGTGTACAAAATATTGACTTGTGTTTGGGTCTAGGGAATTAAATATACGTAAATACAAGATATTTAATTAGTGCTAATATAGTTAATGGAAGTTAACAATAAGAAGAATAAAGCAATAAATGTTGATGAGCGACTTCTTGTTGTTGACGAGGACTTCTAGATCTGTTAAGGATCTATTGAATGCTTGAAAGACTTGGAGTTGTGAAGATTGAGCAATTCTTTAAGTGTTCGATTGATTACATGCAGTTGTCTTGTTCCGATCTTCAATGGCGTATATATAGCAGTGCATTTCAAAAGAATCCGTTGGAAGGGCGAAGACTTCAACGGCTCTATTCATAAATGCATTAAATGCATGGGGTCGATCAAGGATTTTCGTCTTCCAGTTATCTAGAGCGAGATAATCATTTACGAGATCTTCAAAAGGTGGGCGATTTGGTGTCGATCGAGAGATGAAGCGAGAAAGTAGGGGACACTGTTTTTACGCTTTCAGTTCAGACGAAAAGTATTCCTGCTTTTCGGAAAGTTGCTTTCGGCGGCTTGACATGTCAGGGAATGACTTTGGATTAATTCAAATAATATATGGGAATAAGTTTGAATTAATCCAGCTAGCTTTTTGCTGGAGAGGACACGTTGAAGTAGATCAGCTGGACACGAGGTCTACCGATCTTTAAGCTTTGAGCAGGTCTTCCGGTGAAGCTGAGAAGGGGTCTTCCGCTGAACCTGAAAAGTCCTATAAAAACTATACAAGGCAAAGTTCTATACACAGTTGCCACGCTAATCGATACGCATCCCGATTAGCCACTGAAGTATAAAACTAATGTTGAGGTACCTCTTTTTTTCTTTTCTTTTTTTGGCGTTATTTATACTAATTAAATAATTTTTGTTGTAGGCTCGGACCAACTCACCGATGGACGACTTGAGCTAGCTATTTCAATGATGAACGAAGTGATCTGTCTATTTCAATAGACACTTTTGTATAAGAAAGATACTTATTGAAACTTTAGTTTTTGAAGGGTAGTTGATCTACATACAATCTTTTTTTTTATTGTACTTTTATGTAATTTTGAATGTTTTTTATGTTATGCTTTTGACTAATTGGGTACCAATTAGAAACTTATCTATATAATTAATTTATGTTATGATTTCAATTCATTTCTATAAAATGTAATTGTTTTCCTTTTGATAATTAGCATATATTTGACTCCAACAAATGGTGGTCATCTCATATTAAAACGATATAAAATACAAAAATAATTTGTCACAAATGGTATTTGGGAGGGCATCAACCGTGCCAAATATTACGTGGGGAGGCCAAACACAACAGTCCCAAATACTATTTGGGAGGGCAAAAACACCGTGCCAAAAACTTTTTGGGAGGGCAACTGAACCGTCCTTAATACTATTTGGGAAGGCAACCAAAACCGTGCCAATTACTATTTGGGAGGGCAACCCGACTGTGCCAAAAGACTATTTGGGACGGAATCAAAACCGTGCCTAAATCTACTATTTGGGAGGGCAGATAAACCGTGCCAAAAACTATTTGGCACGGTTCAACAACACTGTCCCAAATGCAAGTATTTGGCACGGTTTAACAAAAGCCGTCCCAAATGTACGCTAACTGGCACCACCCTATCAAACCGTCCCCTTTGCCGTCCCAGATAGTATTTGGGACGGTTTTGAGCCGAGACAAATGTATTTGGCACCCAAGTATTTAGGAAGGAGCCAAAACCATGCCAAATACTATTTGGGACAGTTTTGGCAGTATTTGGCACGGGTTTTGGCCGTCCCAAATACCCCATTTTCTTGTAGTGGGAATTATGAATCGAAATTGAACTAAGTTTGATGTGTCAATAATCAACTTAGGCTTCCCTTATATACTTGACTTGTGACTTTGAACTAGGGTTCCTAAATGGAACAAGAACCTAGCTATGCCTCAAACGAGAATATAGAAAAGAGTCTTGGAATGCATATAGTGTTCAAACTCTATTTGGTTGGAATTGTAGTAAAGACTCAACCGAGTCGAGCTTAAGGAAGAATTTGACCTTACGAGGATCTTGGTAAGATCCTACGACATTATAATCCACTTGACTAGATTACTAGCTTTTGGAACTTGAATTGATTAGTGTGGACAACTTGACACTTGTGCTTTCGAGACTCAAATGAGCTTCAAACGTGATTTAAATGATTATTACAATTATGTGCATGATAATGAATATGCAGTAGAGTTATTTACCTACTTGACATTGGACGAGGTGTTCGTTCCTTATTTGGTTTATATGACGTGTAAACATCTACTTGTGCATTGCATATAAGTTCAGCTGACATTATTTGAGTTTATACGTTGATGGTAGGACGATGCATCGTCTTCATGGATTATGGGATCCATGATTTCTATGTATTGCTGTATCGGAGACAGTTCATACACCCTCCACTGTTGGCCACAGTGGGGAAGTTAGCCCGTTGCCGTAACCAATAGAGCACATGGATTATGCTAATTTGGCTGAGGGGTGTCCTCAGTACATCGATGCATCAATCACGTACATCATAGTCACGATATGATTAACAGTTGTGATTGCAGAAGCAATACGACGACATTGATTCGGTACCTTATCTATCCTTTATGTGGTTTGCTATGGGAAGTTATGTGATAACAAAGTGTTAGTTGAACATGAGATTATTGACCATGTTTGTAATGGCTGATGTTATACGAAAGACTTGATGTGTGTATATATATAGATATGCACACTTATACATGATGATTATATGAGAGATTTGATATGTATATATAGAGATATACATACTTATATATGAGGTATATATATGAAAGACTTGATGTGTATATATATATATATAGTTATGCACACTTATACATGATGATTATATGAGAGATTTGATATGTATATATAGAGTTATACATACTTATATAGGTGTATATATATAACTATGCACCATTTCACGTGATGATTTTATGAATAACTTGATTAGTATATATACATCTATGTATACTTGCATATGATGATTTATGGAAACTACCTTCTAATTCATTTGATTTGTGTTTGAATAGGGAATTACATCCTGGTTCATTTGGACGGTTTAGTAAGTAAGAAGAAATGGTTATCTTTTGGAGTATCTAAGCGATACAACGTCTCTTCATGGGTTTTCTATCATTTGTAAAATGACAACATGATTTATTGATGTTACATAATTATATGTTATTTATCTCTCTCTTTTTTTTTTTTTTAGGGAAACAGGGGCGGCACCCTGCTAGAATTTATTAAAATAAAGAAATTACAAACTTGAGGGGGACAACCAGCCTTGCCCTTATAAATGGGAGGACAGAGGAGCCTAACCTCGAAAAGGAAATACAACCCAAAGAATTAAGAAATTCTAACATAGGGGGTATTACAAGCATCTAGCAAAATAAGCCCTCTATAGGATCTAGGAATATCAGATAAATCAAAGAAATCTATATCAGAGCGGTTGTCACAAGCATAATTGGCGAGACCATCAACAACTTTGTTAGCTTCTCGAAAGCAATGAGAGAAAATAAACTGACGATCCTCTTTCATCCGAAGAATGTCACGAATAATATAAGAATGAATCCAAGGCAATTTGTGGCCCCCCGATAAGCAGTCAAAAAGAGTTTTCGAATCTGTTTCAATAAGAGCACCATAATAATCATGATCATAGAGCCATTTAACTCCAATATAAAGAGCTCGAATTTCAGCAACCATGTTCGAGCAGGAAGCAAAAAAACGAGAGAAGGCAAAAATGCAATGCCCCTCAGAATCTCGAATTATTCCTCCCCCTCCACTAAGGCCAGGATTTCCTCGGCTGGCCCCATCAGAGTTAAGCTTGACAATCCCCGATGGGGGATGTAACCAAGAGACTTGACTGATAGAAACCTTCTTCTTGCGGCCATAAGAAATAAAAGAAGAAGAGAATCCGGATATATGATAATTGGAAGCCCTCAAGAAGCTAGACAAATCAGTCATGATGGAATTAATTATCACAAAGACAGGAGCTCGCTGATTATCAAAGACTGCATTATTTCGAAATTTCCAAAGATGCCAGAAGATAACGGAAGGCAATAAAGTGTAGAGAACCTTTTTACTATGAAGCCACCAAGCATAGCAACGTTGCTGTATAGTGGAAGATCGGATAGGAACCCGAAATAGATGATGGAAGTGCAGCCAAATCGTTGAAGCAGTAGAACTTGAGAGGAAAATATGATCAAAAGTCTCCATGTTACCTTGCTCACAACAGCTACATTTAGAAGCCAATGAAAAACCTTTCCGCCAAAGGCCCTCATCAATTGGAAGATTCAAATAAAATAATCGCCATATGAAAATACTAATATGCCTGGGCACTTCTTTATGCCATATAAAGGCTGAAGATAAAGAAATGGGGCATGGAGATCGAACCAAAGAGAGAGCAGAAGACAAGGAAAATTGGCCGGAAGGAGAGGCAGACCAATATGGCTGATCATCAAATTCATTAAGAGAGACAAGTTGGTCTTTAATTTGGCTCAAGATACAGATGGGTAAAGGAGCTTGATCCAGATTAGAAAGAAGCTCTTTAACTGTGTTGCTAGAACAACCTGAAGGCTGAGCAATGGTTTGATTATGTAAGATCCCGATTCCCGGTTAGCTTGAATTGTGTGCAATGCTCGTATTCCTTCCTTGGTTTATGGCTTATTTGATTTCTGAGAGAGTCTAGATGTGTATGAGAGATCACACTAAGACCAAAACACTTTTAAGAAATGTCATTTAGTTCTTGACTTGCTAAAGTCATAAGTCGTAACTCGACGATAGTCGAAATGCGACGCGATTGAGAGTTTACTCGGGTTTTGTGTTCCTAACCTCGATTTGGTCCTAGATCTTTGCATGATGATTGATTAAAATGTTTAGATGTATTAAGACTTCTAGTTGGATGTATTTCTTAAGTCTTGTGATGTTTTGACGCTTCGAGGATAACAATTCTCCTTATCGCGTAGTTTGAGATTGAGCCGTGTGAGCGTCTCGTCTTTCGGGAGTTCTTTTCTCCTATCTGTTGTTCATCATCTGAGTGACATTCAATCCTATTCTATAGCCCTTTGAAGTGTTTATAATCATTTTTATAAAGTTTACATGTGGTCACGACGCTCAAAGTATAGTCGTCGTCATATGTTTGATTTCGCGATTCGCGTTTGGTTAACGTATCACTTTTCGTATTTTCCTTACAATTAGTTTTGGTGTAACATTGGGTATGTGTTTGGGACCTTTCATTAGTATTTTAACATGCTTTAAAACAAGTAATTATGCTTGTTCATTCGTTGTTTCGATCGTTAGTTTGTTCTGTGTAATTTCATCCGTTATACAACAGTTACGGACTAATTTTTGATACGTGGCTGATTTGTTTGATCGAGAAACCATCAAGAAAATTTTTGTTTGGTTTGGGGTTTTTGAGGCTTCTAGTTAGGACATTTACAGAGTGGCAGGAGAAGAAATCGCGTCGTTTCGTCGAACGGTGTTCAAACTGGAGCCATCGCAAGTTGGACGCGCGCAGCGCGAGTACTGTAGATACAACACTGTAGCTTCGAGCAGCAAGGTCCCTGTTTTGGGTTTTTGATGTGTAATTCCTATCCTACCCTCATTAAACCTCCTCTAAACCCCCCCTAACACCCATACTAAGTCCTAATGATGTCCTAACACATTTGGGGAGCTGATTAAGGTTTGATTAGCAATGGATTACAACTAACTATCACTAATTGTACCCATGAAATCCCCTTTGTGCCCTCACTTGTTTGGGAAGTATATATACACTAATCCCTTTGTAAAAATTCAGAAATCCCTCATTTCTTTCATTCTTCACAATACGTATAGAGAGGGAGAGAGTCTCCATGGAAGCTTGGAGCCCTAGCCATCTTCTTCCTCCGATCTACGACGATCCAACCGTCCGATTGCCGCCAAACTTCGGATTCTTGACGTATTCGGCGAGAGGAACAACTTCATCGATCGGATTTCCATTCCTTCGTGTTTTTATTCGAGTCAAGTAAGCTACTAGATTCTTTATTCTCTTGAATTTGTGCTCATTGACCCTAAGGAAAACAAAGATGATTGCTATTTGAGGTCAATGAGTACACAAGCATGATGGGTGTGATTTTTTTTTGATTTTTCGGATTTTTGATGGGCGAACTTGCTAGAAGCATGATTAGGTTGATTTCTATGTTCAATGGATTATGTTGTTAAGTTCAATTGATAATTTGGACTTAGGTATGATGAGTGTTTGATTCCCTAAAAACCTAGGGTTTAATATGATGGTAATGTAGCAAATGGGTTCTTGATGTAATGAATGATTTTAGGGAATTTTATGAAATGTTATGGGTTGTTGGAATCACTTATGTATATGTTTAAGGTTAGGGAAATATACTTGATGAATCCCTATTGTTGATTGTAAGCATGAGTGATGAATTTTTACAATGGGTTATATGTTATAATGCTTCGTTTGACTTTTGAAAATAAAGTTGACCTTCATGTATATAAGAGTATGAAGGATGAATTTTTTTTACAATGGGTTACATGTTAGAATTCTTGATGAATCTCAATTGTTAATTGTAAGCATAAAGGATGAATTTCTCACAATGGGTTACATGTGAATGTTTCGTTTGACCTTCGAGAATAAGAGTTGACTTTCATGAAAATAAGAGTATGTTGATATCTAATTCATGAATTTTTGATTGTAAGCATGCATAATGAATTATCATTATGGATTGTATGAATAAAATGTATTGTTTGACTTTATTGGGTTGAGTTGACTTTTATGCAAATAAGAGTATGTTGGTCAACTATAATTCATGTATTGAAGGTTATGAACATGTTAGATAAATTTACATGTTGGTTATGAACATACTAGATGAAATTGCATCTTGTTTAGATTAATGGTTATTTTGGATGAAAGCATGCTTGAATAAATGCTATATTGTGATGCATGCTAAAAATGTAATGGTTGACTTTAAATGTTAAGCGTTGACCTATGAACTATGTTTTGGGGTTTTGTTGGGAAAGAATGGATTGTTGGGTTGCACAATGTTGCTAACCTTAAGAACTTAGCCATGAATAATAGCTAATGAATAATAGGAGGGCTATGATGCAAATAGCTTCTATGCCTTCAAATTTGAAAAGAGTAGAAATGACTCAACGAGTCGATTATTGGACTAATATGAATATAGTGAATCACATATTAAGATCCTACGAATTTGGGGTAGTTTTGATGGAGGTCAAGCCTCCGAGCGTTTTCAAGTGTATGAAGAACACTTGGGTATTAGAGACTTGATATTATCGCTCTAAGATGTTTATGTGTTAGTTAGCATAGAAATGCTTAACTATGTGATTTTTAAGTAAATATCTACTTGATTGGATTAGTACGGTGTGTTGTACTTTTCCTTTATTTGAGCATGTGAGTATATATTACATGTGCTTGAGTTTGAGTCCAGCTGGCGGTTTTGGTTTGAGTTTTTGGCGGGACGATGCATTGTCTTCACGAATTGTGAGATTCGTGATCGCAATGGATCGTCGTGCGGGTTTCACACCCCTCCACCGATGGCCACGGTGGGGAAGTAGCTCATCTTAGTTAGAGTAATACACATGACTTTGATAGCTATGGAACCCGAGCGGAGATCGCTTTCGGGACGTCCGATACCACGAAAGGGTTATCGGGTTAGGGCACGTTTGTTTCCGCAGGAGTTACACTGAAACAGAAAAGAAAATCATCTTCTCTCGCTTATGTGGTTTATTTTATGAGCACGTATGAATTGTTGTGCTACATGGTTAATGAGATGATTTTTATGAGATGATGATTTCTTGATAAGATGTTATAGTAAAAATATAACATGCTAATGAAATGATGATTTCTATGATTTATGTTATACTAAAAATATAACATGCTATTTATGATTAGAATGGAAACAATAATCTCCCATTCATGAATTATTATATGAGTTGTGATAAATGAAGAATTATGAAACTCATGGTGTAATTGGTTTATATGGGTTGGTGATAAGTTGAAATGTAGAAATAACATGCTACATGTTATTGGAGTTTAGATGCATATTATATATGATATGGATGACTTTATGAGAAATTGAGTAGAACTATGTTCTATGTGTTTATGGATGTGAATTATGTCATGAAATGTTATATCATAAGTATGACATGAGATGTATATGTTTATTTATGCGCATAATACCATGCCATAACATTGCATCTTTGGTAGCTTACTAAGTCATTATGACTTACTCGTTTGCTTTGTTTTCCTTAGATTCGAGCCGAGCTAGTATTCGAAGGCATCCACCGAGTCTACGGTAGAAGTGAGATTTTTATAAAGGTTGCTACTTTAATTATTTTTGTAGCCTTAGTTTTTGGTAAGGACGTTTGGGAAGTGAAGTTATATAGACTTCACTTTAGGTAATAAGATTGTGTTATTGATTTGGTTCTTGTATTTGTAAATTATTAATAATTGGTTTTTGTGAGCCGACAAATGTTAGTCGAGCCATGTTTGTTTAAATACATATTTATTTCATCTCAAGTTATTTATATTGTTGGTTATGTTGTACTCCGGCTTGTTTAGCCGTCGAGTGTGTAGACTAGAGTCTTAGACTTAGTGTAATGTTGGGTTCCGGTTGTAATGTCGCCGATGACTTGGTTTATTTGTGCTATATATTTGTATTGCATGACAGGGAGTTATGTTCTACGTGCCCAATGTTGCGGCACGTGCGTCGAATTTTTGGACCGAGAGATTAATTATCTCTTTGGTTGTATTTAGTTTGAGCTTGTTAGCTCGGGCGCCACTGTGTTATTTCATTTCGCTTCCGCTTATGTTTTAAGTTGTTGGCGTATCGCCGTTATGGCCTTACCCATTATTTGGCATTGCTTGTTGTTTTGTGTGTTTTGGCGGCACGACCTTTGGGTCCCGTATTGGGATCCGGGTCGGGTCGTCACAGTTGGTATCAGAGCTATTGGTTAGCTGTCTGCCAGGATAGGTTCCTTGGCCTAGTTGGGGGTTGGTTTTGTGTGATTTGTTATATCTTAACGTCGAGAGTTATAGTATGTTAAGATGGTTGAAACTAGCATGGGTGTTAGCACTAGTAGAGGTGTCGTTGTTGATAAGTATAAGGTAGTATTAATAGTATTTATGTTTGAGAATCCACCGGAGAATTTGGTGGCAAATATTTTGGGATTATGGTTCAACATTTAGTGATGTTCATGGAGTTAGTTCATTTGAATAGGGTACTTAGTACCGGATGAGACTAGGAAGACTCCAGGAATTGTGAAAGAGTTAAGGATTAAGGATAAAATATTATAGGCAATTTATTATATTACAGCTTGCGGATTTTCGAGGGGCTGTGGACTATACTTATGAGAAAAGGGTTAGATATTAATGAATGCACCCGAGAGAGGACCTCGGGAATGGTTAAGATTTTGATGTGGTTAGAGGGCAGTTAGTACCTCATACAATTGTGAAAATCCGTAGACTAGTAAGCGGAGTGATGCTTTTACCTATTGTCATAGATGACGAGGTGATGAATCATTGTGTAAATTATGCTTGGGAAATGAAACACCGAGCATAGGTGTTGGAGCAATACAGGCTAAGTTTTTGCTTGTGATGGTGATCACATTAGAAAGGATTACCTTAAGTTGAGGATTTATGACTCTAGGAGTGCTAATGAGCGGTCTAATGACTCTTAGTGAGATGGTCACAGTCGAACGAGTTTGAGGTTGTATGCGCGCATGGCGGTTGGCCATTGCGGAGTTTTGAGACCTACCCGAGATAGGAGGTAATTCCTTATACATATATTAAGGTTGTTATTATCGTTATTATGAGTGCACGTTATATCGGTAGCTCATATGCATTCATACATACATTGCATTGTGTGTTGAGATTTATTGATTTTTGCTTTCCCCGGTTTATTAATATGATTGAGGGGGATATCCCGGTTTGGGATTGGTTTATTGTTTTGGTTGAATCTTGATTTGTCGGTAGGCAATCAATCATGGTATAAAAATGTGATTTTAGTATGCCTATATATATGGCTATGTTATGCATATATGAAGAATGTATATGTGATAATGTTACTAGTGGTGATTACTAGTGGTGTGTTAAATGTGTATGCTCTATAGAGATATGTGTAATTATGTAAGTAAAATAATTATACGTTATTGTGTGATTTTTATGCGAGTAGGGTACGCCCGAATCGCACGGGTGATAACTTGGTGGTTATGGGATGCGTTAAGATTATTACGGATGAGTATATCGTTTTATTGCGACTAGTAGAGTGTCGTTATCACACGAGGGTATTTCGTGTGTGTTTTATTGAAGACGAGATTTTTGGGTTAAGGTAATGATAGACTTTAAGAAGTTTTGGTGGTTGTGGGCACTAGAGCGAATATTATTTCCGTTACTTGGATTTATTATGAAAATGTTGTTAGGCGAGTATAGTGGATATATGAACCTTGTTATTTGATAGAAGTATTAATTAATCGATATACTATTATGATGGAAACTTACGAATGTGTTTTCTTAGTGTTGTGTTACGAGTATGTACGATTGGATTAAAAATTGCATATGATATTAGTAGTTGCTTGATTGCACCAATATGTGTGGTTAAGAGTTATATGAATTATACGAATTGTATGAGTTACATGAAGTATAAGAATTTAAGTATATTGATACTAGTTAATTGTATATCACATTTACATGATATATGTGTATACATGTAGCATTGCTAAAGATAGGGATCTTATCATTCGCTTGAGGATTAATTTATGGGTGAAATATACACGTTGTATGTAGAGTATAAACATGACTAGTATTAAAACATGTATTGTATTTGTGATGGGAATTAACATATGGCTTTTTATGTGAGTATGCATGGTAGATGCACTTTGATAAAAGAAAAGATATGGTTTACAAGTGTAATCAATGTGGTTAACAAATATAGTTGTATTTGAGTATGAACATGCTTATGTGCATTGTTAGTAAGAATAACTTAGTCTATTGCATGATAGGATCATGATTATCATTGCTTAATGATTATGCCATGTTTAAACTGTTGCATGATTATGTGAGACTGTAGGGAAGGATGCTTAAGATTTTCTCATAACCCTTCGCATCCTTGCAACAAAAGCTTTTGAAATCCAATTTAGCCGGTACCCTAAATTGGTGATCAAAAGAGGTTCGTTGGTGGACTAGGATTGATATCGAGTAGGCTAGAAATTGACTAAACCTCTTACCAAAAGAAAAGGAAAAGAAATGGAATGAATTTTCGTTTAATGTCATTATGTGCTCTTATGTGCATTGTCTATGGTTTGGAAATTGCGAGTATGGCTTGCTTGATCATGAATGTTAACTTACTTGTTTTATTAGCGTGTTGTGAGACACTCTTCCTTAAGTTTGCGAATTGCCCTATCGGCAATCTTTACTTCTTATGATTTAGAGTTTCTTGTATTTATGTTTCATGTTGTGACTCGAAGCAAATAGTTTCGAGAGAATGGTGTTTATAATGTCCTTGAATATGTTCTAGTGATATATTTGGAACTTCACATGGTTAATTAATTAGTAATGGAATTTATGTGTCCTTTTGCGACTCAAGTATGAGTCAAGTATTTTTAATCTTAAGTGTTTGGTATTATGGTTATTGACAATTTTTGAACTTGTGAATGTGAGATTTTTGGTAGTTTGATTTTCGACTACTTGGTTTGGTTATTGTGATAATAGACTCGGAGATTGAGTCTAGGTTTATGGTTTTGAGCATCGAGTGTTCACTGGGATTGTGAGACACCGTAGTTGTGTCTGGGTATTTGATGTTGGGTGATGACCTAGCGTTGGTTTGTTATACGGTTTAGAATTCGGGACGAATTCTTTTAAGGGAGAGGATGTAAGACCCGATTCCCTGTTAGCTTGAATTGTGTGCAATGCTCGCATTCCTTCCTTGGTTTATGGCTTATTTGATTTCGAGAGTCTAGATGTGTATGAGATCACATTAAGACCAAAACACTTTAAGAAATGCCATTTAGTTCTTGACTTGCTAAAGTCACAAGTCGTAACTCGACGATAGTCGAAAATGCGACGCGATTGAGAAGTTTACTCGGGTTTGTGTTCCTAACCTCGATTTGGTCCTAGATCTTTACATGATGATTGATTAAAATGTTTAGATGTATTAAGACTTCTAGTTGGATGTATTTCTTAAGTCTTGTGATGTTTGACGCCTTCGAGGATAACAATTCTCCTTATCGCGTAGTTTGAGATTGAGCCGTGAGCCGCCTCATCTTTCGGAGTTCTTT
>CM028379.1:130390660-130441635 GCA_013146195.2 Codonopsis lanceolata | reverse complement strand
ATGAATGTATGTTGTCGCATTCGTTTTAGAAGATGAGCCAAAGAAGATTGATGAAGCTTTGCAAGATCCAAGTTGGCTGGAAGACATGCAAGAAGAACTTCAGTAATTTGAAAGATGCCAAGTATGGAAGCTAGTCCCAAAACCTGCTGATCATACTATCATTGGCACAAAATGGGTGTTCAGAAACAAGAAGGATGAAGATGGGAATATCATTAGAAACAAAGCAAGACTTGTTGCCTGAGGGTATCGCGAAAGAAGGAATCGACTATGATGAAACCTTTGCTCCAGTAGCAAGGTTGGAAGCTATCAGAATCTTCTTAGCCTATGCTACATACAAGGACTTTGTGCTATATCAAATGGACGTCAAGAGTGCATTTCTCAATGGTGATCTTCAAGAAACGGTTTATGTTACTCAACCTCCAGGCTTCGTGGAAAAAGGAAAAGAGACTCATGTCTACAAGCTAAAGAAGGCTCTCTATGGTCTTAAGCAAGCTCCTCGTGCCTGGTATGAAACTCTATCCAAATTCTTAATAGAACAAGGATTTGTGCGAGGAAAGATCGACACTACTCTATTCATTCTCAAGCACAAAGGCCACTCTTTGCTGGTGCAAATATATTTCGATGATATCATCTTTGGTTCTACGAATGAGAAGCTGTGCAAGCGATTCAAGACACTCATGACTGGAAAGTTTCAAATGAGCATGATGGGAGAACTCACATTCTTCTTGGGTCTTAAAATTCAACAATCCAACAAAGGAATATTCATCAGCCAATCCAAGTATGCTAAAGAACTTGTCAAAAAGTTTGGATTGGAGATGGCAAACACCTTTGACACACCAATGGCTGCTAAATGTAAACTTACAAAAGACTTACAAGGAAAGAAAGTTGATATCACCCACTATAGGGGGATAATCGGATCTCTGCTCTATCTCACCGTGTATGTATCTTTGTTGGGGTATGTGCTAGATTTCAAGCAGACCCTCGTGAGTCACATCTTCTTGCAGCCAAAAGAATCATTAAGTATGTATCAGATACCACCAACCTAGGCATCTGGTACCCGAGGGAATCCTCTTTCAACTTAGTTGGCTACTCAGATGCCGACTATGCTGGTTGTCAAGTCGACAGGAAAAACACTAGTGGAACTTGCCAATTCCTAGGAGACAGGCTTGTCTCTTGGTCCAGCAAGAAACAAACATCAGTTTCCAACTCCACCACTGAAGCAGAGTACATAGCTGCTGGTAGCTGCTGCTGTCAACTGCTTTGGATCAAACATTAGTTGGTGGATTACGACATCAAAGTAGCTGACTGCCCAATCATGTGTGATAACACCTCAGCAATCTCGATCACCTATAATCCTGTGATGCATTCCAAGACAAAGCATATCGATGTTCGATATCATTTTCTAAGGGACAATGTAGAAAAGAGGAACATAAGCATGAAGTACATTTCAACTGAACATCAACTGGCAGACATCTTCACAAAAGCATTAGAAGCAGACAGGTTTGTTTATCTAAGGGGAGAGCTTGGTATGCTTGATCCAACTGCTTAATTTTTAATTAAAATTTATCACAAATTTTTATTTAGCAGACTTGTAAATTTCTCTTAAGCAGACTTGGCATTATTTTTAAGCAGACTTATTTCTTTAAGAGTAAAAGACAAGAAATCAAACAGTTACTGGAAGACAAAGGTAAGTTTTCTAAACTCCTAGTTTTAGAGGGTCAGTTATGAAAATTGTGAGGGACTGTTTTTTTTAAATTGGTTGAGATATTCTTCAAAAAGGTGCTTTCTCTCTCCTACAAGCTGTCACTCATTAAGTCTTTTCAAAGAAAAGGCGTCTGACTTAATGTCCTTTCACCAGTCTCTATGACTGATTTCACGTCCTTTCATTTATAAACCCTCAACCGCCAAAAACTCAATTCACAAAATATCCTTTACTCTTATCCCTGTAACTCCTTCTTCTCTCTACCTCTCCTGCTTCCTCTTGCACTGATTCGTGAGCAAAATCTGCATAAAGATTCTTCATTCCCGTGTTCTTCTTCTGCAAATCTACTTCAATGGTAAGACGAATCTAACCCTAACTCAGTCGCTAAGGTGTAAGCACAAATTTATATATCTTCACCTGTAAATCTGCCATTGTTGACTGTTCATAATACTTGTTGCCCATTATTTCGCTTATTGCTGATATTAGCTACATGTTGTTGTTCATTAACCATCAATTTCAGTTTTCCGTATAAGGTTTCGCCTGTCTAAGACATTTCATGTGATGTCTAGAAAATTTCTAGGGCTTAATGGTATATTTTGTTCAAATTTCGAGTTTTCGAGATTTTGCCCTAAATTATTTACTTGTAATTCTTCAGGCTGGTTCTTCCTCTACTTCTGCTATACCCGAACATGCTCAGCGTTCAGATCTTGACATTCCTAATCTGCCCCCACTATGTACCATCCGGGAATGTGCATTGACGAACCTTCTGTTCGAGCATATGCCTCTGGGGTAAAAATCGTTGATGATCTGAATCAATCTAGAATTTTGCCTCTGTTCATGTTGGAAGATGCCGACTACAGCAACCTTCTGGCTGAAGAATTCTTCCAAAAGGCAATTATCAACGACTCAAGAACTTCCATCTCTGCTGTCGTCAGGACAACTCCATCACCATCCCTGCATCCAGAATCGCCAAGATTATCAGTGTGGAATTCAATGGACCTACTTCGCTCACTGATGCTGAGAAAGACTCTGACTGGTCTTACATGCGTGGGGAGAACACCCCAAGGGAGGCTCAAGCAAAGATGAAAAGATCTCTGTTCGAAGATGACGTCTATTTCATCAGCCACCTCTTCGACAAAAGCATGATTTTCAAGAATGGCACTCATGACGTGATGACTACAGACCGGCTGGAATATACTTCTGCTGTCATCCTCAACATTCGACTTAACTGGGCTCAGATCTTATTCGAGTTGCTGTGCGATGCTATTGATCCTGTCAAAGCCTCTATCAAGCAAAGGCGACCATTTGTTCGTCTTATCAACTCACTTCTTCGATCAAACACGTCGTTTCATACACGCATGATGAACTTTGAAAAGAAGAAAATCCTGAAGTCCATCCAGTTCACCAGCACCTTCATCATTAATTACCAAAAACTGAAGAATGAGAAGCGAGCACAACAAGGACTTCCTCCTTTGCTTATAGTCCATGCTATGAATCCACCTCCTCTAGTGATTCTCAAAATCAACCCTGAAACAACGGTGGATGCCTTCATCGCAAAGCAGCTGGACAAGAAGCTCCAAAAGGAAGCCACTGCAGAAGGCTGCTCAAGCAAAGCCAACAATCCTGCTTCCTCTACAACTTCTACGAAGAAGAAGAAGACTTCTTCTGTTAAGGAGGAGCCAGCTGCCAAGAAGAGGAAAATCTCATCTTCCAGCTCTGCTGCTGCTGCCGACCCCGTTCGCTCCCAAGCCAAGAAGAAAAAGAAGAATGCTGCTCCTGCTCCTGCTCCTATGCCTGTTGAGGCTGCTGATCCCGACCATGCTCCATTCCGCTCTAGAAAACGTAAGCCCAAACGCACCGAACCTTCTGAACCTTTCATTCCATTTTTCCTCCTTCCTCTCATATCTCTTCTTCATCTCCCTCTCTTACTTCTTCAACAGCCCCTGCTGCTGTTGGGGAGGAGCCTGCTGCTAACCCTTCCTCCCCTATTTCCTCTCCAACCCCTGCTGTTGTTGAGGAGGAGCCCATCTCCCCTGTCCCAAAGAAGAAGAAACGCAGGCTTCGCAAGAAGTCTGTGGTTCCAACACTTTCTTCTCCACCCTCTCTTACCATAGACACTATTCCTTCTCTCCCCTCTTCTCCCGAACCTATCTCCACCATTCCTCCAGACTCCTCTTTAGCCATCATTCCTGCTCACACAAACTCTTCTCCTTCCTTCTCTATGCCCGCAAACTTCTCTTCACTTGATCCACACCTATCCACTCTTCTCTACCAAACAACTTTTCTTCCATAAATTTTCCCTCCTATATCCCTATATATTACACCCATCTCCATCTCTTCTGATCTTTATCAGATTCTTTTTCCTTCCATCTCTTCTGCTACTCATTCTTTTATCTTTAACCTCTCTTCCATCTCGGATCTTCTCTACCCTTCTGTCTCCCCTCCAAAATTCATTCTCTTACCTGATTATCCTTTCCCCTCTTATCTTCTAGAAGCCTCTTCTTCCTCTTTTGATTCTTCCAATGTTAGTAGCTCAGCCACTGACATTGAAATTGATTCTAAGCCCTCTTCTCCTCCGGCTTCGACCTCTACTGCTAACCAACCTGCTTAATCTTCCTCCTCTCCAATCTCTGCTCCTAACCCTACTGAGACCCATATCTCAGTCAACCTCAATCCTTCTTTCCCTACTTCCAACACTGCTAACCCTGCCCTTCTCGCCTTTCTCCGCAACAACAATGCCCAGCTGGAACAGCTCAACAGCACAGTCTCCTCCATGACCCAGCAGATCGATGTGCTCAACTATGGCTTGAATGCCACTCATGCTACAATTTTCGATCTTGGCAAGATCGTTGAGCAGCTGGTGAACGATACTGCTCAAGCCTTCACTACTCATCGGTTTCTAGTTCAAGACCAGCAGGCATCTCTGATGGGTATGCTACACTCTCAGCAGATCAGCATTCGCGCCCTATTTGACGAGCTCAAGACCGAATTGGAACGGGCTATCATCCACGCAGAAGTTGCGACTTCACTTTTCGCCACATTGAACGCCAAGAATGAGCGGGTTCTGCCGGCAGCGAAGGGTTGCTGCCATTAGGGAAGAGAGAGCTACGCATTTTTTGAATCAAGCTCTTATTGAAGAACAGAACAGACTTCGCGAACGCCTCAATGACAAAATCAGAATATGGGTTGGTGACTACTTAGAACGTCGACGCACCCAACCACATCTATTCTGAACATATTGGTATAACTTTGTTCTATATCTTGTAATTCAAACCCTGCTCCTTGAAAAACTTTTGTTGATTAAACAGCCTGTTTAATGACAGATGATTAATTTTTTTTCTAAGTTTAAATGGCTCTATCTTATCATGATCTTGTCTATTTAAACTTCGCGTTTAAATCTTTTCATTTCATATGCTTATTACTGAAGATTTAAACTATGCCCTACTTTGTACTTGATATTCATATCTTCTGTAAGTACTTAGTCTAGCTATCTCTCTACTAAGACTTCTGCTCTGAGAGGCATGTCTGCTCTTCTTAATAAAAATCTTTAAGACATGTTATTATCTCAAATGCATGATTCAAAGTCTGCTAGTAGCTGAGATGATGACATCAACCAAATAGGAGGAGATTGTTGACTCTCATAAGTTCTAGATTTGATTGAAGTCATCTTCTGATTCTATTATAGTGGCTTATAGGTCTGCGTACCGATTAGTGTGGCAAATTTCTTAGAATCAAGGTTGTTTAGAACTGTTTAGTGTTAGTTTAGGCGCGGACAAGCAGGTTTCAACAGCAGACTTGAAAGAACAGCAAACCTTGAAGTCTGCTCAAAAGCGAAAAATCAAGATTAGCCAAATCATATAACTATGTCCTATATAGTCCTATCTAGATATGTTTTGAAATATCTAGTCAAAATATCTTCATCGGATTTCACTCAGAATAAGTCAACTCTTCATACTGACAACTGTCTGGACTGTCTCCTGAATCATGAAGACTGAAGACATTACCTCTTTTGGCTAAGAAGACTTTCACAGCTGTAACGCCTGCAACCTGGAACCTTACTCTATTTGGGAAAGTCTTCTCTGCACACTGCATCTCTGGTGACTATGCCGTTTACTTTCCCCAAAGCGCCGAATTGCATTTAATGCAATGAAACGTTGGACACAAATCTCTCTGTCCCAGTCCAACGGTCCAAAAGATCTCCCTAGTATTTATTCAAGTTTTGAAGATCTAAAAAACTCTCTCTTGCGCATTAAACATTCAAGCTTCATCTTCAACTCTCAAGCATTCAAGAGATCTAAAGGACAAGATCTAACACTCCACCAAACTTCCTGAAGCTGCAGATCTGCCAGTCTATACTCCATTTCAGCTTCATCTAGTTTGCTTTTAAAACCGTTCTTTACTTTAGCACGTGAGAGATTAATTAATCATTGATTATCTCTCTCACCATTATACACTTGGTTGAAAACTTATTTTGTACACGATCCATTAGAGATCTTACTTAAAAACCTAGTGGATAAAAACAAGTGAACCTTTAAAATCCAAAGCTAACCACTTTGGTAGTGGACGTAGTACTATTTACAGTACGAACCACTTGTAAACCCCGTGTTTTGTCTGATCTGTTTCTACATTTCTATTAACTGCTTACTTAATCACTTCTGAATCTGTGCGCTATTTAAGCAGCCTATCGATCAGTACAGAATCTCTTCTTTTTCCACTGCATCAACACTTCTAGTTAAATCATTTTAAGAAATCATTAAGAAGTATTTGAAAAGTTTTAATAAAAACACAACTAGGCTATTCAACACCCCCCCTTCTAGCCTAGATTGAGCCTATTTTGGGACCAACAGGATTAAACCGAGGAAATGATCCTCGGCACAATAACGGGTCCCACTTAGAAAATCGCTAGCAGCAAAACTATAGAAACATGCATCCCCGAGATAACACGAGATTCCTGGAGCCGAGTAACGGACAAACCACGACTTCCAACACCCTTGGCCTCGGCTAGTCAGAATGGCTACCAATGCCCTCGGCCCGGGCACTAGAGCGGTTTCCCCCACCCTCGGCCTCGGTGGTAATAGCACCTCATCACGAGACCGCTCGGCCTCGGCGTTACATCAATCATCACCTGGCCTGACAAAGAAGCTTCCCTAGGCCTAGTGAAACCACTACACGTAGCCACCAACTCCCTGACAAACGCTCAGCCCACTTATTTCTGACAGAGACCGTCAGTGTATTTAATGACCTCCGCAATATGTTCCCCAATGACCAGCCACCACGTCGACAGGAAGATCAGGTATAAATAGAAGACACACATTTATTGTAAAGGTAAGTAATATATGAGATATCTAAACTCCCTTATCATAACCTCTTATCAAGCAAATATCACGGCACATTTATTACCCATTTTCTACCGGAGATCTTACTCTCACACCGGAGGGTTCTAGTCGGGCCCAGGCTCATAGTGTTATTTGTTTACATTGTGCAGGTAGCCAGGAAGACGAACGTGTGGAGCCCACCTCATCCTAGCCTTAAACGTGGACAAAAAGACAAGGTCACCACCAAAATCGCGTGATCAGTTTGGTTCCATTGCCGGGAAACGACTTTCTCAGTCACAGTGTCCACAAACGAGAAAGGATGGTGAAATCAATAAAGCAAGCCTCCAAAAATGTTACCCCCGCCACATCTAACCATCCTAAAAAAGAGCCCGCCGAACACAACGAGGGAAGAGGCGCGAGAGGCCCTGCTCTCTCAACGAGACAGGATTCTGGCGCCTCGGTACCCGAAGTGTCGGCGCGAGCTCAAAGAAGACTCGCAATGGCAAAACGGCTCTCTAGCGACAAAAACAGGGAGATAGACGCCGACCCCCGAGACGGTCACTTCACTGAAATCGAGTCTTCGAGGGCCCGTGAGAAAGAGCGACCTCTAGCCAAGGCAAAGAAGCCTACGGCCCAGGAACAGAGAGACCAAGAATACACGTACTGGGAACATCAACGAGCCCTGTACACCAAGATACAAGAGGCTGAGGCCAGGATGCACGAACTTCGGCAAAAGGCCCGGGTCCCAGAGCCCGAGCCAGTGATCAACGTGCATAGTACCCCTGCTCGCTCTAACTCAATTTGGCAGAGGATGGGAACCACGAAACCCAAAAGGGCGAAATTCACCACCAATGTAAAGTCGAGGCTCAGCAAAAGAATGGCCGGTGAAGAATCTAGGACGAGCATTCACTCTCGCCTACGGTTCCCCGCCGATACAAAAAACCGCCCGGTGCACAGCAAAGAGGGAGAGTCTCAGCCTTGTGCCCAGTCTTCGACCAACAAAGGTCTTTCCAGATCCCGACACCCGTCTCGCCAACTCGCAAAGGAAGCTCATCTTGGGTCCCCAATAAGGAATATAGCCGAGGAAGAGGTCGAGGTACCTCAGGCAGACAAGGGGGCCAACGACATCCCCACTCCAGCCGAAGGCTAAGGCACAGGGTGACAGACCAATGACCGACGCCGAGATAAGGGCGTGTGTTGATTCTTATGTTAGATTTATATCTGATCAGTTCATTACCCTAGTTTTATGCTTTAGTGGCTAATCGGGCTGCGTATCGATTAGCGTGGCAACTGTGTATAGAACTTTGCCAAGTATAGTTTTTAATAGGACTTTACAGGTTCAGCGGAAGACCTATTGATAAGCTTCACCGGAAGACCTGCTCAAAGCTTACAAACGGTAGACCTTGTGTCCACTTGGTCTCCTATGACGTGTCCCATTCATCTATGACTCATTGGATTAATTCAAACTTATCTTGATCGATGTTTGAATTTATCTAAAACATTACCTGACACATCAAGCCCGCCGAAAGCAGCTTTCCGAAAAGCAGGAAGACTTTTCGCTCTGAACAGTGAAAGCAGGAAAAGCAGACTGTCACCTACTGTCTGTAACAACTCTCAGATCTGACACATAGATTGTCCAACTTTTAGAAGATCTCAGAAATCATTCCCTGCTTTAGATATCTGTGAAGACAAAAATCCTGACTGACAGCCCCATGCATTTAATGTATTCATAATAGAGCTGTTAAAGTCTTCGTCTTCTCCAACGGATCTTTTCGAAGTGCACCTGCTATAAATACTGCCATTGAAGACTGGAGAGACAACACTGTACAGAATCGATCGAACACTTAAAATATTGCTCTGAAACTCCATAACTCCAAGTTTTACAACTCAGTGCATTCAAGAGATCCTCATCAGATCTAGAACTCCTCGTCAACAACAAGAAGCCGTGCATCAACATTTATTTCTCTACTTGTTGTTGTTATTCATTCTTTAACTATACTTCTGCATGAATTAAATATCCTGTATTTACAGATATTTAATTCCCTAGACCCCAAACACAAGTCAATATTTTGTACACGATCCATTAGGAATATTCTTTTTAATAGATCTAGTGGAAAACATAGTGCACTATTTAAATCCAAGGTTGACTGCCTTGGTGGTGGACGTATCACTTTTTATAGTGTGAACCATCCCAAAATACTTGTGTTATTTCCTTACTGTTTGTCTGCTATTTGAACTGTTTTTTACTTTGATTATTTTTATCCGTTTTACAGCAGAACTTAAGTAACTTGTAAAAGGTCTACCGGTAGTCCTTATCGGCAGACCTGGAACAACTACTTTGAAGGTCTTCCGCTACTTCAATATTTTCAATAGATTGCTATTACCCTTCAAAGAACTTAAACAAAAGTTTTTAAGTGTACAATAAGCTATTCAACCCCCCCCTTCTAGCTTATTATTGTGCCCGTTGGGACCCACAATTGGTATCAGAGCCTTACTCTTTGAAAACAAGTTTTTTCCGAGATTAAACTTTTGAGAGATACGATCAAATGGCACAAACACACTGCATGTTGCCTACATCTAATGCTAACCACGTCCCAATATTGGACGAAGGTCATTTCGATGTATGGAAGGATAAGGTAATGTGCTTTATGAACTCTATTGACAACAGATTATGGAAGTGCGTTACTGCAGGTCAACATGTACCAATGAAGCCCAACCTTCTAGCCTCCATCGCTGGGAATCCTGCAGAAGTTCCCAAAGAAGAATCAGAATGGATCGAGGACGACAGAAAACTGGTTGAGCTTGACAGTAAAGCAATTAATATAATCACCAGCTCTCTGGACACAATCACATACCAACAAGTGATTCGATGTACAACTGCAAAAGAGATGTGGGAAGCTCTTGTGGAATACTTGGAAGGAGACCAAGACACAAGAGATAATAGAAAGTACACATACATCCAGCAGTTTGATTCTTTCAAAAAGGATCCAAAGGAAACCTTGAGACAAGCATACGATCGCTTCAGTGAGGTAATAAATAGCTGCTTTTCTCTTGGTAAAACTTATGACAAAAAGGAAATGAACATGAGGTTTTTAGGCTCTCTAGGTATCTTATGGCATGTTAAGACCACGGCTATGAAAGAATCCAAAAAATTAAACGAGATGACTCTCCGTAGTCTCTACGCAAGTTTGAAGGTTTATGAGCTTGAAGTAAATCAAGCTCTAGATCAAGACAAATAGTTCAGAACCGTGTCCTTGCCAGCCATGGTCCAAGAAGAAACCACTTTTGAAAACAAACCTTCCACTTCCTCCTGTGAAAATGATTTTCTATCAGACGAACAATTTGCTATGTTTGTAAAACGTTTTCAAAAATTTGCAAGATATGGAAAGAAGAACACACACCAACACCCTTTTAGGAAGAATGGTGAAAGCTCATCTAAGGAAGAGCTTGAGTGTTACAATTGTTGAAAACCTGGTCACTTTGCCTCCAAATGTCCTAAGCCAAAATTTGAAGCATACCGAAAACCTACTTATAGAAAATTTCAAAAACAAAAGGGTATGTTGGCTGAAGACATAGAAGACAAACAGGTTGCTACATGGTTTGAGACTGATTCAGAAGAGGAGGAGGATGATTGTGAGCAAGCTAACATATGCTTAATAGCTCATGATTCAGGTCCTACCTATGACTCTGAAAATGAAGTCGAAGTTTCACCTAGTCCCTTGGATAAAAGTGAAACCAACAGTGACAGCTTCAGTAAAGAAGAACTTCTCAAGGATAATCAAGATATGCTTGAAGAATTTAATTCCTTTAGAGTAGCCTATGTTAAACTTGCAAAGAACAGTGAGAAACTTACTGCTGAGAAATCTATGATGACAGCTGAGATTCAAACTCTCAATAGCTATCAACAAGAAAGTATCAAGCTGAAGGAAGAAAACAAATTCCTTTGTGACAAAATTGAATGTCTATCTGAGCACATCAAAGGACTTGACCTAGAGAAAATTGCCTTGCAAAAGACAATTGACTCTGGAGCGACTCGAGGATGCCTTCGAAGAAATCCTTTCAAGCCAAAAATCTAGTAATGATAAATCTGGCATAGGATATTCAGATGTGCCCCCTTCGACATTCCCTTCAGTCACAGAGAAAGGTGAATCCTCTGAGACTGCTAATGATATATCTTTCTCTAAACATAAATTTGGAAATAAAGGGAAACAAGGCCTTGGCTATTCAAGTGTTCCCTATGTTTACCCAAAAGTTCAGAAAGGAAAAGCCAAGATGACTGATTCAAATGAGAAACCTGAAAAGGTAACGGTAGAGAAAGTGAAGTCTGCCGGCAATAACTCTGCTAAGGCAAAGTCTGCTGGCGGTAGACCTACTAAACCTCTACCGGTAACTATCAAGTTTGTCTATGAAATAGGCAAAGCTCCTATACCTGTTGAAAGTAAACTTAAAGGTATTCTTCCAAATCCTCCTAAAAGAGTAATCAACAGACAAGCTAAAGCTAAGTCTGGTGATAACCTACATAGGAAGATTCAAAAGAAACCAATTAAGTCTACCGTCAACAAGCAAGCTGAACCAAGAATGGATGTCAAGAAAAAGGATGATCATAATCACTCTTCAGCTAAAGTCACTAACAGTTCTTTATGGAATTTCCACTTATGTCATTATTGCAATTGCCTAGGCCATATGGCCCCAGAATGCCTGCTAAGGTTTACTCCAAGATCTGAGAGACCTAGTTCTCTCAAGGTCAGGCAGGTATGGGTTCCAAAAGGTTGCTAATCCTTAGGACCCAAAAGAAAATAAAGGGGACCTTGTTGCTTTAATTCTTTTTCAGGAATGCTTCATGGCTATAGAATCAGAAAACAAAGACATCTGGTACCTGGACAGTGGTTGCTCAAGACACATGACAGGAAATAGAAGTCTTCTTACAGATATAGCAGAAGCCAAAGGACCCACTGTTATTTTCGGAGACAATGCAAGAGGAAAGACAATTGGATATGGCTCAATCACTAGAGGAAGTCTCTCTATCAACAAAGTTTCTCTAGTGAGTGGCTTAAAGCACAATCTTCTGAGCATATCCCAATTCTAGGACAAAGGATTACTATGCCAATTCAACTCCAACCAGTGCCTCATCAAAGACAGTGAATCCTGCTCTACAATACTGACCGGCAATAGACAAGGAAACGTCTATGTCGTGGACTTAAATCTTCTAGGGAGATTCTTAAACCTTTGCCTAGTAGCTGACAACATTCGTGACAATAGTTTGCTATGGCACAAGCGTCTCAGTCACCTCAACTTCAAGTACCTCTCCAAGCTTTCAAAAGACGGGCTTGTCAAAGGTCTACCTACGGTGTCTGCCGACCATGACAGAAGTTGTAAAGCTTGTCAACTAGGAAAAATTTCCAAGTCTTCCTTCAAAAGAAAGTCTGTCTTGTCAACAAACAGACCTCTTCAACTTCTGCATATGGATCTCTTTGGACCAATCACTACAGTCAGTATTTCTGGAGACAAGTATACACTTGTAGTAGTTGACGACTACTCTAGGTTCACCTGGATTGAAACAATGACATCAAAAGATGAGACGTATGATCTAGTCACTGCGCTTTTCAGAAGACTTCAAACTCAAAAGCTTGAAGACATCAGTGACATAAGATCAGACAATGGCACTGAATTCAAGAACAATGGTGTAGAAAGATACTGCGATGACCACGGGATCGGCCACAACTTCTCTGCTGCCGGTACTCCTCAACAAAATGGTGTAGCTGAACGGAAGAACAGAACACGATCGAGCGGCAAGAACTATCTTTGGCGAAGCTAAACTTCAAAAGTATTCGGCGAAGCCGTCAACTCTGCATGTTTTACTCAAAACAGATCCCTGGTAAACAAGTTTCATAACAAAACTCCATATGAAATATGGAGAGGAAGAGCCCCCAACATAGGATTTCTCAAAATCTTCGGTTGTAAATGTTTTATTCTTCATAATGGAAAAGAATATAGAGGAAAATTTGATGCAAAATCAAACGAAGGAATTTTTCTGGGTTATTCCAAACATTTAAAAGCATTTCGCATTTTCAGTAAAACTCATTTAAAAATTTTAGAATCTGTGCATGTTTCTTTTGATGAATATGACTTGTTAGAGCCTAGAAAGGCTCGAGCGTTGCTAATGATTACGATAATGATGAGGCAGTACAAATACAACATCTACTTCCAATCCTCATCGAGCGACAACTGACCTCCAAGCAGCTAACCCTTCACCGGCGGACTGAACTCTGCGGCAAACTCTTACGTTGACCCAGGAACCCATCTCTTGTTTTACCCCAAGCACCTTTGAGATCACTCATCCTTCTTGTTCACGAGAAAATGAAGGTTTTGAAGATCCTATCTCTTGAACAGATTTTGGTGAATCTCCTTCTCAACCTACTCCGGAATTCTTAAGGGAAGAACCCACCAGAAGTGATCTTCCTCCAACCATTATTGAAACAAGAGATCATCCTATTTCTCAAATCATTGGTGATCTCAACACAGGAGTTCGTACGAGAAATAAAGTTCGAGAAGAGACTATGTTTGCTTATGCATTCGTATCTGAACTCGAGCCAAAGAAGATTGATGAAGCTATTGTTGATCACAACTGGATTGAAGCTATGCAAGAAGTGCTGAACCAGTTTGAAAGATGCAAGGTGTGGAGCTTAGTTCAAAGGCCGTGATCATCCGGTCATCGGCACCAAATGGGTTTTCGAAACAAAAGAGATGAAGATGGAAATGTCACGAGAAACAAAGCTAGGCGGTTGCTCAAGGCTACAAGCGAGAAGGAAGGAATTGACTTCGATGAAACTTTTGCTCTGTTGCGTGACTAGAGGCAATCAGACTCTTTCTAGCTTATGCCTCATTCATGGACTTCAAAGTGTATCAGATGGATGTAAAGAGTGCGTTTCTGAATGGTGATCTTCAAGAAACGGTATATGTGGAACAACCTCCAGGATTTGTTATTCAAGACAAAGCTGGATCATGTCTGACTCAAGAAAGCTCTCTGGCTGAAGCAAGCTGCCCGGAGCTTGGTATGAAACTCTATCAAGTTCTTAATAGAACAAGGATTCGTGAGAGGAAGGATAGACACTACTTTATTCATCCTCAAGCCAAAGGTCATTCACTTACAGTACAAATCTATGTGGGCGACATCATCTTTGGATCAACTAACCAAAGCACGTGTAAAAGATTCGAGAAGGCGATGCAAAGCAAGTTCGAGATGAGCATGATGGGCGAACATTACCTACTTTCTAGGGCTAGATTCAGCAGACTTCAGGCGGAATCTTCATCGACCAAACCAAATATGCAAAGGAACTAATCAAGAAGTTCGGTCTTGATTCGACTAAAGGATTTGAGACTCCAATGTCTACCGCGCCATCTTGACAAAGATGAAAGGGAAAGCAAGAGAACATGACCAAGTGCCGAGGAATCATAGGTTCACTTCTTTACCTTCTTGCGATAGACGACATTATGTTTCTTTGTTTGTGTTTGTGCAAGATTTGAGCGAGATCAAAGGAATCACATTTGCTTGCCAAAGCGTATCATCGGATATGTTTCAAGAACAACAAATCTAGGCATCACGGTATTCCAAAAACAACAATTTCGATCTAGTTGGATACTCGGATCACGATTATGCGACTGTAAAGTGAGCGAGAAGAAGCACCGGTGGGACTTGTCAATTCCTTGAAATAGACTTGTCTCATGGTCTTGCAAGAAACAAGGATCGGTTGCAAACTCAACCACAAAGAATACATTCTTTGCGCATTGTTGCTCTCAAATCCTATGGATGAAGCAACAACTAGTGGACTACAACATCAAGGCGCAAATTGTCCAATTATGTGTGACAACACATCGGCAATTCGATCTCCAAAAATCGATGATGCACTCCAAGACAAAGCACATTGATATTCGTTATCACTTCCTCAAAGATCATGTGGAGAAAGGTAACATCGATGCGGAATATGTTCCAAGCGAGTATCAATTGGCGAACATTCTACAAAGCCCCCTTGGTGCCCACCGGGTTGGTTATTTAAAGAGAAATCTTGGGTATGATTGATCCTACTACTTAATTTCAAAGTTTTATTACTTTTCTTTCATACCGGTAGACTTAGTTTTAGGCTGATCGGAAGACGTAAGTTTCCCTTGAGCGGAAGACTTAAAGGTTAGTATCTTTACTTAGTCTATTTTTATTAAAGTGGTTTCTAAAGCAATAAAGGGGGTCAAGGATAAAATTTGGTACTTAGAAAATATCTTAAATTCCCGCTTTTGCGCTAAAATTTTCTCGCCTTTAAATAGACCTTGAACCGCCTTTTTGCAAAACTTTACGGAACCCCTTTGACAAAATATTTCTCTCTCTATTCATACTCTCTCTGTGTAACTGCTTTCTGTATTCCCAAATCTTCTTGTTTCTTCTTCTCATCAACAGAAATGGTATGTTCTTCTCTACTCTACTACTTGAAACTTATCATTTACTGCTTTGCATTTCATTTCATAACCTAAAATTGTTTTGGAATTCAAACGGTCACTTTTGAGTTTCGTACAATTTCGTCCATTGTTGTTCTTAAAAACCTAGAAACTAACAGTCGTTTATATGCTCTCAATGTTTATCCTATTGAAAAACTTCTGTTATATATTTCTCTGGTTTGGATTCTCTAAACATTCTAGGGTTTCAAGTTTTCATTTCAAAAATTTCAAATAATCTCAGAAAACCTTGAAATTTCTGTTTGTTTAGTTCTTGAGATAAAAAGCCCTAATTTTTTATTGCATTTCTTTCAGGCGAAAACTTCAAAATATAAACGTGACAGCATAAAGGTGTTAGACCCCGAAACAGAAATTCCACCAAGTGTGGATGTCAACCTTCCGAGCTATCCCACTTTTCCTGCCTCACATGATGTCATAGTGGCCCTGGACCCAAAACTGTATATTCCAGGGATGTGCATTGACCTTCAGTCAGTCTGCACATTAGCCGCCGACGTCAAGGCATGCGAGGATATGAACGCCTCTGGAATACTTCCCCTCTTCTGCCTCAACGAAAAAGATTACAGCATCCTTATGGCAGAAGAATTCTATCAAAGGATGGAGCTATTGAACAAAAATGCTCTAAGAGGATGGATTAGAGGCCGTCCAATCTCTATCACCGCCAAGACCATCTCCACCATCATCGGCGTACACTTCGATGGTGCACTTGAATCGACCATTACTGAGGCTGTACATGCCTGGGAAGCAATGAGGGGAGTTGATACCTATAGAGAACCACAAGGGAAAATATTGAGGAATCTTTTTCCTCTGGACGTCTACTACACAAGCCACCTTTTGGACAAGGGGCTTCTATTCAAGAGTGGAGCACATGACATGTTTACGGCACAACGGATCAACCTAACCAGTGCCATATTCCTTCAGACCTGTCTCAACTACGGGTGTAAAACCCTAATTTATGTTGTTGCTTGTGTTATGCATGAACTCATACTCTTATAATCATCATAAACATGTTCATTTAGCTCCCGTATATGTTTAGAGTCAATAGCATGATCGTTGACGTCGTTTGAGATGCATGTATGCACTTTTCTTTCGCAAGATGCTTTGAATCTCGGGTTTAAGATTTATGTTGTAACTTCATGGATAATTGTTAAAGGGCATTTAAAACATCATTAACATGCCTTGGATGTTTGTTAGATGCTAGTTGCATCGACGGTTTGGTTGCTAGTTGGATTCTAGCGAAAACCCTTTTCAGTTTCACTTTTTCGATCGTTCGGGCGAGTGCACTTTGAGTTCTTGGCCCTATTTTGATGAGGTTTGAGACTTGAATCCTTTGGTTATAGATTAGAGGATATTAAGGTTGAATAGTAGACCAATTTTGGCTTGGAAGGACTCGAGCATGCCTTGAGGCCGGGATCGAACAAAGCGAGAAAAACCTAATTGCTTTGGAAATTGAATGATGCGGCCGCTTCACTTCATAGCATGCGACCCATGAGGTCTGCTTCCGGTTCGGATTTTAACCCTTTATCCATTCTGTCCGAAATTTGGCCACTTAAACCTAATCTAAACACATCCTAAACTAACCTAATTAGCCTAACACTAATCCTAAACACCTATTAGGGGATTAGGGGGTAATTAGTGACTTAATTAGAAGATCTAATCCCCATATAAAACCCCAAATTCAGCCGCTCTCTTCACTGCCCGACCAAAAACAGATTGCAGCTCTTCCTTGGGCGATTTTCTTCAAGCATTCAAGAGACCTGGGAGGAGCTTGAGTGAAGGTAATTCTAGGGTTTCAAAGGGGCCAAGCTTGGTGTTCATCATCAAGGTCTTCTTCTTCCCCAAATCTACCAACAAGTTTGAAGAGGAGTTGAAGAGAAGACACCCTCTTCCCCAATCCGAAATTCTGATTTTTAGGGCTGAGATTTTGTAAGTTCTACCTTCCTTCCTCTTCTTTTTAGGCTCCATTGACCCTAGGGAATCAACCATGTGTGCTATGTGGGTCAATGGAAGCCATTGTTAGGGCTTCTAGAAATGCATGAACCCTAGGATTGCAAGATTTTGTTAGAGCTTGATTGGCCTATGTGAGACCATGTCTATGTGAAATTGATGTTCTAAATTGTCTAATGAACTTGGCAATGTGAATTATCCATGAGTATTGCACTTGATTTGGTAGAGATGCTTGGAGGGTGATTTGCCCTAATTATGTATTGGCTTGTTAGACATGGTGGTAAGCTTGATTATCATGTTATTCATGTTTATTGTAGCATATTAAACATTGTTATGTGATTTATTCATGAATGTTGAGCATGATTTGGTGGAGATACTTGGAAGGGAATTTTGCCCAAATGTTGATTTATCTTAATGAGTATGATGTTAAGCTTGAATAAGGTGTTATATATGTATAGTAGAGTATATTAATACATGTTACATAATTTATTCAAGTTTTGGAAAGTATGATTGGTAAAGTGATTTAAATGAGTTTATGCACAAATTTACCAATTTGTTCTATGATGCATTGTTAAGAGTTTTGTTGGGTTTATGTGAGTTCATTGAACTTGGGAATATGGTTTTGGGCGATAGTTATGAACATAGGGGGTTAATGAAGCCTAAGCTTCTAATCCTTGAATTTTTGGAAAATCTAGATTGGACTCAACGGAGTCAACCTTTGGGTTAGTATGAATCCTAGGAACTATAATTTTAAGTCCTACGGAATTTTGGGTAGAATTCATGGAGGTCAAGCCTCCAAGAAGTTTTGAAGTGTGTGAAGCACACTTGATTATGAGAGCTTATATGATTCTCGGTTATGATGTTTTTGCTAGTTGTGAATGAATTGCATGACTAGTTTGATAGTAGAGTGTTTACCTACTTGTTTTGAGCATATGAGTATATATTACTTGTGCTTGGGTTTTAAGTCCAGCTGGCGTCGGTCTGTTGAGTCTTTGGTGGGACGATACATCGTCTTCACGAATTATGGGATTCGTGATCGCGATGTATCGCCGTGGGAGTTGCACACACCCCTCCATCGATGGCCACGGTGGGGAAGTAGTTTATCTTAGTTGTAGTAATACACATGACTTTGATAACTATGGAACTCGGCGGAGGCTGTCTCGGGGACGTCGATATCTACGAGAGGATATCGAGGGCACATAAGGGTTTTGCACGTGTTTTTGCGGGAGGAGCGACAGCGGAGGAATTTTCGGAGGAATTTTGGTAATGGTATCATATCCCTATATATATGAATTGTTTCACAAGTGCTTAAGTAAATAACGTGCTTGTTGGATTTGGATATGATATGATGCTTGTGTTGGTTTATTACATGTTATACTTAATAGATAACATATTGATTTAAGTTGTTAAGCATATATGCTACCACATGAATGTTATGGGAATGGTTTTATTGCCAAAGGTATAATTATTGTTGTTTAGGACTAAAATGCCTTGACATGGTTTTATGATGAGATGTTATACTTTAACGATAACATGTTTATTTAATGTCGAGCATGAATGCCATGACATGAATTTATATACGGTTATTTCATGGCGATAGCATGACATGTTTTATGATTGAGCATTATGCCATGATAGGAAGTTATGGTTAGTAACTTACTAAGTCATTGTGACTTACTTTTATTTGTTGGTTGTGATTCCCTAGATCCGAGTCGATGCGGCGGATCCAAGTAAATTCGAAGGCTTCGTTGGCAAGGAAATTCTTTTGGAAAGGTTGCTACATGGTTGTACTTTTTTGCTTTTGGTGAGGTCGTTGGGAAGAATGAAGTTATGTAAACTTCATTATTGGGTAGCAAACCTTAATATGATTGTAATATTGTATTTGATGTTAGCTTATTCTTTTGGTAGCCAACCGGTGGTGGTTGTGCTTGATGTATGTGTATGGTTATATCTCCACATGCTTACTTGTTGTTAGTACTTATAATTGTTAGTACTTAAGTTGTTGGAAGCCGACAGTTTTAGTCGTGCTTGGTTTTTGGTGAAAAATGTTTAGCATGCTATATTGCTAGTTATTAATATGTTTGTTCTCAGGCATGTGTTTAGCCGTTGAGTTGTTAGACTAGAGTCTTAGACTTAGTTTAATGTTGGAGTTCGTAGTAGTTTCGCCGATGACTTGGTTTTATTTTATGCTATATATTTGAATTGCATAACAGGGAGTTTGTCCTACGTGCCCAATGTTGCGGCACGCGAGTCGAATTTTTTGGACCGAGAGATTAATCATCTCTTTGGTTGTTTTAGTTTGAGCTTGTTAGCTCGGGCGCCCTTGTTATGTTATTTCATTTGCTTCCGCATGTGTTTTAAGTTGTCGGTGTATCGCCGTTATGGCCCTACCCATTATTTGCTACTTGTGTTTTGTTAATTGTTTTCTTGGCGGCACGACCTTGGGATTTCGTATTGAAATCCGAGTCGGTCGTCACTGATTATATCGAGCTATGATTATAAATTTAGCTTTCGGTAGGGATAGGTTCCTTGGCTTTGGGGGTTGGTTTGTGTGATAGATTTATTTTATTAACGCCGAGTGTTATTGTAGGTCTAATGGTGGATACTAGGCGGGAGCTAGTTCGGAGGTGGCAGGTAGAGGTCTTTGGTAGAGGTATTGGCGGTGGCGAAATGCTAATGATAGCAGTCAGAGAATATTCCTCCACTGCGAACACCGGAAAGCGGTATGAGGCGATGGCAAATATGTATCGTGGCATGCTTGATTTGATGAGCGAGATGAATCAAAGAGGTTTTGGCGAGTGGAGCAACAAGGGGACCACGGCGGAACCACGGCTGAGCCACGGTAGAGAGGCAGGAGGCTAGGCATAATGATAATTCTATGCTTGAAAGATTTGTGAAGTTAAAGCCGAGGCAATTTAATGGAGAGCCGGACCTTGGCCGAGCTTTGGATCGAACACTTGGAGAAAATATTTGCACCATTGGGTTGCGATGATGAGCAGAAAGTTGTATTAGCGGTGTTCAAGCTTGAGGTCTTAGAGCATTGGTGGCGGAGGAGAGTTGGGAGCTGCATAGAGTCCCACGGATATGGCCTAATTTCGTTCGAGTTCGAGCTTCCTATGTACGGAAGTGGTTCGAGAGAAAGAGAGAAAGAATTTCGGATTTGGTGCGGGGAGTATGGCGGTTTCACGGTATTGATTCAGCGAGTTGGCTCGTTCTGCACGCATTTGATTCAGAGCGAGGCTAGGAGAACACGAAAATTTGTTAAGGGTCGGGGCGAGATGCGAGGAAAGCGACTTCTTTCTCATCGGTTTGTGGACTGGACTAAAGGCCGTTGATAGAGCCTACATTATTGAGAGAGACATTGATGAGCACCGTACTATGCCTTTTCGGGTTCTTCTCGGCGCCTAAGCATCAGGCGGAGTCATGGAGCGGTAAGTGGGAATTTTAGTGGAGGCAATGACCGCAAGAAAGGAAGTGGAAAATCTCATTATGAAGGACATGCGAAGAGTCGGTCAAGTGGCAAGGGAGCTAGTACTACATCTACTCGGAGGATCGTAGTGTGGCATTAGTTTGTTCTTATTGTTCCAAGATTGGGCTTGAAGATAGGTCTTTGAAGATAGGTCTTTGGGTAGTAAGAATGGAGCACCGATGGAGTGTTACTCTTGTGGGGTTTCGGGACACATGAAGAAGAGCGTTGAAGAGCAAGTTGAAGAGCAATCGGTTGGGACAGGAGGTGGAGCGAAAGCTAAAGTGCGGGTCGTGTATTTGCTCTAGATCGAGAGGTGTACACGAGTCTACAGTGATTGGAGGTACCGTTTCTATTTTCGGTAATGAGGCTCGTGCACTTATAGACCCAGGATCATCGCATTCATATGTTGCATCGCATTTCGTTGATAAGCTATGTGTTATGCCTCAGTCTTTACCATATGTGCTTGAAGTATCTACCCCTCTTGGGGAATGTTTGTTGGCTTCAGATATTTATAGAGCATGCGATGTACTTGTGGATAATCATGTGTTGCATGCGGATTTGGTGGTGTTACCACTCGTGATTTTGATGTTATTCTTGGTATGGATTGGTTGAGCACATATCATGCATTAGTGGATTGCCTTAGTAAAGAGTCACTTTTGCTTTGCTGGCGTTCCTAACTTTGTGTTTTTGGGAGATAATGCACCGAGTGGTTTCTGGCGTCATTTACTGCGCTTAAGGCTAGAAGCTGTTGTCGCGTGGGTGCACGGGGTATCTTGCTTGCGTGGTGGACAAGCGGGTTTCTTCTTCTAATCTTGAAGATGTTCCAGTTGTGTGTGAGTTCCCGGATGTTTTCTCTAAAGATTTTGGGATGCCTCCAGATAGAGAGATTGAGTTTTGTATTGAGTTATTACCGGGGACTACACCAATTTCGAAGGCGCCGTATAGAATGGCACCTATGGAGTTAAAGGAGTTGAAGATTCAGTTACAAGAGCTCCTTGACATTGGCTTCATTAAGCCAAGCGTATCGCCTTGGGGTGCACCGGTGTTATTTGTGAGGAAGAAAGATGGGAGCCTGAGATTGTGCATCGATTATCGAGAGTTGAACAAGGCAACGATCAAGAACAAGTATCCATTGCCTCATATAGATGACTTGTTTGATCAATTGCAAGGATCGGTGGTCTATTCCAAACTTGACTTGAGATTTGGGTACCATCAGTTGAAGGTTAGAGCCGAAGATGTTCCGAAAACGGCTTTTCGCACGAGGTACGGGCATTATGAGTTTATGGTGATGCCATTCGGGTTGACTAATGCGCCGGCGGTGTTCATGGATTTGATGAACCGGGTATTTCATAATTTTCTTGATTGCTTCGTGGTGGTTTTCATAGACGACATCCTTGTGTATTCTAAGTCTCGGGATGAGCATGCACAACATTTGCGGATGGTTTTGTCTATTCTTCGGGAGAGGCAACTCTACGCCAAGTTTAGCAAGTGTGCTTTTTGGCTAGAGGAGGTTTCATTCTTGGGGCACGTTGTTTCTAGTGCCGGGATAGCGGTGGATCCTTCCAAGGTTGAAGCAGTAATGAATTGGAGGAGGCCGACCACAGTTACTGAGGTACGGAGTTTCTTGGGGCTAGCCGGTTACTATCGGAGATTTATTGAGGGATTTTCGAAGATTGCTACGCCCATGACAAATTTGACTCAAAAGAAGACCGCATTTGTGTGGAGCGATAAGTGTGAAGAAAGCTTCCAAGAATTGAAGAAAAGGTTGACTACGGCTCCAGTGTTAGCATTGCCTAGCGGAGGTGATAATTTTGTTGTTTATAGTGATGCTTCGAAAGAAGGATTGGGATGTGTGCTTATGCAAAATGGGAAAGTGATTGCTTATGCTTCAAGGAAGTTGTCTCCGTATGAGATGAATTATCCTACGCATGATCTTGAGCTCGCGGCGATTATATTTGCTTTGCACAAGTGGAAGCATTACTTGTATGGTTCGAAGTTTGAGATTTTCACGGATCATAAGAGTTTGAAATATCTCTTCTCTCAAAAAGAGTTGAACATGAGACAGCGGAGATGGATGGAGAAATTGAAGGATCACGATTGCACGATATTGTATCATCCGGGGAAAGCGAACGTTGTTGCAGATGCTTTGAGTAGAAAAGTGCACTTGTCTTGTTTGATGATGCGGGAATGGAAAATGTTGGAAGATGTTCGTGATTGGAATCCTAGCGAGGTTAATCATGGAGTATTATTTGCTAGTGTGCGGGCTATTCCAGCTTTATTGGAGAGAATTAAGGAGACTCAGAAGAAAGATCCAGAGTTGGTGAAAATTATTGATGGTTTGGGTGAGAATAAGGAGAATGAGTTTGCGATGAACCAGGATGGGATTTTGACATTTAAAGGTAGAGTTTGTGTTCCATCAGTTGAAGATGTGAAGCGGCTTGTATTGGATGAGGCTCACAAGGCAAAGTATACTATCCATCCGGGGAGTACGAAAATGTATAGAGATTTGAAGAAAGCAATTTTGGTGGAGTGGCATGAAGCGACGAGATAGCGATTATGTGTCGAGGTGTCTCACTTGTCGGCGGGTAAAGGCGGAACACCAAAGGCTGGGGGTTGTTCTGGCCGTTGGATATTCCGGAGTGGAAATGGGAACATGTTACGATGGACTTTGTTTCGGGATTTCCACGTACTCGTAGAGGTTTTGATGCCGTATGGGTTGTTGTTGATCGGCTCACGAAGTCGGCTCATTTTATTCCGATTGCTATGACTTATTCTTTGAGTCAGTTAGCGGCGTTGTATGTGCAGGAGATTGTTAGATTGCACGGGGTTCATTAGTTATTGTTTCGGACCGGGATCGAGGTTTACATCGAGGTTTTGGCGAGGCTTTGCAAGAGGCTATGGGGACCAAGTTGAACTTTAGCACGACTTTTCACCCTCGGTCAGACGGACGGTCAGAAGACGATTCGAGATACTTGAGGATATGTTGCGGGCTTGTACGATTGATTTTAAGGGGAGTTGGGATACACATCTTCCTTTGGCGGAGTTTGCATACAACAATAGTTACCAGTCGAGCATCGAGATGGCACCGTATGAGGCTCTTTATGGGAGGAAGTGTAGATCTCCTATTTGCTGGGACGAGGTTGGAGAAGCTAAATTATGGGGTTCAGAAATTGTTCAGCATTGAGAGTGTGAAGATAATTCGAGATAGATTGCTCACCGCTCAAAGTCGACAGAAAAGCTACGCGGATAATAGAAGGAGAGATTTGGAGTTTCAGGTTGGAGACTTTGTGTTTCTTAAGGTATCGCCTAGAAGGGGTACCAAGAGATTCGGGAAGAAAGGGAAATTATCACCGAGGTTTGTTGGGCCTTTTGAGATTCTGGAGCGAGTTGGGAGTTTGGCATACAGGGTGGCTTTACCGCCGTCTTTGTCAGAGATCCATAATGTATTTCATGTGTCTATGCTTCGGAAATATCTTAAGGATGATTCCCATGTTCTTGAGTATGAGGAGATTACTTTTCAGCCGGATTTGTCTTATGTGGAGCAGCCGGTGAAGATACTTGACACGAAAGAGCAAGTTTTGAGGAGCAAGAAAATTCCATTGGTGAAAGTCCTTTGGAAGAATCACGAGATCGAGGAAGCAACTTGGGAGACCGAGTTGGAGATGCGAGAGAAATATCCTCATTTGTTTGATGACTACGGTAAGAATTTAGGGGCTAAATTCCTTAAAGTAGGGGAGAATGTAAAACCCTAAAATGTTGCTTGATTGTGTTATGCATGGATTCATACATTGATAATCATCATAAACATGTTCATTTAGCTCCCGTATATGTTTAGAGTCAATAGCATGATCGTTGACGTCGTTTGAGATGCATGTATGCACTTTTCTTTCGCGAGATGCTTTGAATCTCGGGTTTAAGACTTATGTTGTAACTTCATGGATTATTGTTAAAGGGCATTTAAAACATCATTAACATGCCTTGGATGTTTGTTAGATGCTAGTTGCATCGACGGTTTGGTTGCTAGTTGGATTCTAGCGAAAACCCTTTTCAGTTTCACTTTTCCGGTCGTCGTTCGGGCGAGTTCTGCCTGAGTTCTTGGCCCTGTTTTGATGAGGTTTGAGACTTGAATCCTTTGGTTATAGATTAGAGGATATTAAGGTTGAATTGTAGACCAATTTTGGCTTGGAAGGACTCGAGAACGCACGCGGGAGAGGCCGGGATCGAGCAAGGATTGAACAAAACCTAGAATGCTGAAATAGGGGGTGATGCGGTCGCATCACCATGCCCCTAGCGACCGAGGGTCAATTTCCGAAAGTCGGATTTTGCCTTTTTTTTCTGTTCTGTCCGAATTGTTGACCAATTAAACCTAATCTAAACCCATCCTAACCCTACTTATTTATCCTAATACTAATCCTAAACACCTATTAGAGTATTAGGGGCTAATTAGTGGTTTAATTAGAGGATTTAATCCCCATATAAAACCCAAAAACAACCGCTCACTCTCCATAGTTCGGCCAAGGTAGAAAGGTCGACTTCCCCCCTTTTCTCTTCTTGCGAATTCTGGGAGCACTCAAAGAGCTTGAGAGAGAGAGCTTGAGAAGGAGATTCGTGGGTCTTGAAGGGCTGATCTTGGAGGCCATTAATGGAGTCTTCTTCTTCCCCATTCCACCTTCAAGATTGAAGAAAGAGTTGAGGAGAAACACCATTGTTAGGGCACGAATTCTCAGCTTGTTAGGGCTAAGTTTTGGTAAGTTTCTACCTTTCTTCTCCTTCTTTTTAGGCTCCATTGACCCTAGGGAATCAACCATGTGTGCTATTTGGGTCAATGGAAGCCATTGTTAGGGTTTATAGAAAATGTATGAACCCTAGGATTTCAAATTCATGTTAGAACTTGATTGGCCTATGTGAGACCATGATTATGTGAAATTCATGTTCTAAATTGCCTATTGAACTTGATTATGTTGTGTATTCATGTAGATTGATGTTAGTTTGGTTGAGATGCTTGGAGGGTGTCTTGCCCTAATTTTGTTCTAGCTTGCAATCTATTGATGTTAGCTTGATTGATATGTTTTATATGCTCAATAGAGTCTATTCAACCATGTTGTAAATTTTAATCATGATTTGAAGGTTATGATTGGTATGATGACTTGGATGAAATTATGCACAAGATGGCTAAATTATTCTAAGTTGCATTGTTAATTAGTTTGTTAGGTTTATATGAGTATATTGAACATTGGGATTGTGGTTTTGGGCGATAGTTATGAACATAGGGGGTTGATGAAGCCTAAGCTTCTAATCCTTGAATTTTCGGAAAACTTAGATTGAACTCAACGGAGTTAACCTTTGGGTTAGTATGAATCCTAGGAACTATAATTTTAAGTCCTACGGAATTTTGGGTAGAATTCATGGAGGTCGAGCCTCCAAGAAGTTTTGAAGTGTGTGAAGCACACTTGATTATGAGAGCTTATATGATTCTCGGTTATGATGTTTATGCTAGTTGTGGATGAATTGCATGACTAGTTTGATAGTAGAGTGTTTACCTACTTGTTTTGAGCATATGAGTATATATTACTTGTGCTTGGGTTTTAAGTCCAAATGGCGTCGATGCTGTTGAGTCTTTGGTGGACGATACATCGTCTTCACGAATTATGGGATTCGTGATCGCGATGTATCGCCGTGTTTTGCACACACCCTCCATCGATGGCCACGGTGGGGAAGTAGTTTATCTTAGTTGTAGTAATACACATGACTTTGATAACTATGGAACTCGAGCGGAGATCGCGTCTCGGGACGTCCGATATCTACGAGAGGGATATCGAGGGCACATAAGGGTTTTGCACGTGTTTTTGCGGGAGCGACACGCGAGGAATTTCGGTAATGGTATCATATCCCTTATATATATGAATTGTTTCACAAGTGCTTAAGTAAATAACGTGCTTGGTGAATTTGGATATGATATGATGTTTGTGTTGGTTTCTTACATGTTATACTTAATAGATAACATATTGATTTAAGTTGTTAAGCATATATGCTATCACATGAATATTATGGGAATGTTGTTTTATGCCAAAGGTATAATTATTGTTGTTTAGGACTAAAATGCCTTGACATGGTTTTATGATGAGATGTTATACTTTAACGATAACATATTTATTTAATGTCGAGCATGGATGCCATGACATGATTTTATATACGGTTATTTCATGACGATAGCATGACATATTTTATGATTGAGCATTATGCCATGATAGGAAGTTATGGTTAGTAACTTACTAAGTCATTGTGACTTACTTTTGTTTGTTGGTTGTTTTCCCTAGATCCGAGCCGAGCTAGCGGATCCAAGTAAATCCGAGAGGTTACGTTGGCAAGGAATTCTTTTGGAAAGGTTGCTACTTAGTTGTTGGTTTTGTTTTGGTGAGGTCGTGGGAAGATGAAGTTACATAAACTTCATGTTTGGGGTAGCAAACCTTTATGTATTTGTAATGTTGTAATTATGTGGTTAGCCTATTCTTTTGGTAGCCAACCGGTGGTGGTTGTGCTTGTTATATGTTAGTAGTTAAACTTTCATATATTTTCTGGTTGTTAGTACACATAACTGTTAGTACTTATTTTGTTGGCAGCCGACTGGTTTTAGTCGTGCGTGGTTAATTGGTGTTATGTTTAGCATGTTAAATTGCTAGTTTAATATGATGTTTGTTCTCCGGCATGTTTTAGCCGTCGAGTTGTTAGACTAGAGTCTTAGACTTAGTTTAATGTTGGGTTCCGCCGTACCGTAGTTTCGCCGATGACTTGGTTTATTTTATGCTTATTATTGAATTGCATAACAGGGAGTTTGTTCTACGTGCCCAATGTTGCGGCACGCGAGTCGAATTTTTGGACCGAGAGATTAATCATCTCTTTGGTTGTTTTAGTTTGAGCTTGTTAGCTCGGGCGCCACTGTTTTATTTCATTTGCTTCCGCATGTGTGTTAAGTTGTCGGTGTATCGCCGTTATGGCCCTACCCATTATTTGCTACTTGTGTGTTATTATTTGCTTTCCGGCGGCACGACCTTGGGATTTCGTCTTGGGATCCGGGTCAGGTCGTCACACTACCAATACTGTTGCTGAAATAAGAGCTTTGTTCCAAGGTATTGAATGGATTCATAGGCAAGGCATTCGTAATGTGTTGATTGATATAGATTCTAAAGTCATTTGTGACTTGATCAACAACTCTCATTCCCCTCCTTGGTCTTTGGCATATTACGTTCGGGCTATTGGTTTAATGCAGCAAGATTTAAATTTCACTGTCAACCACTGTTTTCGCGAAGCTAATTTTATTGCTGATGGTTTGGCTAACTTGGCCATAGATTTTACGAGTAACTCTATTTTTAATTCGACCATGGATTTTCCTAGTTCTATTAAGTCTAATGTAATTTTAGATGCTCAAAGCATGGCTAGGATTAGAGTTTCTTCTTAGTCTCTTTTCCTGTTGTATTTATTTTGAGGTAAGGCTCCTTTGTCCCCCCGTTCAAAGGGTAAGGCTGGTTGTCCCCCTTAAGTTTGTATTCCCTTTCTTTTTTATAAATAATATCTCGCAGGTTCCGCCCTGCTTCTATTAAAAGATCAACCAAAGAAGAAATGCGAGCATTGCACGCAATTCAAACTAACCGGGAATCGGGGTCTTACAAGACCACTGCCATGAAAGAATCTAAAAACTTAAACGAAATGACTCTCCGTAGTCTTTACGCAAGTTTAAAGGTTTATGAGCTCGAAGTGAATCAAGCTCTAGACCAGGACAAATAGTTCAGAAATGTTTCCTTGTCTGCCATGGTACAAGAAGAATCCACAGTTGAAAACAAACCCTCTACTTCCTCCAGTGAAAACGATTTTCTTTCAGACGAAAAATTTGCTATGTTTGTAAAACGTTTCAAAAAGTTTGCAAAATATGGAAGGAAGGACACTCACCAGTAGCCTTTTAGAAAAATTGGTGAGAGCTCATCTAACGAAGAGCTTGTGTGTTATAATTGTAGAAAACCTGGTCACTTCGCCTCTAAGTGTCCAAAGCCAAAATTTGAAGCATACCGAAAGCCTCCTTATAAGAAATTTAAAAAACATAAAGGTATGTTGGCTGAAGACATAGAAGAGAAACAGGTTGCTACATGGTTTGAGACTGATTCAGAAGAGGAAGAGGATGATTGTAAGAAAGCTAACATATGCTTAATAGCTCATGATTCAGGTCCCACCTATGACTCTGAACATGAAGTCGAAACCTCACCTAGTCCTTTAGAGTAGCCTATGTGAAACTCGCTAAGAATTGTGAGAAGCATGGTGCTGAGAAATCTCTGCTGGCAGCTGAGATTCAAACTCTCAATAGCTGTCAACAGGAAAGTATCAAGCTTAAAGGAGAAAACAAATTCCTTTGTGACAAAGTCGAATGTCTCACTGAGCACATCAAAGGACTTGACCTGGAGAAGATTGCCTTCCAAAAGACAATCGACTCCTGGAACAACTCCAAGGAAACCTTTGAAGAAATCCTTTCAAGCCAAAAGACAAGTAAAGATAAATCTGGCTTAGGATATTCTGATGAGCTCAGTTCGGCATACTCTTCTATCACGGAGAAAGGTGAAACCTCCGAGACTGCTTATGATATCTTCTTCTCCAAACAGGCGTTCGGAAACAAGGGTAAACAAGGACTTGGTTATACAAGTGTACCATACGTTTACCCCAAGGCTCAGAAAGGAAAAGCCAAGGTAACATCTTCTAATGAGAAGCTTGAGAAAGGAACGGTAGAGAAACCAAAGTCTACCAACAACAGCTCTGCCAAGGCAAAGTATGCTAGCGGTAGACCTACGAAATCTTTGCCGGTTCCTATTAAGTTTGTCTATGAAATGGACAAGGCATCTAAACTATTGAAAGTAAACTTAAAGGTATTCTACCGAATCCTCCTAAAAAGGTTAACAACAGACTAGCCAAGGCTAAGTCTGCTGGTATCAAACCTAGGAAGGTCCAACAAAAACCAATTAAGTCTACTGTCAACAAGCTAGTTGAACCAAAGACTACTGTTAAGAACAAGGATAATCACAAGCTCTCTTCAGCTAAAGTTACTGACAGTCCACCATGGAACTTTCATCTTTGTCACTCTTGTAATTGTTTAGGCCATCTGGCGGCAGAATGCGTGCTAAGGTTCACACCAAAATCTGAGAGACCTAGTTCTCTCAAGGTTAGGCAGGTATGGGTTCCAAAAGGTTGCTAATCCTCAGAACCCAAAAGAAAATAAAGGGGACCATGTTTCTTTGATTTTTTTCAGGTTTGCTTCATGGCTATAGATTCAGAAGATAAGGACATGTGGTACCTGGATAGTGGCTGCTGATGACACATGATAGGGAACAGAAGTCTACTCTCAGATATAGCTAAAACCAAAGGTCCTATGGTGATTTTCGGTGACAATACAAGAGGGCAAACAATTGGGTATGGCTCACTCACTAGAGGAAGTCTCTCCTTCAACAAAGTTTCTCTAGTGAATGGCTTAAAGCATAATCTTTTAAGCATATTCCAATTCTGCGACAAAGGACTCATCTGCCAATTCTCCTCCAACCAATGTCTCATCAAAGATCGTGAATACTGCTCAACGATACTGACCTGCAATAGACAAGGAAACGTCTATGTCGTGGACTTAAATCTACTAGAGAGATTCTCCAGCCTTTCCCTAGTTGCTAACAACGTTCGTGACAACAGTTGGCTCTGGCACAAGCATCTCAGTCACCTCAACTTCAAGTACCTCTCCAAGCTCTCCAAAGATGGGCTTGTCAAAGGACTACCTACGGTGTCTGCCGACCATGATAGAAGTTGCAAAGCTTACCAATTAGGAAAACTTTCCAAGTCTTCCTTCAAAAGAAAGTCTGTCATGTCAACGACCAAACCTCTTCAACTTCTGCATATGGATCTCTTTGGACCTATCACTACAGTAAGTATCTCCGGAGACAAGTATACTCTTGTAGTAGTTGATGACTACTCTAGGTTCACCTGGATTGAAACAATAACTTCAAAAGATGAGACATATGATCTGGTCACCGCTCTTTTCAGAAGATTTCAAACTCAAAAGCTTGAAGACATAAGTGACATCAGATCAGACAACGGCGCCGAATTCAAGAACAACAGTGTTGAAAGATATTGTGATGACCATGGGATCGGCCACAACTTTTCTGCTGCCGGAACTCCTCAACAGAATGGTGTAGCTGAACGGAAGAACAGAACAATAATAGAAGCATCAAGAACTATGCTGGCAGAAGTAAAACATCGAAAGTACTTCTGGGCAGAAGCCGTCAACTTTGTATGTTTTACCCAGAATAGATCCCTGGTAAAAAAGTTTCATAGCAAACCTCCATATGAAATATGGAAAGGAAGAGCCCCAAACATAGGATTTTTCAAAATCTTTCGATATAAATGTTTTATTCTATATAATGGAAGAGAATATAGAGGTAAATTTGATTCAAAATCAGACAAAGGAAATTTTTCTGGGCTATTCCAAACATTCAAAAGCATTTCGCATATTCAACAAAACTTCTTTGAAAATTTTAGAATCTGTGCATGTTACTTTTGATGAATATGATTTATTAGAGCCTCGAACGGCTCCGAATGTTGCTAATGATTCTGATGATGATGCGACAGGTACAAATAAATCTTCTACTTCTACTCCACTTCAGAATCCTCCAACTACAGACCCTTCCAGTTCTGCTAACCCTACATCTGCGGACTTTAACTCTTCTGATGCCAACTCCAACTCTTCTGTTGACCCTGAACTCATCTCTTTTGTTTTACCCCAAACACCTTTGTAGATCACTCTCCCTTCTTGTTCACCAGAAAATGAAGGTTTTAAAGATCCTATCTCTTCTGAACCTGATTTTGGTGAGTCTCCTTCTCTACCCACTCCAGAATCTTTAAGGGAAGAACTCACCAGATGTGATCTTCCTCCATCTGTTATTGAAACAAGAGATCATCCCATTTCTCAAATCATTGGTGATCTCAACTCAGGAGTTCGTACGAGGAACATAGTTCGAAATGAGTCTATGTTTGTATTTGAGTTCGTGTCTGAAATCAAGCCAAAGAAGATTGATGAAGTTTTCGAAGACCATTACTGGATTGAAGCTATGCAAGAAGAGCTGAACCAGTTTGAAAGATGCAAAGTGTGGAGCTTAGTTCAAAGACCGACGGGCCATCCAGTTATCGACACCAAGTGGGTATTCAGGAACAAGAGAGATGAAGATGGAAACGTCACCAGAAACAAAGCTAGATTGGTTGCTCAAGGCTACTGACTGGAAGAAGGAATTGACTTCGATGAAACATTTGCTCATGTTGCTAGATTAGAGGAAATCAAACTCTTCCTAGGCTATGCTTCGTTCATCGACTTCCAAGTTTATCAGATGGATGTGAAGAGTGCCTTTCTCAAAAGTGATTTTCAAGAAAGGGTATATGTGGAACAACCTCCAGATTTTGTCATCCAAGACAAGCAGGATCATGTCTACCGACTCAAGAAAGAACTCTTCGTCCTGAAACAACCTCCAAGAGCTTGGTATGAAACTCTATCCAAGTTCTTAATTGAACAAGGATTCATGAGAGGAAAAATAGATACAACTATGTTTATCCTCAAGCACAAAGGCCATTCTCTTCTGGTACAAATCTACATGGACGACATAATATTTGGATCTAAAAACCAAAGCCTGTGCAAAAGATTCGAGAATCTGATGCAATGAAATTTCGAGATGAGCATGATGGGAGACCTCACCTACTTTCTAGGACTGTAGATTCAACAGACTTTCGACGGGATCTTCATCAGCCAAACCAAATATGCAAAGGAACTTATCAAGCAATTTGGTCTTGATTCAGCAAAAGGATTTGAGACTCCAATGTCTACCGACTGCCATCTTGACAAAGATGAAAAGGGAAAGCAAAAGAATGTGACCAAGTATCGAGGAATCATAGGTTCACTTCTTTACCTTACCGCCAGTAGACCTGATATAATGTTTGCTATTTGTGTTTGTGCTAGATTTCAGGCAGATCCAAGGGAATCACATTTTCTTGCTAGCAAACGTATCATCAGATATCTTTCAACAACTACAAATCTGTGTATCGGGTATTCAAAACGCAACAACTTCGATGTAGTTGGGTACTCAGATGCAGATTATGCAGCATGAAAAATGAGCAGAAGAAGCACCGGTGGGACTTGTCAATTTCATGGAAATAGACTTGTTTCAAGGTCATGCAAGAAGCAAGGATCAGTTGCAAACTCAACCACAGAGGCAGAATACATTGCTTCCAGTAGTTGTTGCTCTCAACTACTATGGATGAAGCAGCAACTAGTGGACTACAACATCAGGACTGCAAATTGTCGAATCATGTGTGACAACACTTCTGCGATTTCAGTCTCCAAGAATCCAGTGATGCACTCAAAGACAAAACATATTGATATCCGTTATCACTTCCTCAAAGATCATGTTGTGTCACGACCCGACCCGGATTTCAACACGAAATCCCAAGGTTGTGCCGCTGAAAGTTGCAAGAAGAAGACAAACACTTGTCAAACGGTAGTGCAAGTCGAACAGTCGAGCTAACACGCTCTAAACATGAACATAAAGCCGCACTAAAATACAGTATTATAAAAATCGAATTTGCGGAAGCAATAAAAAATGAAGTCCCGAGCTATGAATCTCGAAACCAAAGCCAAAGAAACCAAGAGAGACATTATCTCACAAATAGGAAAAACAAAACTCGCGTGTCGCGACATTGCAGAGGCTGAACAAACCATCGACACTCCAGGCCGGCGTTTCAACAAAGGAACAACTTAATACATCTATTACCCAACGGCTAAAGCATACCGGGGTCAACCAACAACTATAATAAATGGAATAAAGAAATGCCCCGAAGCTATATCGTGCCCAAGAGACAACTAAAATAAATACGTAAGCCACGAACAAGGAACGACACAACATATCGGCCCAAGAAAGAACCAATACAAATACCCAAGTATTCTACCCATCTGTAAAGTCTAAATAACTTTACAAAATGTCGATCTCACAAGAATAGCAAAGTATATGACATCAATGACAATGCTAAAAAGGAACAGGACTCCACAAGCTGCAACTCGGGAAAGTCGGCTGCTACAAACACGAACCACACGATCTAATCTCGATCCATCGATCAGCTGGGCACTGCTACAGTCATGATCTACTCGGCCACAACGTGGCCACCAATTATTGGAACTAGAAAACAAAGTACGGGATGAGTCATAATGACCTAGTACGCTACTACAAAAGATATGTAACATATAATTATGTAACATAAAAATAATCATGGTGTCATTTTACAAATGATAGAAAAACATGTGAAGAGGCGTCGTATCGTTTCGATACTCCACAAGATAACCATTTCTTCTTACTTACTAAACCGTCCAAATGAACCAGGGTGTAATTCCCTGTTCAAACACAGATTAAATGAATTAGAAGGTAGTTCCCAAAAAACATCATATGCATGTATATATATCGTTATATATACTAATCAAGCTATTCATAGAATCATCACATGTAAGGGTGCATATTTATATATATACACCTATATAAGTATGTATATCTCTATATATACATATCAAATCTCCCATATAATCATCATGTATAAGTGTGCATATCTATATATATACACATCAATTCTTTCATATATATATCTCATATATAAGTATGTATATCTCTATATATACATATCAAATCTCTCATATAATCATCATGTATAAGTGTGCATATCTATATATATACACATCACGTCTTTCATATAACATTAGCCAATACAAACATGGTCAATAAGATCTCATGTTCAACTAACACTTTGTTATCACATAAGTGCCCATAGTAAGTCACATAAAGGATAGAGAAGGTACCGAATCAATGTTGATGTGTCGCTCCTGAAATCACAACTGTAAATCATATCGTGCCAGTGACACCCGTGATCGGGTATCGAAGTACCGAGCTCTCTTCTCGGGTCCGAGCTCTCTACTCGGGAAAAATAGCACTAGCCAATGCGCTCTTTTGGTTACAACAAAGGGGGCTACTTCCCCACTGTAGCTAGCAGTGGAGGGGTGTGTGTACCGAATTCGATACGACGATACATTGCAACCACGAATCCCATAATTCGTGAAGACAATGCATCGTCCCACCATCAATGTAAAAACTCAAGTAATGCCAGCTGGACTTATGCAATGCACAAGTAGATGTTTACTTGCAAATTCTCAAGTAGATATACAGATCTACTAAACTCATACGATTATGCACATTGTTACAATAATCACAAAACCACCATAGGAGCTCATTTGAGTCTTTAAATCACAAGTGTCATGTTGTCCACTCTATTCATTTCAAGTCCCAAAAGCTAGTAATTTAGCCAAATGGAATCTAATTATCATAGGATCTCACCACAATCCTTGTAAGGTTCAATTGTTCCTTAACTTGACTCCTTTGAGTCCTTGCTACAATTTATCCCAATTAGGTTATAAATGCTATTTGCATTTCTAAACATTTTCTAAGTTCTCGGTTCAATCATAGTTAGGTTCTTGTCTCATTAAGAAACCTAGATCAACAATTCACAATTTCACCTAGTAGTGAAATATAAATTCAACACAAGTTGGTGAATCAATTATCAATGAAACCACATAGTAATCAAAATTGGATTATGCTTCGAGTCAAAATACACAACATGCCTTATAAGTCATATCATTAAATATGGAGAATCAATCCTTGACAAGTTCAAATATTACAAATCACTCGGCGCAGCAATCTTTCTAATTGCATTAAAAATGCTTCTCCACACCAAATGTACTGAATCTCAGTTATTCAGAAAGTAGACTCTTTAAAATATAACTTAGCCTTTTAAATCACTTCATTCGGACTTGTATTCATCAATCTATGATCATATCAAGATCAAGCTAATAATCTGTTTTTCTGTTATGATTATTCTGCCCAGTCAACTTATAAATTCGACCATTAATTCCTCACAACTCCAAATGTCATAAATTTTATATATTCAGAAACTAGACTCTTGGAATTATAATTTAGAACTTTAAATAACTCCATTTAAACTGGTATTCTATAGGATACAGTCACCTCAAGTTCATGTTAAAAATCTGGTTCTCTGTTGTGACTCATTCTGCTTAGTCAACTTGTAAATTCAACCATGAATTGCTCACAACTCCAAATGAGGGTATTATTATCTAGTCTGATACTATACTCTTGAAAATATATTTTTCCATTTTAAAACACTCTAATTGGATTTGTATTCATCAATTTATGATCACATGAAGATCATGTTAATAACCAGTTTCCCCTTGTTCAGACTCACTGCCGCAGCCATGGTTCTTGAGTCATTAAAAATACTTCCCGAACTCCAAAATTTATGAAAATTTACAAAGCATCACTTAACATACACATGACCAACATATAATATTTTTAGGAAATTCCATGTCGTAGATTAGTACCAGTAGTTTTCGGAAAACAGCCCAAAATTAGGACTGAATCTGTGAGGTTTCTTCCTAATTGGTGAAATCCTAAACTAGTCATCTCAATGAAGTTTCCAATTCCAACAAGTCCATGAACATTAGTTGTTCCAAGTCATGTTTAGAATACTTTTAATGCTATACACAAACCCAATGTTTTAAGTGTAGAGGGCAGCCCCAAAATTTCCAGAATTTAACCCTAACATGAAAAATTCTTTAAAGTTAACAATTGCAATGAGTTACTTCACAAGAATTAATCCTAAGCACAATTGGAACCACATTCATTCTTTACCCAAACCCAAATTAATAGCTTAGCAAAGCAGCTCCAAAATTTCCAGATTTATAACTTGTTGAAATGAAGATTTCTACTTCACAAGAAGTCTTGCTAAGCATGTATACTACAACTATTATGAAGGGAGTATGTCATTATATTGAACATACAAATTTTAAGGGATTAGAAGCATAACTTAAGCCTATAAAAGGCTAAGAAAAAGGAAAAAAAAAGGATTAGCAGTCTCCTCGTAGATAGCTACGATTGGGTGGTCTCGAATCGAAAATCGGGTGGCCGGATCTTCGGAAAATCACAAAACACACACTAATCTCACCAAGAATCTCCCACACTCAAGCTTTCATCAATGGTGGCTGAAAATATCTAAGGTAGGAGGTGTAATGAGTGGAGAAAATCAGAGGTTTCAAGTCACAAAGGTTAGGGAGTGAGTGGAAAACAAGTGTCAAGCCCTTATAGGTCAATTTTTAAGTGAGATTAAGTCCCTAATTGAGGACTTAGTGCTAAAATTTTAACTTATGCTTAATCCACTCTAATTAAGGTCAACGTTCAGATTTAGTGAAATTCATTAAGGGTCTCCAAGTAAATCCAATAAACTAGGCAAAACTCAAATTTCTGGAAATACCAAGAATAAATGATTCAGTCATCTTTAAAAATGCGTATGTACTGAAATACAAATCCAAAAATTACGCAAGAGGAATGGTTAGAAATATCTTGAAATCTAGTTTCTAACGCATCAAACGGATCTCAATTCCGAGTTGTCTACAGAAAATATGGCAAAATTACTATAGCCCTATCGTGTCTGAGGCGAATACACAAGTCACACCGGAAATGAAACACGAGCGTGTTCCAACTTAAGCACGACCAAACCAAAATAATATCAAGTTAATCCCCAAGGTTCCCCTAGACATCCAGGGCCAAACCTAGGATCAAAATAATACTAACCGAGTAATACGACAACACGATAACTAAAATCGCGAATCGGGGAATCAAACTTACGACGACAACTACTATAAACGTCGTGGCCACATGTAAACTTTTAAACATGGTTATTATAAATGTAAATTCATCTGAGCAAGTACATAAGGATTCGGGGTCTCACATGTTGAGAAAGGTAACATCAGTCTGGAATACGTTCCAATTGAACATCAATTGGCTGACATTCTCACCAAGCCACTGGATGCAACCACGATTGCTTATTCAAAGATAAATCTTGGTATAATTGATCCTACTGATTAATTTCAATTTCAGTTTTTTCTTTCATACCGGTAGACTTAAACTACTACTAACTGGCAGACTTTATCTGCCACCTAACAACAGACTTAAGCTCTTCGCTTTCATAGGTTAGTACTTCAACTATTTAGTCTATTAAAGCGGGACAGGTTTCTAAAAGGGAAAAGGGGTTAAAAATTGAAGTTGTAAGACCCCGATTCCCGGTTAGCTTGAATTGCGTGTAATGCTCGCATTTCTTCCTTGGTTTATGGATTATTTGATTTATGAGAGAGTCTAGATGTGTATGAGAGATCACATTATGATCATAATACTATTAAGAGATGCCATTTAGTTGTTGACTTGCTAAAGTCACAAGTCGTAACTCGACGATAGTCGAAATGCGACGCGATTGAGAGTTTACTCGGGTTTTGTGTTCCTGACCTCGACTTGGTCCTAGATCTTTACATGATTATTAAATAATATGTTTAGATGTGTTAGACTTCTATTTGGATGTATTCCTTAACTTCCGTGAAGTTTCGACGCTCCGAGGATAGCAACTCTCCTTATCGCGTAGTTTGAGATTGAGCCGGGTGATCGTCTCGTCTTTCGGGAGCTCATTTATCCTATCTGTTGTTAACCATCTGAGGGGCATTCAGGCCTATTTAGTAGCCTATTGAAGTGTTTATAACCTTGGGTTGTTGCCCGTCGGTTTGCGGTTTCATTCGACGTTTCGTTAGCGCATTGTTGTAACTTGTGCTGGTTTCGCTCCGAGTTGTTTCGGGTGTTGTTTATGGGAGTTTAGACCTACTTTAAAAGTGTTTTGAGACTTGGATGGTTTAGCCAAGTGTTTGAGGACTTTAAGGCTTCAATTATAGGCCGTTTCGAAACTTTAAGGCTTGCGGTTGCATGCGGGAAGGACCGGAACGAATCGAGGATTGAAGAAACCTGTTGGTAGAGGAAACAGGACCAATGCGGTCGCATGGGTTAAGACCATGCGAGCGCTTTGCCCTTCGAGATAGCAACACCCTGTTTTGATTATTTGATGTGATTTTCCTATTCTACCCCTATTGAACCCCCTCTAAACCCTTCCTAACCCTCAAACTAAGTCCTAAGAGTGTCCTAATATGTTTTGGGAGTGGATTAAGTTTTGATTAAGGGTTAATAACATCTAACACTCACTAATTGTACCCATGAAATCTCTATTGTGCCCTCATTAGTTGTGGAGGTATAAATACCAATTCCCCTTCTAAAAATTCAGAAAATCCTCTCATTTACTTCCCCTTCTTCATACGTATTGAGAGAGAGAGGCTTGGGAGACATGGAAGCTTCAAGCCCTAGCCTCCTTCTTCCTCAAATCTAAGGAGATCCAACCGTCGGATGATCTCCAAACTTTGGATTCGCGAAGCCCTCGTCAAATGGAACAACTTCACCGTTGGGATCGTGATTCTTTTGAGTTTTCATCTAAGTCAAGTAAGCTACTAGCTTCTTTATCCTCTTGATTTTGTGCTCATTGACCCTAAGGAAAACAAAGATGATTGCTATTTGAGGTCAATGAGTGCACAAGCATGTTGTGTGTGGTTTTATTTTGATTTTTGAACTTTTGTTGGGTGAACTTGGTAGAGGCATAAGTAGGATGCTTTCTATGTTTCATGAAGTATATTATTAAGCTTCAATTGTGATTGTGGACTTGAGATTGATGAGCATTTAATTTCCTAGAAACCTAGGGTTTGATATGATGAATGTGTAGTAAATGGGTTCTTGATGTTATGAATGATTTTGGGGGATATTATGAAATGCTATGAGTTGTTGGAATCAAGTATGTATATGTTTAAAATTTGGAAAGTATACTTGATGAATCTTGAAGTTTGATTGTAAGCAAAAGAAATGAATTTTTACAATGGTTACATGTTATAATGCTTCGTTTGACTTTTGAAAATAAATTTGACCTTCATGTATATAAAAGTATGAAGGATGAATTTTTTTTACAATGGGTTACATGTTGGAATACTTGATGAATCTCTATTGTTAATTGTAAGCATGAGGGATGAATTTGTCACAATGGGTTACATGTGAATGTTTCGTTTGACCTTGAGAATAAGAGTTGACTCTCATGAAAATAAGAGTATGTTAATACCTAATTCATGAATTTTTGGTTGTGAGCATGTAAAATGAATTATCTTTATGGTTCACATGAATAAAATGTAAGGTTTGACTTCATTGGGTTTAGTTGACTTTTATGCAATAAGAGTATGTTGGTCAACTATAATTCATGAATTGAAGGTTATGAACATGTTAGATAAATTTACATGTTGGTTATGAACATACTAGATGAAATTGCATCTTGTTTAGATTAATGGTTATTTTGAATGAAAGCATGCTTGAATAAATGCTATATTGTGATGCATGCTAGAAATGTAATGGTTGACTTAAATATTAAGTGTTGACCTATGAACTATGTTTTGGGGTTTTGTTGGGAAAGAATGGATTGTTGGGTTGCACAACGTTGCTAACCTTAAGAACTTAGCCATGAATAATAGCTAATGAATAATAGGAGGGCTATGATGCAAATAGCTTCTATGCCTTCAAAATTTGAAAAGAGTAGAAATGACTCAACGGAGTCGATTATGGATTGATATGAACATAGAGAACTACATATTGAAATCGTACAGAATTTGGGGTAGTTTTGATGGAGGCCAAGCCTCCGAGCGTTTTCAAGTGTATGAAGAACACTTGGGTATTAGAGACTTGATATTATCGCTTTAAGATGTTTATGTGTTAGTTAGCATAGAAATGCTTAACTATGTGATTTTTAAGTAAATATCTACTTGATTGGATTAGTACGGTGTGTTGTACTTTTCCTTTATTTGAGCATGTGAGTATATATTACCTGTGCTTGAGTTTGAGTCCAGCTGGCGGTTTTGGTTTGAGTTTTTGGTGGGACGATACATTGTCTTCACGAATTGTGGGATTCGTGATCGCAATGGATCGTCGTGCCGGGTTTGCACACACCCCTCCACCGATGGCCACGGTGGGGAAGTAGCTCATCTTAGTTAGAGTAATACACATGACTTTGATAGCTATGGAACCCGAGCGGAGACTGTTCGGGGACGTCGATACCACGAAAGGGTTATCGAGGGCACGTTTGTTTCCGCAGGAGTTGCACGCTAGAAACAGGAAAAAAAAAGAGAACCATCTTCTCTCGGTTACGTGGTTTATTTTATGAGCATGTATGGATTGTTGTGATACATGGTTAATGGGATTATTTTCATGAGATGATGGTTTCTTGTTAAGATGTTATAGTAAAAATATAACATACTAATGAAATGATGATTTTTATGATTTATGTTATACTAAAAATATAACATGCTATTTATGATAAAAATGGGAACAATAGTCTCTCATTCACGAATTTTTATATGAGTTGTGATAAATGAAGAATTATGAAACTCATGGTGCAATTGGGTTATATGGTTTGATGGGAGTTTAAATGTAGAAATAAAATACTACATATTACGGAATTTAGAATCATAATCTATTGATATGATTTATTTCATGATAATTTATGAAGAATTATATGCCATGTGACTATGGTTGGATTTGGTTTGTGTAGAACATTATACCATGAAATGCTACATCATGAGTATGACATAAGATGTACATGTTTTATTTGAGCATTATGCCATGCCATGACATTGCATCTTTAGTGGCTTACTAAGTCATTATGACTTACTCGTTTGCTTTGTTTTCCTTAGATTCGAGCCGAGCTAGTACTCGAAGGAACCGCCGAGCCTACGATAGAGGTGTAATTTTTATAAAGGTTGCTACTCTAATTTATTTTTGTAGCCTTAGTTATTTGGAAAGGACGTTTGGGAAGTGAAGTTATATAGACTTCACTTTGGGTAGCAAGATTGTGTTATTGATTTGTTTCTTGTAATTGTAAATTACTAATAATTGGTTTTTGTGAGCCGACAAATGTTAGTCGAGCCAAGTCGTTTAAATACATATTTATTCTATCTCAAATTATTTATATTGTTGGTTATGTTGTACTCCGGCATGTTTAGCCGTTGAGTGTGTAGACTAGAGTCTTAGACTTAGTGTAATGTTGGGTTCCGGCTGTAACGTCGCCGATGACTTGGTTTATTTGTGCTATATATTTGTATTGCATGACAGGGAGTTTTGTTCTACGTGCCCAATGTTGCGGCACGTGCGTCGATTTTTTGGACCAAGAGATTTATGATCTCTTTGGTTGTATTTGGTTTGAGCTTGTTAGCTCGGGCGCCACTAGGATATTTTGTTTAGCTTCCGCATGTGTTTTAAGTTATTGGCGTATCGCCGTTATGGCCTTACCCATTATTTGTCATTGCTTGTTGTTTTGTGTGTTTGGCGGCACGACCTTTAGATTCGTATTGGGATCCGGTCGGGTCGTCACGCTTAATATCGAGCTATTGGTTAGTATGCATGCGCCAGGATAGGTTCATTGGCCTAGGTTGGGGGTTGGTTTTGTATGATTTGTTATATCTTAACGCCGAAAGTGTTATAGTACGTTAAGATATTTGAAACTAGAATGCTTACTTAGCACTAGTAAGAGGTGCCTGTTGTTTGATGAGTATAAGGTAGTATTTGTAATATCTATGATTGGGAATCCACCGGAGTATTGGTGGCAAATAATATGAGATTATGGTTCAATATTTGGTGATGATCACGGAGTTAGCTCATTAGAGTAAGGTACTTAGTACCGGATGAGACTAGGAAGTCTCCATGAATTGTGAAAGAGTTAGGGATTAAGGATAAAATATTAAGGGGAAATTTATTCTATCATCAGCTTACGGATTATCGAGGGGCTGTGGACTATATTTATGAGAAAAGGGTTAGATATTAAGGAATGCACCTGAGAGAGAACCTCGGGGAATGTTAAGGATGATGATGTGTTTAGAGGGCAGTTAGCACCTCATAAAGTTATGTAGGCAAATCTGTAGACTAGTAAGCGGAGTGATGCTTTTACCTAAGGTCATAGATGAAGAGGTGATAAATTGTTGTATAAATTTGTTTGGGAAATGAAACACCGAGAATAGGTGTTGGAGCAATACAGGCTAAGTTTTTGCTTGTGATGGTAATCACATTATAAAGGATTGCCTTAAGTTGAGGATTTATGACTCTTAGTGGGATGGTTACAGACGACCTAGAGTTTAAGGTTGTGTGTGCGCGTTGCGGTTGGCCATTGCGAGGTTTTGAGATCTACCCGAGATATGAGGTAATTCCTTATACGGATATTATGGTTGTTATTATCGTTATTGTGAGTGCACGTTGTATTGGTAGCTCATATGCATTCATACATACATTGCATTGTGTATTGAGATTTGTTGATTTTTGCTTTCCCCGGTTTATTAATATGATTGAGGGGGATATCCCGGTTTGGGATTGGTTTATTGTTTTGGTTGAATCTTGATTTGTCGATGGGCAATCAATCATGGTATAAAAATGTGATTTTTGTATGCCTATATATATGGCTATGTTATGCATATATGAAGAATGTATATGTGATAATATTACTAGTATAGATATGTGTGATGTTATAAATAATATATTTAAATATTATTGTGTGATTTTTATGCGAGTAGGATACGCTCGAATCACGCGGTGTATACTTGGTGGTTATGAGACGAGTTAGGACTTTTACGGATCGGTATACCGTTTTATTGCGACTATTAGAGTGTCGTTGTCACGCGAGGGTATTTTGTGTGTGTTTTATTGAAGACGAGATTTTTGGGTTAAGGTAATGATAGACTTTACGGAGTTTTGATGATTGAGGATGCTAGAGCGAATATTACCTCTTTTCCTTGGATTCGTTATGAAAATATTATTAGGCAAGTGTACTCGATATACGAACCTTGGTAATTGATAGAACTTCCATTGCTTAATGAATTATCACGGTGGAAATTTATGAGTATGTTTTGTTGGTTTTGTATTATGAATGTGTATGATTGGATTAGTAATTACACATAACATAGTAATTGCTTGATTGTGTCGTATGCATGGCTAAGAGTTATATGAACTACAAGGATTATATGAGTTACATGAATTGTGTGAATTACATGGAGTATATTTGTTAAAGTATGATGATACTTGGTAATTGTATATCACGTTTGCATGATATGCATGTATTCATGTAGCGTTACTAATGATAGGAATTTTATCATTTTGTTGATGATTAAATTATGAATAAAATATATTCGTCTATTATGAAGTATAGACATGACTAGTACCAGTGCGTGTATTATTTTTAAAAAAAAATGAGAATTAATATATGACTTTTATGTATGAACATGCATGGTAGATGCATTTTGTTAAAAGAAAAGACATGGTTTACAAGAGTAATAAATATGTCTAACGGATATAGTTGTATTTGAGTATGAGCATGCTTATGTGCATTATTAATAAGAATAACTTACTTAGTCTATCGCATGATAGGATCATGATTATCATTGCTTAATGATTATGCCATGTTTAAACTGTTGCATGATTATGTGAGACTGTAGGGAAGGATGCTTAAGATTTTCTCATAACCCTTCAAGATCCTTGAAACGACTTTGAGAAATCAATTTAGCCGGTACCCTAAATTGGTGATCAAAAGAGGTTCGTTGGTGGACTAGGTGTAAAACCCTGAAATGTTGCTTGCATGTGTTATGCATGGATTCATACACTTATTATCATCATAAACATGTTCATTTAGCTCCTGTATATGTTTAGAGTGAATAGCATGATCGTTGACGTCGTTTGAGATGCATGTATGCATTCTTCTTTCGCGAGATGCTTTGAATCTCGGGTTTATGTTTTATGTGGTTATCACATGGATTATTGTTAGAGGGCATTTAAAACATCATTAACATGCCTTGGATGTTGGTTAGATGCTTGTTGCATCGTCGGTTTGGTTGCTAGTTTGATTCTAGCGAAAACCCTTCTCAGTTTGACGTTTTCGGTCGTCGTTCGGGAGAATTCTGCCTGAGTTCTTGGCCTTGTTTTGTTGAGGTTTGGGACTTGATTGCTTTGGTTATTGTTTGGAGGTTATTAAGGTTGATTTGTAGACCATTTTTGGCTTGGAAGGACTCGAGAATGCATGCGGGGGAGTCCGGGACCGAGCAAGGAAACGAGAAAAGGGTGGAATGCTGGAAATTGAGTGATGCGGTCGCATCACTTCACAACCAAGCGACCGCAAGGGTCTTATTCCAGAATAACGGGATTTTTAATCCCTCTTCTTTATGTCCGAAAGTTTGACCCACTAAACCTAATCTAAACCTATCCTAAACTCACTTAATTAGCCTAACACTAATCCTAATCATCTATTAGGAGATTTAGGGGTAATTAGTAACTTTATTAGAGGATTTAATCCCTCATATATAAACCCAATCTGCCGCACTCTCTCATTGTCGGCCAAAACAGATTTCGACCCTTTCCTTCTTGCGATTTCTGAGAGCACTCAAGGAGGCTTGGAAGAGAGCTTGAGAGGTGGTGATTCTAGGGTTTTGAAGGGCTGATCTTGGAGGCCATTAATAGGGTCTTCTTCTTCCCCATTCTACACAAGTTTGAAGAAAGAGTTGAGGAGAAGACAATCTCAAGAATCGAAAATTTGGGCTTTGTATTGAGTTTTGTAAGTTCCTACCTTTCTTCTTCTTCTTTTTAGGCTCCATTGACCCTAGGGAAACAACCAATTGTGCTATTTGAGGTCAATGGAAGCCATGGTTAGGGTTTATAGAAGATGTATGAACCCTAGGATTTCAAATTCATGATAGAACTTGATTGGCCTATGTGAGACCATGATTATGTGAAATTCATGTTCTAACTAGCCTATTGAACTTGATTATGTTGATTGTTCATGTGGATTGATGTTGGTTTGGTTGAGATACTTGGAGGGTGCCTTGCCCTAATTTTGATTAACTTGCAAAATTATTGATGTGAGCATGATTAAAATGTTTTATATGTTTAGTAGAGCATATTAAACCATATTCTGTGAATTAATCGTGAATTGGAAATTATTGGTTAGTATGGTGACTTGAATAAATTTATAACCAAGATGGCTAATTTGTTCTAAGTTACCTTGTTAATTATTTTGTGGGGTTTATGTGAGTTTATTGATCGTCGGGTTTATGGTTTTGACGATAGATATGAACTTAGGGGGATGATGAAGCCTAAGCTTCTATTCCTTGAATTTTCGGAAAACTTAGATTGAACTCAACGGAGTTAACCTTTGGGTTAGTATGAATCCTAGGAACTATAATATTAAGTCCTACGGAATTTTGGGTAGAATTCATGGAGGTCGAGCCTCCAAGAAGTTTAAGGTGTGTGAAGCACACTTGATTATGAGAACTTATATGATTCTCGGTTGTGATGTTTATGCTAGTTGTGGATGAATTGCATGACTAGTTTGATAGTAGAGTGTTTACCTACTTGTTTTGAGCATATGAGTATATATTACTTGTGCTTGGGTTTTGAGTCAGTGAGTCGGTTTGGTTGAGTTTTGGTGGGACGATACATCGTCTTCACGAATTGTGAGATTCGTGATCGCGATGGATCGCCGTCGGGTTTGCACACACCCTCCATCGATGGCCACGGTGGGGAAGTAGTTTATCTTAGTTGTAGTAATACACATGACTTTGATAACTATGGAACTCGGCGGAGATCGTCTCGGGGACGTCGATATCTACGAGAGGATATCGAGGGCACATAAAGGTTTTGCACGTGTTTTTGCGGGAGTGAGCGACACGCGGAGGAATTTGGGTAATGGTATCATATCCCTTATATATGAATTGTTTCACAAGTGCTTAAGTGAATAACGTGCTTGGTGAATTGGATATGATATGATGTTTGTTTTGGTTTCTTACATGTTATACTTAATAGATAACATATTGATTAATGTTGTTAAGCATGTATGCTATCACATGAGTATTATTGGAATGTGGTTTTATGCCAAAGGTATAAATCATTATTGTTAAGTTTGTATGCCTTGACATGAATATTATGGGAAGGCTATGTTATAACAATAACATGAATTACTTGTTGTTAAGCTAATATGCTTTATCATGAATATTATTCGGATATGGCATTATGTTAAAAGCGAGGAATTATTGTTGTTAAGTTTATATGCCTTGACAGGTAAACCATCGGAAGGCTATGTTATATCAATAACAAGAATTATGATCGTTAAGCATATAAATGCCTTGACATGGATTTTAGTGAGATGTTATACTACAATGATAACATGTTTTGTTAATGTTGAGCATGGATGCCATAACATGAATTTGTATAAGGTTATTTCATGACGATAGCATGATGTATTTTATGATTGAGCATTATGCCATGGTAGGAAGTTATGGTTAGTAACTTACTAAGTCTTTGTGACTTACTTTTTATTTGTTGGTTGTTTTCCTAGATCCGAGAGCGAGTAAGGATCCAAGTAAATCGAAGATTGCGTTGACAAAGATTCTTTTGGCAAGGTTGCTACTTAGATGTTTGTTTTGTTTTGGTGAGGTCGTTGGGAAGATGAAGTTATGTAAACTTCATTATTGGGTAGCAAACCTATGTGATTAGTAATATTGTAATTGTGGTTAGCTTATTCTTTTGGTAGCCAACCGGTGGTGGTTGTGCTTGATGTTTATTAGTAGTTAAACTTCCATATGTTCTCTGTTGATAGTACTTATATTTGTTAGTACTTATGTTGTTGGTAGCCGGCGGTTTTAGTCGCTTGGTTTATTGGTGAATATGTTTAGCATGATATATTGCTAGTTAAATATTATGTTTGTTCTCCAAGCATGTTTTTAGCCGTTGAGTTGTTAGACTAGAGTCTTAGACTTAGTTTAATGTTGGGTTCCGTACCGTAGCTTCGCCGATGACTTGGTTTATTTTATGCTCTATATTGAATTGCATAACGGAGGAGTTTGTCGTGCCCAATGTTGCGACACACGAGTCGAATTTTTGGACCGAGAGATTTATTATCTCTTTGGTTGTTTTAGTTTGAGCTTGTTAGCTCGGGCGCCTTGTTATATTATTTTGCTTCAGCGTATGTTTTGAGTTGTCGGTGTATCGCCGTTATGGCCCTACCCATTATTACTTGTTTGTTATTTGCTTTCGGCGGCACGACCTTGGGATTTCGTCTTGGGATCGGGTCGGGTTGTCAGATTGATATCGAGCTATGATTATAAATTTAGCTTTCAGTAGGGATAGGTTCCTTGGCTTGGGGGTTGGTTTGTGTGATTTGTTATATCTTAACGTCGAGTTATAGTATGTTAAGATGTTTGAACTAGAATGGATGTTAGCACTAGTAGAAGTGCCAATGTTGATAAATATAAGGGGTACTAGTAGTATCATGATTGAGAATCCACTTAGGAGAATTGGTGGCAAATATTATGATATTGTGATTCAATATTTATGGATTTTCATAAATTAGCTCATTAGAGTAAGAGTACTTAGTCTTGGATGAGACTAGGAAGACTCCATAAATTGTGAAAGAGTTAAGGATTAAGGATAAAATAATATGGGCAATTTATTTTATTACGACTTGCAGTTTTCGAGGTTTATATTTTATGAGAAAAGTTAAATATTAAGGGCACGAGAGAGGACCTCGAGGGAATATTAAGGTTGATGATGTGGTTAGAGAGCGGTTGGTACCTCCACGAAACTGTGTAGCAAATCCGTGGACTAATAAGCGGAGTGATGCTTTTTACCTAAAATCATAGATGAAGAGGTGATAAATTGTTGTATAAATTTCGTTTGAGAAATGGGACACCAAGTAGGTGTTGAGCAATATAGACAAGTGTTTAGTTATGGTGGTGATCACATTAGAATGGATTGCCTTAAATTGAGGATTAATGACTCTAAGAGCACTAATAAGCATTCTAGTGACCCTTAGTGAAATGGTTATAGACGAGCTAGGGTTTGAGGTTGTATGTGATGCGTGGCGGTTGGCTTGCGGAGTTTGAGACCTACCTTGGATAGGAGGTAATTCATTATCGGATATTATGGTTGCTATTATCGCTATTATGAGTGCCCGTTGTATCGGTAGCTCATATGCATTAATACATACATTGCATTGTGTGTTGAGATTTAATTATTTTGCTTTCCTCGATTTATGGATATTATTGAGGAGGATGTCCGGTATGGGATTGGTTCTGGTTTTGGTTGAAATTTTGACTTGTCGATAGGCGATCGATTCTGCAATAAGTAATACGGTTATGTAAGCCTATATGGATGGCGATGTTATACATATGTGAATATTGAATATGTGATAATGCTACTAGTGGTAAATACTAGTGGTGCGTTAAATTTGTATGCTACATGGAGATATGTGTAAAGTAAAATAATTATACTTTGTTGTGTGATTTTTATGCGAGTAGGATGCGCTTGAATCGCACGATTGATACTTAGTGGTTACGAGATGGATTACGGTTATTACAGTGAAGTATCCAGTTAAATCGCGACTAATAGGGTTAATAGATTGCCGCGAGAGTATTTCGTGTGTGTTTTTACGAATACGAGATTTTGGACTAAGGTAATGAAAGACTTTATGAGTTTTGACGGTTGTGAGTACTAGAGTGAATGATACCTCTTTACTCAGGTTACTACGGAAGTATTGTTAGGCAGTATAGTGAATATACGAACCTTGTTATTTGTTAAGTTGCCATTGTGCAGAAAAATTATCACGAGGGAATTTTATGTGTCGTCTTCTCGGTTTTGTGATATAAACATGTATGAATAGTTTAGAAATCTCATGTGCTATATTAGCTGTTTGATTAACCGATATGCATGGTTATGAGTTACATGAGTTTTATGCATTACATGAATCGCGGGAATTACATGGAGTATATGATGATGTATGATGATACTTGGTTATTTTATATATTTTGCATGATATAATGTGTACATGCGACACCGCTTAATGATAAATTTTATCATTTCGTTGATGATTAAATTATGAGTGAAATATATTTGTGATTATGAAGTATAGACATAACTTAAATTTGCGTGTATTATTTTAAAAGAGAATTAATACATGACCTTTATATATGAGCATGCATGGTAGATGCATTTTGTTAAAAGAAAAGACATGGTTTACAAGGGTAATAAAAATGTCTAACGGAAATAGTTGTATTTGAGTATGAACATGCTTATATGCATTAGTAAGCAATGTAAGTTGTTTGAAGTATAGCATGATAAAATCTTGATTCTCATGCCTTATGAATATGCCATGATTACACTGTTGCATGATTATGTGAGACCGTAGTAAAGGATGCTTAAGATTTTTCTCATAGCCCTTCAGATTTGTAACGAAGTTGAAATCCAATTTAGCCTGCACCCTAAATTGGTGATCAAAAGAGGTTCGTTGGTGGACTAGGATTGGTAGTAAAGGTGTTAGAAATTGACTAAACCTCTTACCGTAAGAAAAGGAAAAATAAATGGAATAAATTTTCACATGATGCTATTATGTGCATTGTCTATGATTTGGAAGTTGCGAGTATGACTTGCATGATCCTGAATGCTAACTTGCTTGTTTTAGAAGTGTGTTGTGGAACACTCTTCCTTAAATTGTGAATTGTTCTATCGGCCATTTTTACCTCTCATGATTTAGAATTCATGTATATTTTTTTTCGGGAGACTTATGTTTATAAAGTCCTTGGATACGCTTCAATGATATATTTGGAATTCACATGCTTAATTAATTAGTCATGGAAATTGTGAGTGCTATGTGACTCAAGTATGAGTCAAGATATTTTCAACCCAAGTGCTTGGTATTATGGTTATTGAAAATTTTCGAACTTGTGTATGTGGGATTTTGGCGCTTTGATTTTTGCCTACTTGGTTAGTTTTTAAGATAGTAGACTCCTGAGACCGAGTCTAGGTGTATGGTTTGAGTAGAGTTTGTGTTCCCTCAATTGTGAGGTGAAGCAACTTGTGTTGGGTGAAGCCCACTGTAAAGTATGTTATCCATCCGGGAGTACGAAATATATATGATTTGAAGAAACAATTTTGGCGGAATGGCATGAAGC
>CM028379.1:130357380-130390560 GCA_013146195.2 Codonopsis lanceolata | reverse complement strand
CCCGAGGTATTATTGATTAGGGGTGAGCCGAATCATGGTTTGAGATTTGATATTATGGTAAGTTGGTTGGGTTTGAAACCGGATTTGATAATGCGGTTCGATTCGTTTCTTTGTTACGAGTTTATTTATGAGCATTTATATGAAAGATAAAATGCTACTTGATTTATGTGAGTTTATGTGCTTTAAAAAGTAAGTACATGTTTCATGATGGTATACTAGCATGATACCATGATTTTATATGATTGTGCATTTATGCCATGCCATGTCATAATATGCCACATGTTGCATTTAGAAACTTCTTGGGTCATTATGACTCACTGTGTGATTGTTTTCCACTAGTGTGTGCGATTGATCCGTTGAATGCATACAGGATGCGACTTTAGCGGTGGTCTTCAAGTCAAAAGCTTGGAGTTATTTATTATTATGTTGTATTTATTGTGAGGCTCGAATGTAAAGTTATGTAGACTTTACTTGGGTAGATGTAGTGTTATATTATGGTTGTGTATTTGGGAGCAGTTTGTATTCTTAGTATTTATTTTCCTTTGTCGTTTTAGAGCATGTGTGGCTCGTTTATTCTAGTTGTGGTATATTGTTGTTCCTACCTCCGATAGTTTTTAGTCGTGAGGTTTGGTTGATGGTTTAGCATTGATTATATGGTTATAGTGAATTGTTCCTCGGCATGTTATAGCCGATTGAGTGTTGTTTATCGGGTTGGGATTACATGCATTATTAGGCCTTGGTTGCCGATGGTTTGTTGTGCGTGTCTAATGTTGCGTCACGCGCGTCGAATTTTGGTAGAGATTTACTATCTCTTTGGTTGTTTTCATCCGGGGAGCTTGATAGCTCGGGTCATTATGGTTTTGCTTCCGAGGTTTTTAGGTTTTGATTTTCTGTATTGCCGTTATGGCTTTACCTTCTTGTCTTGAGCTTGTTGGCTCATCTTTTGACTCGCACCATTACATAGCGGGTGCTTGTCGACTCTTAGTTTTCGATGGCGACCTTTGGGATCGTATTGAGATGCAGGTCGGAGTCGTCACATAGCTGTGAATTGGATATAATATGATGTTTGTTTTGGTTTCTTACATGTTATACTTAATAGATAACATATTGATAATGTTGTTAAGCATGTATGCTATCACATGAATATTATGGGAATGTTGTTATGCCAAGGTATAAATCATTATTGTAAGACTAAAATACCTTGACATGGATTTATGATGAGATGTTATACTTTAATGATAACATATTTATTTAATGTTGAGCATGGATGCCATAACATGATTTTGTATAAGGTTATTTCATGGCGATAGCATGATATAATTTATAATTGAGCATTATGCCATGGTAGGAAGTTATGGTTAGTAACTTACTAAGTCATTGTGACTTACTTTTATTTGTTGGTTGTTTCCCTAGATCCCAGCGTGCGGCGGATCAAGTAAATCCAGAAGGTTACGTTGGCAAGGAATTCTTTTGGCAAGGTTGCTACTTAGATGTTTATTTTGTTTTTTTGGTGAGGTCGTTGGGAAGATGAAGTTATGTAAACTTCATGATTGGGTAGCAAACCTTAATGTGATTGTAATGTTGTAATTATGTTGTTAGCCTATTCTTTTTGGTAGGACAAGTAGAAGTGCGTGCTTGATGTATATTGGTAGTTATACTTCCATATGCTTACTTGTTGTTAGTACTTATAATTGTTAGTATGTTGTTGTTAGCCGACTTGTTTTAGTCGCTTGGTTAATTGGTGATTATGTTTAGCATGTTATTGCTAGTTAAATATTATGTTTGTTCTCCGGCATGTTTTTAGCCGTTGAGTTGTTAGACTAGAGTCTTAGACTTAGTTTAATGTTGGGTTCGGTAGTAGCCGCCCGATGACTTGGTTTATATTATGCTATATTTGAATTGCATAACGGGAGTTTGTTCTACGTGCCCAATGTTGCGGCACGGAGTCGATTTTTTGGACCGAGAGATTAATCATCTCTTTGGTTGTTTTAGTTTGAGCTTGTTAGCTCGGGCGCCACTGCATATATTATATTTGCTTCGCGTATGTTTTGAGTTGTCGGTGTATCGCCGTTATGGCCCTACCCATTATTTGCTATTTGTTTGTTGTTATTTGTTTCTTGGCGGCACGACCTTGGGATTTCGTCTTGGGATCCGGATGGGTCGTCCTGGTTCTATCGAGCTATGATTATAAATTTAGCTTTCAGTAGGGATAGGTTCCTTGGCTTTGGGGGTTGGTTTGTGTGATAGATTTATTTTATTAACGTCGAGTGTTATTGTAGGTTTAATGGTGGATACTAGAGCGAGGAGCTAGTTCGGAGGTGGCCTTGGTAAGAGAGTATTGGCGGTGGCGGGAATGCTAACGATAACCGTCAGCAGAGAATATTCCTCCCTTTGAACACGGAAAGAAGCGAGTATGAGGCGATGGCAAATATGTATCGTGGCATGCTTGATTTGATGAGCGAGATGAATCAAGAGGTTTTGGTAGAGTGGAGCAACAAGGAGGACCACGGCGAGCCACGGCTGAACCACGGTAGAGGCCGAGGCGGGAGGCTGACATAATGATAATTCTATGCTTGAAGATTTGTGAAGTTAAAGCGAGGGTTTAATGGAGGGACTTTGCAGAGCTTTGGATCGAACACTTGGAGAAATATTTGCACCATTGGGTTGCGATGATGAGCAGAAAGTTGTATTAGGCGGTGTTCAAGCTTGAGGTCTTTTGAGCATTGGTGGCGAGTCTTGAGGAGAGTTGGGAGCTGCGTAGAGTCCACAGAGATATGGCCTAATTTCGTTCGAGAGTTCAGGAGCTTCTATGGGAGGTGGTTCGAGAGAAAAGAGAATTTCTGATTTGGTGCGGGGGTATAGCAGTTTCCGGTATTCGGCGAGATTCACGAGTTGGCTCGTTCTTTGCACACATTTGATTCGAGATGAGGCTAGGAGGACACGAAATTTGTTAAAGGGTTCGGGGCGGATGCGAGGAAACAACTTCTTTCTCATCAGTTTAGGTGGATCTGGAAGGCCGTTGATAGAGCCTACATTATTGAGAGAGACATTGATGAGCAGTACTATGCCTATTTCGGGTTCTTCTCGGCAGCCTAAGCAATCTTACGGGCGGAGTCATGGATCGGTAAGTGGGAATTTTAGTGGAGCAATGATCGCAAGAAAGGAAGTGGAAAATCTCATTATGAAGGACATGCGAAGAGTCGGTCTAGTAGCAAGGGAGCTAGTACTACATCTACTCGGAGGATCGTAGTGTGGCATTGGTTTGCTCTTATTGTTCCAAGATTGGGCATCTGAGAAGATAGGTCTTTGAGTAAGAATGGAGCACCAATGGAGTGTTACTCTTGTGGAGTTCGGGCATATGAAGATTGTCCTAAGCGAAGAATAATCAGTCGGGAGGTTCGGTCGGACTACGAGTTGGGACAAAGAGAGACGGCGATGGAAAAGCTAAGGTGCGAGTCGCGTATTGCTCTTGATCGAGAGAGGAGTGTACAGAGTCTGGCGGTGATTGGAGGTACCGTTTCTATTTTCGGTAATGAGGCTCGTGTACTTATAGACCCGGGGTCATCGCATTCTTATGTTGCATCGCATTTTGTTGACAAGCTATGTGTTATGCCTCAGTCTTTACCATATGTGCTTGAAGTATCTACCCCTCTTGGGGAATGTTTGTTGGCTTCGGATATTTATAGAGCATGCGATGTACTTGTGGATAAACATGTGTTGCATGCGGATTTGGTGGTGTTACCACTTCGTGATTTTGATGTTATACTTGGCATGGATTGGTTGAGCACATATCATGCATTGGTGGATTGCCTTAGTAAAGGGTTACTTTTACTTTGCTGGCGTTCTAACTTTGTATTTTGGGAGATAATGCAGTGGTTTACTGGCGTCATTTCGCTTAAGGCTAGAAGCTGTTGTCGCGTGGGTGCGCAGGGTATCTTGCTTTGCGTAGTGGACAAGCGGGTTTCTTCTTCTAATCTTGAAGATGTGCCGGTTGTGTGTGAGTTCCCAGGATGTTTTCTCTAAAGATTTTGGGATGCCTCGGATAGAGATTGAATTTTGCATTGAGTTGTTGCGGGGACTACACCAATTTGAAGGCGTAGTATAGAATGGCACCTATGGAATTAAAGGAGTTGAAAGTTCAGTTACAAGAGCTCCTTGACATTGGCTTTATCAAGCCAGTGTATCGCTTAAGTTGCTAGGTGCAGGTATTATTTGTGAGGAAGAAAGATGGGAGCCTTAGATTGTGCATCGATTATCGGGAGTTGAACAAGGCGATCAAGAACAAGTATCCATTGCCTCATATAGATGACTTGTTTGATCAATTGCAAGGATCGGTGGTCTATTCCAAACTTGACTTGAGATTTGGGTACCATCGGTTGAAGGTTAGAGCGAAGATGTTCAGAAACGGCTTTTCGCATACGAGGTATGGGCATTATGAATTTATGGTGATGCCATTCGGGTTGACTAATGCGCCGGCGGTGTTCATGGATTTAATGAACCGGGTATTTCATAATTTTCTTGATTGCTTCGTGGTGGTTTTCATAGACGACATCCTTGTGTATTCTAAGTCTCGGGATGAGCATGCACAACATTTGCGGATGGTTTTGTCTATTCTTCGGGAGAGGCAACTCTACGCCAAGTTTAGCAAGTGTGCTTTTTGGCTAGAGGAGGTTTCATTCTTGGGGCACGTTGTTTCTAGTGCCGGGATAGCGGTGGATCCTTCCAAAGTTGAGGCAGTAATGAATTGGAGGAGGCGACCACAGTTACTGAGGTTAGGAGTTTCTTGGGGCTAGCCGGTTATTATCGGAGATTTATTGAGGATTTTCGAAGATTGCTACGCCCATGACAAATTTGACTCAAAAAAGACCGCATTTGTATGGAGTGATAAATGTGAAGAAAGCTTCCAAGAGTTGAAGAGGAGGTTGACTACGGCACCAGTGTTAGCATTGCCTAGCGGAGGTGATAATTTTGTTGTTTATAGTGATGCTTCGAAAGAAGGATTGGGATGTGTGCTTATGCAAAATGGGAAAGTGATTGCTTATGCTTCAAGGAAGTTGTCTCCGTATGAGATGAATTATCCTACGCATGATCTTGAGCTCGCGGCGATTATATTTGCTTTGCACAAGTGGAAGCATTATTTGTATGGTTCGAAGTTTGAGATTTTCACGGACCATAAGAGTTTGAAATATCTCTTCTCTCAGAAAGAGTTGAACATGAGACAGCGGAGATGGATGGAGAAGTTGAAGGATCACGATTGCACGTCTTTGTATCATCCAGGAAAGCTAACGTTGTTGCAGATGCCTTGAGTAGAAAAGTGCACTTGTCTTGTTTGATGATGCGGGAATGGAAAATGTTGGAAGATGTTCGTGATTGGAGTCCTAGCGAGGTTAATCATGGGGTATTATTTGCTAGCGTGCGGGCTATTCCAGCTTTATTGGAGAGAGTTAAGGAGACTCAGAAGAAAGATCCAGAGTTGGTGAAAATTATTGATGGTTTGGGTGAGAATAAGGAGAATGAGTTCGCGATGAACCAAGATGGAATTTTGACTTTCAAAGGTAGAGTTTGTGTTCCTTCAGTTGAAGATGTAAAACGGCTTGTATTGGATGAAGCTCACAAGGCAAAGTATACTATCCATCCGGGGAGTACGAAAATGTATAGAGATTTGAAGAAACAATTTTGGTGGAGTGGCATGAAGCGGCGGATAGCGATTATGTGTCGAGGTGTCTCACTTGTCGGCGGTGAAGGCGGAACATCAAAGACTGCGGGGTTGTTGCCATTGGATATTCGGAGTGGAAATGGGAACATGTTACGATGGATTTTGTTTCGGGATTTCCGCGTACTCGTAGAGGTTTTGATGCCGTTTGGGTTGTTGTTGATCGGCTCACGAAGTCGGCTCATTTTATTCCGATTGCTATGACTTATTCATTGAGTCAATTAGCGGCATTGTATGTGCAGGAGATTATTAGATTGCACGGAGTTCCAGTTAGCATTGTTTCGGACCGGGATCCGAGGTTTACATCGAGGTTTTGGCAGGCTTTGCAAGAAGCTATGGGGACCAAGTTGAACTTTAGCACAGCTTTTCACCCTCAGTCAGACGGACAGTCCGAGAGAACAATTCAGATACTTGAGGATATGTTACGGGCTTGTACGATTGATTTTAAAGGGAGTTGGGATACACACCTTCCTTTGGCGGAGTTTGCGTACAACAATAGTTACCAGTCGAGCATCGAGATGGCACCGTATGAGGCTCTTTATGGGAGGAAGTGTAGATCTCCTATTTCTTTGGGACGAGGTTGGAGAAGCAAAATTATGGGGTTCAGAGATTGTTCAGCAGTCAGTTGAGAGTGTGAAGATAATTCGAGATAGATTGCTCACCGCTCAAAGTCGACAGAAAAGTTATGCGGATAATAGGAGGAGAGATTTGGAGTTTCAGGTTGGAGACTTTGTGTTTCTTAAGGTATCGCCTAGAAGGGGTACCAAGAGATTTGGAAAGAAAGGGAAATTATCACCGAGATTTGTTGGACCTTTTGAGATTCTGGAGCGAGTTGGGAGTTTGGCATACAGGGTGGCTTTACCGCCGTCTTTGTCAGAGATCCATAATGTATTTCATGTGTCTATGCTTCGGAAATATCTTAAGGATGATTCCCATGTTCTTGAGTATGAGGAGATTACTTTTCAGCCGGATTTGTCTTATGTGGAGCAGCCGGTGAAGATACTTGACACGAAAGAGCAAGTTTTGAGGAGCAAGAGAATTCCATTGGTGAAAGTCCTTTGGAAGAATCACGAGATCGAGGAAGCAACTTGGGAGACCGAGTTGGAGATGCGAGAGAAATATCCTCATTTGTTTGATGACTACGGTAAGAATTTAGGGGCTAAATTCCTTAAAGTAGGGGAGAATGTAAAACCCTGATTTATTGCTTGCTTGTGTTATGCATGAGTTCATACACTTATAATCATCATGAATATGTTCATTTAGCTCCCGTGTATGTTTAGAGTCAATAGCATGATCATTGACGTTGTTTGAGATGCACGTATGCATTTTTCTTTCGCGAGATGCGTTGAATCTCGGGTTTATGTTTTATGTGATTAACACATGGATAATTGTTAGAAGGCATTCAAAACATCATTAACATGCCTTGGATATTGGTTAGATGTTGGTTGCATCGTCGGTTTGGTTGCTAGTTTGATTCTAGCGGAAACCCTTTTCAGTTTGACTTTTCCGGTCGTCGTTCGGGCGAGTTCTGCCTGAGTTCTTGGCCTTGTTTTGTTGGGGTTTGAGACTTGATTCCTTTGGTTATAGATTGGAGGTTATTAAGGTTGGATTGTAGACCATTTTTGGCTTGGAAGGACTCGAGAATGCATGCGGGAGAGGCCGGGACCGAGCGAGGAAGCAAGAAAACCGGGAATGCTGAATAACTAGTGATGCGGTCGCATCACATTGCCCTGCGACCGCATGAGGTCCTAGTACCCATTTACGGGATTTTGCCTCTTTTTCTCACTGTCCGAATTTTTAACCCATTAAACCCATTTTAAACCTATCCTAAACCCACCTACTTAGCCTAATCTTAGTCCTAAACACCTATTAGAGTTTTAGGGGTTGATTAGTGACTTGATTAAGAGAATTAATCCCCCCTATTTAAACCCCAAAACCGATTACTCTCTCACTCTAACAGCCGCATAGAACACTTCAGTTTGCGTTTTAAGGAGCCTTCACGAAAACTTGAGAGAGAGCTTTGGAGGTCGATTTCTAGGGTTCTTGAAGGGTCCCTCCTTGGTGGCCATTGGTAGAGACCTTCTTTCCCTAAGCTACACCTTGATTTTGAAGAGTAGATTGAAGGGAACAACACCCAACTCCAAGAATCCGAAAATTCTGTTTTGTGAGGGCTGATTTGTGTAAGTTTCTACCTCTCTTCCTTTGATTTTTGGGCTCCATTGACCCTAGGGAAACAACCATTTGTGTTATTTGAGGTCAATGGAAGCCATTGTTAGGGTTGTAGAAGAAGCATGAACCCTAGGTTTTCAATTGAATGATAGAACTTGATTGACCTATGTGAGACCATGATATATGTGAAATTCATGTTCTAACTAGCCTATTGAACTTGATTATGTTGATTTTCCATGGGTATTGATGTTGGTTCGGTTGAGATTCTTGGAGGGTACCTTGCCCTAATTTTGATTAGCTTGCAAAATTATTGATGTGAGCATGATTAATATGTTTTATATGTTTAGTAGAGCATATTAAACCATATTGTGTGAATTAATCGTGAATTGGAAATTATTGGTTGGTATGGTGACTTGAATAAATTTATAACCAAGATGGCTAATTTGTTCTAAGTTACCTTGTTAAATAAATTGTGGGGTTTATGAGTTTATTGAACGTTGGGATTATGGTTTTTGGCGATAGTTATGAACATAGGGGATGATGAAGCCTAAGCTTCTATTCCTTGAATTTTCGGAAAACTTAGATTGAACTCAACGGAGTTAACCTTTGGGTTAGTATGAATCCTAGGAACTATAATTTTAAGTCCTACGGAATTTTGGGTAGAATTCATGGAGGTCGAGCCTCCAAGAAGTTTTGAAGTGTGTGAAGCACACTTGATTATGAGAGCTTATATGATTCTCGGTTGTGATATTTATGCTAGTTGTGGATGAATTGCATGACTAGTTTGATAGTAGAGTGTTTACCTACTTGTTTTGAGCATATGAGTATATATTACTTGTGCTTGGGTTTTGAGTCCAGTGGCGTCGTTGCATTGAGTCTTTGGTGGGTCGATACATCGTCTTCACGAATTATGGGATTCGTGATCGCGATGGATCGCCGTGTCGGCACACACCCCTCCATCGATGGCCACGGTGGGGAAGTAGTTTATCTTAGTTGTAGTAATACACATGACTTTGATAACTATGGAACTCGGCGGAGGCTGTCTCGGGGACGTCGATATCTACGAGAGGGATATCGAGGGCACATAAGGGTTTTGCACGTGTTTTTGCAGGAGCGACACGCGCGGAGGAATTTTGGTAATGGTATCATATCCCTTATATATATGAATTGTTTCACAAGTGCTTAAGTGAATAACGTGCTTGGTGAATTGGATATGATATGATGTTTGTTTTGGTTTCTTACATGTTATACTTAATAGATAACATATTGTATAATGTTGTTAAGCATGTATGCTATCACAGGAATATTATGGGAATGTTGTTTTATGCCAAGGTATAAATCATTATTGTAAGACTAAAATACCTTGACATGGATTTATGATGAGATGTTATACTTTAATGATAACATATTTATTTAATGTTGAGCATGGATGCCATAACATGATTTTGTATAAGGTTATTTCATGACGATAGCATGATATAATTTATAATTGAGCATTATGCCATGGTAGGAAGTTATGGTTAGTAACTTACTAAGTCATTGTGACTTACTTTTATTTGTTGGTTGTTTTTCCCTAGATCCGAGCCGTGCGAGCGGATCCAAGTAAATCCAGAAGGTTACTTTGGCAAGGAATTCTTTTGGCAAGGTTGCTACTTAGATGTTTATTTTGTTTTTGGTGAGGTCGTTGGGAAGATGAAGTTATGTAAACTTCATGATTGGGTAGCAAACCTTAATGTGATTGTAATATTGTAATTGTGTTGTTAGCCTATTCTTTTGGTAGCCGACAAGTAGAAGTCGTGCTTGATGTATATTTATGGTTATATCTCCATATGCTTACTTGTTGTTAGTACTTATAATTGTTAGTACTTATGTTGTTGGTAGCCGACTGGTTTTAGTCGCGCTTGGTTAATTGGTGATTATGTTCAGCATGCTACATTGCTAGTTAAAGTATTATGTTTGTACTCCGGCATGTTTTTAGCCGTTGAGTTGTTAGACTAGAGTCTTAGACTTAGTGTAATGTTGGGTTCCGGCCGTAGCTTCGTCGATGACTTGGTTAATATTATGCTTAAAATTTGAATTGCATAACAGGGAGTTTGTTCTACGTGCCCAATGTTGCGGCACGCGAGTCGAATTTTTGGACCGAGAGATTAACTATCTCTTTGGTTGTTTTAGTTTGAGCTTGTTAGCTCGGGCGCCACCGTTATATTATATTTTACTTCCGCGTATGTTTTGAGTTATCGGTGTATCACCGTTATGGCCCTAGCCATTATTTGCTATTTGTTTGTTGTTATTTGTTTCCTTGGCGGCACGACCTTGGGATTTCGTCTTGGGATCCGGGTCGGGTCGTCACAGTATATAACTTCAAATCCCATGAAATGTACAAAAATAAGTGTCAAGTTTGTGTATATTTCTAAATATATTTTCATATCGATTATTTAAAATGTAATTTGTAATTGTGTGTTTGTGTGACCATGTGTGTCCTTTGGGCCTTGACCATTGCTGCAAGTTTGTAGAATGCATGCATCTTTTTTTCTTTTTCTAGGTGATATATTGTAAATTACTAGCTATTTGCAAAATGTGTAATATACGTTTAATTTATGTAATACACTATATTTAGTTTCTATCATTCTAGAATTTTCTGCATAATTTTCTTTGCTCATTGCATTTTGATCGGATTGATCTCTATCACATGCAAAACTGCATAATGGTGGTATTTTGAAGAGTTTATATCCATAGTGTTTTTATCAAAATAAAAAAAATGGATCAGGTATTCAATTACTCAGTAACGATTCACTTGGCTTTGTGTTCTGGATTCATCTATTGTTATTTACAATTAATGTAACAAATATATTTACAACATTCAATTACCTTGATTTCAAATAATGATGAGTTTTTTTCCCCAATTCTAATAAATTGAAAAGTGATTAAAATGTGAAATCTATCGTTTCAAGGCATCATCGGTCTCAATATAAATTGACAACTTCTAGAGTAAGCAATGCCCAAAGACATTTCATTACTAACTATCAAAATTTAGTCGAAAAATACAAACAAAATTGCTGTCATTTTTGGAAAGTATATTTTGGCATGAACATTTCCAAAAAAGGTGCACTTCTTTTTATATAGGCTAGTCAAGTGCACGCACGTTGCACGCCCGTTGCACACATGTTGCACACATGCTGCACGTGTTGTTAATGATTTTTTAGACTCAATTTTTATGGTAGGGAAAATGTACAAAGCCTTACTATATGGTATCTAATTACCATTCTTCTTTAATAGTTAGGTGTTCTCCATGTTAGTTAAATTTAACAGTATATATAGAGAGGGATTCTCTCTCACTTTTGTAATCACTAATTAGTTAGTTAAAGGGTATCCCTCTCTCTTTCTGTCTTATTAAACCTTACTTATTTACTTTACCCTCTGTCATGGCTTACCAGCCCCCGATCCAATTACTGCTCCCGCTCCCACTCTCGCCCATCCTCCTGCTCCTGCTCCCGAGATCAATATCTTAGTCCATCTAGTATTTTTGTTCAAAAAATATTGTATCCTTAGCGTACTAGCTATCTTCAATACGGTTGTTACAACCTATAATATTTTTGCCAACAAACGAATTTTTATCGTAGCTGGTGCTATTAGTACTTTTATTATTTCACTTTTAAAGGTGTTTAGTCATGTAGCAGAATCTTATTTCAAGGATCACAGGAAGCCCCATAGAATTGCTCGTATTTCCTTTTGCGCTATAAGCATCGTCCAGTTGCTTGAGGCCTCCTACAATTTTTACGTGTCTATAACGTCGCAAAATGGATAAACCACACTTTAAGTAAGTTGAACGTAGCAGTCACATTAGCTCTATTGGTGTACACTTTTTTCCACGACCTAGTGGACAACGAGACGTATTGTAAGATCCCGATTCCCGGTTAGCTTGAATTGCGTGCAATGCTCGCATTTCTTCTTTGGTTGATTGCTTGTTTGGTTCGTGATAGAGTCTAGATGTGTATGAGACACCACATTAAGATGAAAATACTTCTATGATATGCCATTTAGTTGTTGACTTGCTAAAGTCAAAGGTCGTAACTCGACGATAGTCGAAATGCGACGCGATTGAGAGTTTATTCGAGTTTTGTGTTCTTGACCTTGATTTGGTCCCATATCTTTACATGATGATTAAATAACATGTTTAGATGTGTTAGACTTCTAATTGGATGCATTCCATAAGTCTCGTGAAGTTTTGACGCCTCGAGAATATCAATTCTCCTTATCGCGTGGTTTGAGATTGAGCCGGGCGATTGTCTCGTCTTTCGGGAACTTATTTCCCCTATCTGTTGTTCATCATCTGAGAGGCATTCAGGCCTATTTTGTAGCCCTTTTAGGTGTTTACAATCATGGGTTGTTGCCCGTCGGTTTGTGGTTTCATTCGACGTTTCATTAGCGAGATGTCGCGCCTTGCGTCGGTTTTGCTCCGGGTTGTCTTGGGTGTTGTTTATGGGAGTTTAGACCCACTTTGAGGGTGGTTTGAGACTTGTTGTGATTAGTTAAGAGTATGAGTACATTAAGGGTTGAATTATAGGCCGTTTCGAGGCTTGAAGGCTTGCGATTGCATGCGGGAAGGACCGGATGCGAACGAGGATTGCGAAAACTTGCCAAGTGCTGAAAGGTGGACAAAGCGCTCGCATGGAAGGGGAGCCATGCGACCGCATCCTATGCTGTCCCTGTTACGGGATTTTTTGGTGAATTTGCTAAGTTATCCAACTTAACCCCACCCAAACCCATCCTAACCCACTCCTAAACCCTCCTAACTATCTTAGGGTATATCCTAAACATCTAATTGAGTTTTAGAGGGGGATTATTGGGGTTAATCAAAGGGAAACAACTACATCATTTAAAACCTAACCCACTTGCTTTCTAACCCTTATAAGCCACAAACACCCCACTTAACCTCTCATTTGCAGCCCTTATTCTTCAAAAACGTGGGAGACCTCTTAGAGAGCTTGAGAGGTGAGTTTCTAGGGTTCTTGAAGGTTCAACCATGGATTCCATAGCTTGGGGCCTCCATTCAACAATCAACACCATAGATTTGAAGAGGAGGTTGAGGAGAACAAGACCCATCACTTGGAATTTCGAAATTGGAACTTGAAAGGGCTGATTTGAGGTAAGTTTCTACCCCTCTTTCTCCTTCTTTTGGCTCCATTGACCCTAGGGAAACAATCATTCTTGCTAAGTGAGGTCAATGGATGCAATTTCTAGGGTTTGTAGAGATGCCATGAACCCTAGGTTTTTAAAGGTTGATTTAGCTTGGATGGACCTATGTGAGACCTTGATTTATATGAAATTCATATGTTAAGTGGTCTATTAAACATTGTTATGTGAATTGTTCATGTGTGTTGAGCATGATTGGTGAAGATACTTGGAAGAGGATTTTACCCAAATGTTGATTTGGCTTAATAAACATAGTTGTAAGTTTGATTAATATGTTATACATGTATAGTGTAGTATATTAATCCGGGTTATGTGATTTGATGATGTTTTGGAGAGTAGGATTGGTAAGGTGACTTAAATGAAATTATGCACAAATTGGCAAAATTGTTCTATGATGCATTGATAGGTGTTTTGTTGGGTTTATGTGAGTTCAATGAATATGGGAATATGGTTATCGGTGAAAGTTATGAACATAGGGGGGGATATTGTAGCCCAAGCTTCTATGCCCTAATTTTTGGAAAGTGTACATTAGACTCAACGGAGTCATTTTAAGTTTGATAACGTGCTTAACGAACTTGGGTTGAAATCCTACAACGATTGGATTTCGTTTGATTAATGTTGTGAAATGCATAGTCTCCAAACTTTAAATGGGATTATAATTATGATGACCTTATGGATTTTTATGCTTGGGAATTAAGCCCGAACGACTATTGGGATTTGGTTGTAAACTTTAATGAATTATTACGGTGTGGATTTATGAAACACAAAAGAATGAAATGTGTTAGTAAGACTCAATGGAGTCATTATAAGGCCAATAAAATGATAAAGAGCCTTGGGTCAAAACCCTACAATGTTTGGGTTTGTTTAGGTTATGTTTGTGCACACCGGGTTTTTGGTTTGTGTCCAATGACGACACTCATGTTATGGAGACTTATTAGAAGTATATCTTGAGCATGCTTGTTAGAGCATGGGACAATAGAGACCCATGTATGGTCACGAGAATATTTAAGAGAAGATTAAGAAAGAATTCTCTTCTTAAGGATTTTGGTTGCATGCATATAAAAGCACTTGTGAGAAAATGGTTACGGAATAGTCATGATGTTCTTGAGTATGGAATTGGTAATGTCGATCATGTATGACGATTAGGACTATGATTGAGTCCGGTGTACTTAAAATAAAGACTAAAATAATAAGTCTTGAATTGTGGATATTTTGAGACTAATGTAGTAGTCTTTGGTTTAATTTGAGTTGAGGATTATGGTAGACCTCACATTATGTCTTATTAAGCTTGTATGCTATACTTGACTTGGTTGATGACTTGAGGAATAATGAGTACCTCAATATGTCGTTTTTGAACTAAACTTGTAAGTTAGTTAAGAACATTGGTTATATGCAAATATATGCATTGTTCATGATACTTGGTAGAGCATTATGTCCTACTTGATTATATGCAAATATCTGCATGGATTATGGTATTTCGTGGAGCATTATGCCCTACTTGTTTATATGCAATTATGTGCATGGTTGATGAGATTGTTGTAGAGCATTATGTCCTACATGATTTAATGAGCCCGATAATAATGAACTTGGTCTCATTGGTTTATGCAAGTAAATATCTACTTGATAGTTTGGTTTAAAGTCCAGCTGGCGGGTTTGGTTGTTGTGTCGGCAATGGGACGATTCATAGTCTTTAGAAACAATCGCTATGAATCGTTGCATTGGTTCCCTTTCTCCTCACTATTTGGCCAATAGTGGGATGTGGTCTCGAGAGAGAGCCATCTAGCCTACTTTCGAGCTCCCATTTCTCATCCGGGGACTGGATGAATGTAACAGTACTCATTAAGGGAAACCGATGAGTTGAGATTATTTGGGGACGAAACCCCGTGGTATGATTGATTGGGTATTGAGCCGGATCTTGGTTTGAGATTGGATCTCATGGTAAGTTGGTTGGGTTTTGGACCGGATTTGGTTGTAACGGTTCGATTACGTTTTCTGTTACACATGTTTATTTATGAGCATTTATATGAAAGATATTATGCTACATGATTTATATGAGTTTATGTGCTTTAAAAATTAAGTACATGTTTCTTGTTGGTATACTAGCATGATACCATGATTTTTATATGATTGCACATTATGCCATGCCATGACATAATATGCCATATAGTTGCATTTAGAAACTTACTGGGTCATTATGACTCACTCTGTGTGATTGTTTTCCCTAGTGTGTGCGGTGATCCCGTTAAGTGCAGCGGCTTCGGATAACGACTTCTAGCAGGTGGTCTTCCAAGCCATAAGCTTGGGGTTATTTATTATTAATGTTGTTATTTATTTGTGAGGCTCGAATGTAAAGTTATGTAGACTTTACTTGGGTAGATTGTAGTATTATGTTATGGTTGTGTATTTGGGAGCCGGTTGTATAGCCGAGCCTTTGTATCCTTAGAATTTATTCCCGTTGTCATTTCGAGCATGTGTGGCTCGTTTATTCTAGCTTGTATTATTATTGTTCCTACCTCCGACAGTTTAGTCGGGAGTTCTTGGTTGGTGGTTTAGCCTTGATATTATATTGTTGTAGTTGAATTGTCCCTCCGGCATGTTGTAGCCGTTGAGTGGTGTTTATCAGGTTGGGATTTTGATAGTTGCCGGCCTTGGTTGCCGATGGTTTGTTGCGCGTGTCTAATGTTGCGTCACGTGCGTCGAATTTTTGGGCCGAGAGATTTACGATCTCTTTGGTTGACTATATTTAGGAGCTTGTTAGCTCGGGTCCCATTATGGTTTTGCTTCCGCAGGTTTTAGTTTTTGTTATCCTGTATCGCCGTTATGGCTATGTCTTCTTGTCTTGAGCTTGTTGGCTCGTCTTTTGGCTCGCACCATTATGCTTAGCAGGTGCTTGTCTGTCCCTTAGTTTGACCTGATGGCACGACCTTGGGATCTCGTCTTGGGATCCGGGTCGGGTCGTCACAGTTGGTATCAGAGCTATTGGTTAGCTATTTCGCCAGGATAGGTTCCTTGGCCTAGATGGGTTGGGTTTATTGTTGAGATTTTTAACGTCGAGTGTTCGTTGTAGGTATATTATGTCAGGAGCTTGGCGTGGAGCTAATTCTAGTAGATCTCGTTCGAGTACCGCTCGTGGTAATGAGAGAAGGGAAAACGTTAATGATTCGTGTGTGACTCCTCAACAAATGTTTAGAGGGGAAGACAATTCCACTATACTTGGGAGATTCTTGAAGTTGGAACCTGAGGGCTTCGAGGGAGAGCCCGATGCTTCTAAAGCAGAACATTGGCTAGAAAGTATGGAGAAGATCTTTGCAGTTATGGGTTGTACGTCAGAAGAGAAATGGAATTTATTGCGTTAGAACAAGGAGATATGACTGTGGCTCAGTATTCAGCGAAGTTCACAGAGTTGGCTCGTTACTATGATTACTTAGTACCAAATGAGGCTAAGAAGACCCACCGGTTTGTAAAAGGCCTAAGGATGAAATATTGTAGGCAGCTTATCCCATTACAGCTCACGGAGTACCGAGATGCTGTGAATTGTGCCTATGCGATGGAGTTGGAAATCGAAGAGTATGCTCCAAAGAGAACCTCGAGGGCTATTAAGAGTGATGATAATATTGGAGGGCCAGTAGCACCCCAGAAAGTTAATGAAGGAATCACACGTACTGGTAGACAGAGTGATGTTCCTACCTCTAGTCGGAGACGACGAGGCGGTGAGTTGATATGTAATTTTTGTATGAGGACAGGACATGCCGAGAACAGATGTTGGGGCAAGGCAGGAAAGTGCATTGCTTGTGGTGATAATCATGTTCGTAAGGATTGCCCGAAGATGAGAGTTAATCAGTTTGGGAGTACTAGTCGATAATCTGGTGGCTCCAACAGAGATGGTGATGGTTGGCCTAGAGTTTGAGGTCGTGTGCGCGTGGCAGTTGGCCATTGCGGAGTTTTGAAACCTATCTGAATAGGAAGGTATACTCTCGTATATATATATATATTTTTAGGAAACAGGGGCGGCACCCTGCACAATTTTATTAAAATAAGATAAAGGTACAAACTTAAGGGGGACAACCAGCCTTGCCCTTATAAATGGGAGGACAGAGGAGCCTTACCTCGAAAAGGAAATACAGAAGCGAAAAAAGAACAATCCAGACAAAAAAGAGAAAACCAACTACAAAAACGGACATTAAACAATACGAAGCCGAGGAAGACCGATGGCATCCAACCTGATATCACCACTGATAGTCTTAGGAATAGCAGAAGAAGACTGAAAATCAAAGCTCTGATTCTTATCCATAGCATAATTAGCTAAGCTATCAGCAACAGAGTTGGCTTCTCTAAAACAGTGCACAAAAGAAAAATTGTGAAGACGCTGCAAGGCAAGAAGGGCCCGGATAAAGTAAGCACAATTCCACGGAGGGGAGTGATCCAAAGTGAGACAACCAAAAATGCAAGCCGAATCCATCTCCACAATGGAATTATGGAACCCATTATCAGCCAACCAACGGACACCATGAAGAAGAGCACGGGCTTCAGCAACAGTGTTAGAACAATGACCAAAAAATAGAGCATAGCCAAACAGAACTATACCATCAGAATTTCTAACAATACCACCACCACCACCAAGACCAGGATTGCCCCTAGAACCACCATATGTATTGAGTTTAACAATGCCACTAGGAGGCTTACACCAAGCCACAGAAGAAACAGAGATTAATTTAGACTTGCCAACAATTAAAGCAGGACCATTCCAACGCAAACTCTTATAGTTCGCAGCCTGAAGGATACTCTGCAACTCATTTTGAATACACCAAATAACATTAGCAACAGAGTTACAAGTACCCTCAAACAAAGTAATATTCTGATGCTTCCAAATGTTCCACAAGATGATAGCCGGGAGCACAGCATAAATGATAGAACCCCCCTTCAACCACCAAGACATACATCGATGACGAATAGAGTGGCCAGAAGAGGATAAACCGTAAACATTATGGAAAAAGGACCAAACAGGAGCAACTATGTCACCTCCAATGAAGACATGCTCAAAAGTTTCTGAAGAGGAGGCTGAGCAACATAAACACTTGGACGCCAAGTTGAATCCTTTTTTCATTAAAGCTTCATCTAAAGGGAGACGACTCAGCAAGAGTTTCCAAACAAAAATGCTGATATGTTTCGGAATTAGACGGTGCCAAATGAACTTCGAGGAGAGTAATCTAGAATTAACCGACTGAGTAGATGAAGAGGCCGACTTGAGAGAGAACTTGCCATTAGCGTTAAGAGCCCAACAGGGAGTGTCATCCTCGGCAGTAAGGTGAATATGAGCCTCATTAATAGACTGGATAAGCTGGGCCGAGTTATTCATAGCAGCAGAATTAATGGAGAAATCATCAATGAATAAATCCCGAACAACAGAAAGGCTGGAATCAGGAGGCTTGGGGACAAGCTCAGGCAGCCAGCGATCATGCCAAATCGAGCAATCCCCCCTACCAATAATCCATAGAATACACGGCTCGGCTTTGGGCCTAGCTTGGAGAAGACGCCTGTAAAACCCTAGTTTATTTCTTGCTTGCTTATTGCATGAGTTCATACTTTCCTAATCATCATTAGTATGTTAACTTAGCTCACTTGTATGTTTAAAGTCGATAGCATGTTCATTGACGTCGTTTGGGATGCTCGTTTGCACCTTTCTTTCACGAGTTGCTTTGGAACTCGGGTTTGTGTTTTATGTGATAAACACTTGGATAAATGTTAGAAACCATTCTTAACATCATTAACACGCTTTAGATGTTGGTTGGATGCTAGTTGCATCGTCGGTTTGATTGCTAGTTTGATTCGAGCGTTAACCCTTCTCCGTTTGACCTTTTCGGTTGTTGTTCGGGAGTGTTTTTCCTAAGTTCTTAGCCTTGTTTGAGTAGGGTTTGATCATTGATTTACTTTGGTTATTGTTTAGAGGTGTTTAGGGTTGAATTCTAGACCATTTCGGGCTTTGGAGGACTTGAGGGTGCAAGAGGGAAAGACCTAGAACAACCAAGGGAGCGAAATGGAAAATTTGAGATTTGCTGAGACCATGCGCTCGCATGGGTTCACAACCATGCGACCGCATCAAGGCTTTTACTGGTTACGGGAATTTTCTGCATTCTTCAAAAGTTGACCAACCTAACCCCACCCAAACCCAACCTAACCCACCCTAAACCACCCTAGTTCGTCCTACACATCATCTCATGCATGCTTGACAAGTTTTAAGTGGTTTGGATGCATGTACAACACATGGCAAAGAAAGACCTCCAACATGCAAAGCCATGCATTGGACACCTTCCCCCACCCCACTTCAGCCATTGCATGACCAATACCTCCACTAAACCCACCATAATCAGTCTTCATCTTCCAAATTCGTGGCTGAACATTTCTTGAGAGTTATAGAGAGTTTATACAAGCTTCTTGAGTGATCAACAATGGTGGCCAAGCCTTGAGGAAGCCATTTCCAAAACCGATCGGTAGAAGTGAAGAGGAGAGCAAGGAGAACACATACCCAACCTTGCATGGACGTTTTTGTACTTCTTTTAGAGCTTGTTTAAGGTAAGTTACAACATCTCTTCTTATATGAGGTCAATGAGTGCACTTAGGGCTTTGTAGAGATGCCATGTTCTAGTTTATGCTATGTGATGAATTTGGGTTGTATGAACAGATTATAGACCTATTATAAACCATGATTTTAATGTTATATAGGTGTAGTAATGTATGATAGATCATGCTACTTTGTTGTTTAAGTGTTGGGAGCATATTGGATGAGATAGTTAGGCTTGTAGAGATGCCATGATCATGTATATGCTAAATGATGTATTTTGGGTTGTGTAAACAGATTATAATCAGGTTGTAAATCTTGGTTTTAATGTTATTTAAGTGTGATAATTTATGACAAATCACCCTACTTTGTTGTTTAAGCATTGGAAGCATGTTTGATGAAATAGTTAGACTTGTTGAGATGCTATGTTCACGTACATGCTAAATGTTACGTTTTTGATTGTATGATCAGATTATAAACAGGTTATAAACAGGTTATAAACCATGTTTAGGATGCTATTTATGTGTGATAATGTATGACAAATCACCCTACTTTGTTGTTTAAGCATTGGGAGCATGTTTAATGAAATAGTTAGACTTGTTGAGATGCTATGTTCACGTATATGCTAAAGGCTACATTTTTAGTTGTATGATCAGATTATAAACAGGTTGTAAACCATGTTTAGGATGCTATTAATGTGTGGTAATGTATGATAAATCACCCTACTTTGTTGTTTAAGTGTTGGGTGCATATTTGATGAAATGACAAGAATGTATATGCCTAGTTTGTGACTTTGATTCTATGTTTCATACTTGATTGTTTGATTGGGGTTTTATGGGTTTAATGACCTTAGTAACCTATTTAATTACGTTAGTATGGACATAGGAGAGTATTGAGGCCAATGGCTTCTATACCCTAATTTTGAAAGATTGACTATGACTCAACGGAGTTGACCATTGGGTTAGTATGACATTAAGGAGTAATAAGCCTAAGTCCTACGAATTTTGGGGTAGTATTAATGGGGGTTAAGCCTCCAAGCATTTTAAAGTGTATGAAGAACACTTGATGATTAGAGCCTTGATTTTATCTCTAATGTGATTATGTGCTAGTTGTGAATTAGAAGCATGACTAGATGATTGTAGAGTACATGCCTACTTATTTGAGCATATGAATATGAATTACGTGTGCTTGAAGTTTGAGTCCAGCTGGAGTCGGTTTGTTGAGTCTTTGGGGCGGGACGATACATCATCTTCACGAATTGTGAGATTCGTGATTTTGATGGATCGCCGCGCCGGATTGCACACACCCTCTATCGATGGCCACGGTAGGGAAGTAGTTGATCTTAGTTGTAGTATGGAAACATGACTTTGATAACTATCGGAACTTGAGCGGGGAAATGTCTCGGGGACGTCGATATCCATGAAAGGGATATCGAGGACACATAAGTTTGGCACATGTTTTTGCAGGAGCAACATGCGCAGAAAAAGGGTAACGATATCACCTCCCTTTTGTATGAATTGATTCACGAGTGCTTATATGTGAATAATGTGCTACGTGAATATAATATGATATGAAATGATGGTTGAATGATTTAATGAAATGTTATACTTGTTGATAACGTGATATTCAAGATTGTTAAGTATGAGTACCTTGACATGATTATTTATGAAATGTATATTATGCTATAACATGAATTGTTATTGTTGAGCATGATGCCATGACAGGAAGTTATGTTAGTAACTTGCTAAGTCTTTATGACTTACTTCTATTTGTTTTGATTGTTTTCCCTAGATCCGAGCCGAGCGAGCGGATCGAAGTGATTATCGTTTTACATTGAAGAAGCTTTGGCAAGGTTGCTACCTTGTAATATTAGTACCTTTTTCTTTTGGCAAGGACGACGGGGACATAAAGTTATATAAACTTTATGTGGGGTAGCAAGACTTGATTTGTTTAATTATTAGTACTTATGTTTATTATTTCTTAATCTTTTGAGAGCCGACATATGTTAGTCGTGCCTTGTATATTTATGTTGATCATGCTTAAGTTGTTTTTAACCATGTATTGGTTTGTTTAATATGTTTATTATCCGACATGTTTTAGCCGTTAAGCATGCTAGACTAGAGTTCTAGACTTAGTTTAATATTGGGTTCCGGCCGTAGCGTCGCCGATGACTTGATATATAATTGCCATAAATTGTCGTATGTGCCTATTGTTGCGTCACATGATTTTATTTTTGACCAAGAGATTCATTATCTCTAAGGTTGTATTAGTTTGAGCTTGTTAGCTCGGGCGCCACTGTTAATTATTATACGCTTCCGCATGTGTTAAAGTTTTTGGCGTACTGCCGTTATGGCCTTACCCACTATTTGCTATTTGTTTTCATTACGTGCCTTTTCAAGCGGCACGACCTCGGGGTCTCGTATTGGGACTCGGGTCGGGTCGCCACAACGCCGGCATATGTGAGACTCCGTAGAATTAACAACAGCCGGGTGAGAGGAGGAACAATACCGAGCAGTTAGAAAATCACTCCAAATGCTTTGTTGAGTTCGGAAGCGCCACCAAAGTTTGATCGAGAAAGATTGAAGGAGATCTTTCATCGAATAAATACCCAAACCTCCCTGAGAAATATGCTTACAACACGTAGACCATGCCACCCAATGAGATTTATTTCGGCCTTCGACATGCCCCCAAAAGAAGTTTGAAAACAGCCTATCAATACTTTTAATAACAGTCATAGGAGGATCGAGGACAGCCAAATGATACTAGGAAATAGAGTGCAACACATGATTTATCAAAGTAATACGGCCGGCTGGATTAAGAAAATTACAAATCCACGAACCCATTTTGTTTTGCAGCTTCAAGATAAGAGGATCAAAAAGGTTTTTCTTCTTCAGACCCATATAAAGAAGAGCAACCCAAGTAATTGATAGGAAGAGAACCAATCGAAGATTAAACACCGCCATGTCTTGAATTCGAGAAGAAGCGATCTGGGAAACAAAAAGCGCTTTCGCACCATTGATCAACTGCCCCGAGAGTTTCTCATATTCCTTAAAAATGGCCATATGCTTTCTGATCGATCGATTGTGCCCATTACAAAAAATAATAATGTCATCCGCGAAAGCAAGATGCTAGACAATAGGGCAACCACTAATAGTGGAATAAGCCAACGAAGAGTTTGAAGCATGAAGGTGAATGAGACTGCGACTAAGAACCTCCACAGCAATAATGAAGAGGCTTGGAGACAACGGATCCCCTTGGCGAAGACCTCGGGTGGAGTGGAAGAAACCAGAAGAAGACCCATTAATAAGGACCGAAAACCAATTATCCGAGATGATTCTCCAAATCAGGTCAATAACCGTCTCACTGAAACCAAATTTACGCAACACCGAGATAAGAAAGAACCAAGAAACCCTATCAAAAGCTTTACACATATCCAATTTTAAAACGATGTTGGCCCCCGAAACCTTCTTATCCAAGAAAGACATAAACTCCTGAGCTAACAGAATATTATCCTGAATGACCCGGCCTTTAGTGAAAGCACTTTGATTGCTAGAAATAATGCAAGGAAGAATTTTGGAGAGTCTCGAAGCCAGGAGTTTAGAAACGACCTTATTACAGAAATTGCAGAGGCTTATAGGGCGAAAATCATTGAAAGTAGTGGGATTATCAACTTTGGGAATAAGCGTAATGAGGGTACTAGTCCAGGAGCGGGGAAAAGAAAATCCCGCGAAAAACTCCAAAACAGCCTGATGCAAGTCTTTGCCAATAATATCCCAGCAAGATGAGAAAAAACATCCTGTAAACCCGTCAGGACCCGCCGCACTATCTCCACTAAGAGCATTCACTGTGGACTGAACTTCACCTATAGAAGGCGCAGCAGAAAGCTCTGTATTCCAGTCTTCAGAGATAAGGTGGGGAATTACATCCAGCATGGAATTATCACAAAGATGACTAGCTGAAAGTTGTTCCTCAAAATAATCAACAGCCTCTTTCTTAATATCAGATTCTTGATCCAGAATAGTACCATCCCTCTTACAAATGGTATGAATATAAAGGCGTCGACGAGCCTGTAAGATCCCGATTCCCGGTTAGCTTGAATTGCGTGCAAAGCTCGCATTTCCTCTTTCGTTGATTGCTTGTTTGGTTTGTAAGAGAGTCTAAATGTGTATGAGAGATCACATTAAGACTAAAACACTTTTAAGAGATGTCAAATAGTGGTTGACTTGTTAAAGTCAAAAGTCGTAACCCGACGATAGTCGAAATGCGACTCGAGTGAGAGCTTATTCGGGTTTTGTGTTCTGGACCTCGATTTGGTCCCAGATCTTTACATGATGATTAAATAACATGTTTATATGTGTTAGACTTCTAATTGGATGTATTCCATAAGTCTCGTGAAGTTTTGACGCCTCGAGAATAGCAATTCTCCTTATCGCGTAGTTTGAGATTGAGTCGAGGCGAGCGTCTTGCCTTTCGGGGAGCCTATTTCCCCTATCATTGAGCATCATCGAGAGGCGTTCAGGCCTATTTGTAGCCCTAATAGGTGTTTACAATCATGGGTTATTACGTCGGTTTGCGGTTTCGTTCGGCGTTTAGATAGCAAGTTGTTCGTCTTCGTCGGTTTTGCCCAGGTTGTTTCGGGTGTTGTTTATGGGAGTCTAGACCTACTTTAAAATTGGTTTGAGACTTGGATTGATTAGTTTAATGTTTGAGGACTTTAAGGATTCAATTGTAGGCCATTTTGGCTTGGAAGGACTCGAGAATGCATGCGGGAGGGTCGGGACCGAGCAAGGAATGAGCAAGGTGAAATGGTGAGCGGCTTTGATGCGGTCGCATCACCCACACCAGCGACGCATTGGTCCACTGAACCCAGTTCGGGATTTTGACCCTTTTACGCCTTGTCCGAGAAAATTAACCCTTAAACCCAATCTAAACCTATCCTAAACCCATCTACTTAAGCTAATACTAATCCTAAACATCTAATAGGAGATTAGGGGTTAATTAGTGGCTTGATTAGAGGATTTAATCCCTCATATATAAACCAAACAGCCGCTCTCTTTCTCTCATCTTTCGGCCAAGAATACGACTTCAACCCCTTTTCCTCTTACGAACTCAACAAGAGAACTTGAGAGAGAGCTTGAGAGAGTGATTCTAGGGCTCTTGAAGGGTCCCTCCTTGGTGGCCATTGGTATAGTCTTCTTCCCCAAGCTACACCTTGATTTTGAAGAGTAGGTTGAAGGGAACAACACCCATCTCAAGAATCCGAAATTTCGGGTTTCTAAGAGCTGGGTTTGGTAAGTTTCTACCTTAATTCTCTTGCTTTTGGGCTCCATTGACCCTAGGGAAACAATCATTTGTGCTATGTGAGGTCAATGGAAGCCATTGTTAGGGTTTATAGAAGAAGCATGAACCCTAGGTTTTCAAATTGATGATAGAATTGGATTGACTTATGTGAGACCATGATATATGTGAAATTCATGTTCTAACTAGTCTATTGGACTTGATTATGTTGATTATCCATGAGTTTTGATGTTGGTTTGGTTGAGATACTTGGAGGGTGTTTTGCCCAAATTTGGTTTAGCTTGCAAAATTATTGATGTGAGCTTGATTACTATGTTTTATATGCTTAATAGAGTATATCAAACCGGGTTGTATGATTTAATCATGAATTGGGAGTTATGATTGGTAAGATGAGCTAAATGAAATTGTGCTCAAAATGATGAATTTATTCTATGTTATATTAGTGAAGGTTTTGTCGGGTTTATGAGAGTTAAACGAACCCGGGATGATGGTTATTGTGGATAGTTATGAATATAGGGAGAATTGAGAACCATAGCCTCTATGCCCTAAAATTTTAGAAAGGGTAGATTAGACTCAACGGAGTCATTATAAGTTTGATTATGTGCTAATTGAACTTGGGTTGAAATCCTACGATGCTTGGATTTCGTCTAGTTAATGGAGTGAAGAACATAACTTCCAAACTTTAAATGGATGGTGATTGTAATGTGTTTTGTGGGTTTTTAGTCTTGGGAATTAAGCCCGAATGACTATTGAGATTTGGTTGTAAACCTTAAGAAATTATTACGGTGTGAATTTATAAAACACATAAAGAATGAAATGTGTTAGTAAGACTCAACGGAGTCGCAATAAGGCCAATAAAATGATAAAGAGCCTTGGGTTGAAACCCTACAATGTTTGGATTTGCTTGGGTTGTGTTTGTGCACACCGGGTCTTTGGTTTGTGTCCAATGGAGACATTCATTGTAAAACCCCGAACCTTCGTGTATTTGACTTTCTCGTGTTGCATGCTTTGTTGTTAATGCGTTGAGTGTTCGTCTTAGCATGTTAGCACTTAACTAGGTCTCATTGGAGTCTTAGTACCTTGCATATATGACTTATAATGTTCATCTTGATTATAGTATGCTTGGTTGAAAGTTTAGAAGCTTTGTTGCTTCGTTTGAGTCTTAGGGTTTCTCGTGTTTGCCTTCGTTGCTTGTATTGTTTGTGTTTCGTCTTGCGAGATGTTCATTTGAGTTCTAGACCATGTGTACTAGTATTTCTCATGCTTGCACAATCATTATTCATGGACTTGTTGCATTTGGAAATAAGATGACCAACTTATTACTTCTCAGATTCAGTCCGGTTTTTGGGCGAACTTCGGGAAAATTCTGGTACCAATCTGCTAAAGAGAATTTTCTACAACATTAGTATGGTTTACCTACATATGTTAGGATACTCCCTGTAAAATATGGTATTTTTCCAAGGTGTATAAGTACCTCATTTAGGTCTTGACTTACGGCTGTGCCAGAATTATGTTTTCAGGAAATCAGCTTCTGTACTTGAACTTGTAGTAGCCATATTTTGATGAATATAAGTCCAAATTGTGAGATATTTATGGTCGATTTTACAAGATTGACTGTCTGTTTTCCAAATTCTGGTTTGTGACATTTTTTGAGTGTTTTGGCTATTGACCCTTGTGCCCTTGCCCTTGGCCGACCAAAGTGAGTCTAAGCCCTCATTGTTGACTCTTCTTCACCCCTTTTAGACCCTTGGATCATTGCTTATCAATGGCTTGCAAGCCATAGCCAATAGAAAGCCAAATAACCTCCTTCACTTGGATTGGGGTGTTGTTGGCAAGTATATAAGCTTAAGTTCAGCCTTTCAGCCATTGTTGATCAAAATCAAACCAGAGAATCGAGCTTGGACCACAAATTTCGTCCATGGAGGTCACCCCAACTTGAGAGAGCGTTCGGAGATCCGGTGGTCCGATCGGCGATCGAGACCGCAAATCGAAGACCTTGATCTTCTCTACAACAATCCTTGCCTTGATCATCCATTCATCCATTAATCTTAGGACTAAGGTGCGTTGAGAAATCCCGAGATTTTCATGTTCAATAAAGTAACATGACCCCTTCATTATAGTTGTAATATTGATGATTATGAACATCTTTTGTGAAGACAAAACCTCCAATTCAACATATATAATATGTGTAGGATTTTATGAAATCTCTATGAAGTTGTGATTTTGACATTTTGTAAAGCATGAATGTTGTTTATAATGAGCTTAGGAATAACTCTTGTGAAAGAATAAGTTTCAATTCAAGGTTTAACAAAATCTCCGATTCTAGGGTTTGAAACTTCGGGATTGTGTTTAAGGCTAGTTTAAGATCATGAACGGCCTAGTTATCGAGTTCTAAATGAAAGGAGAACTTAGGAAAGGGCAATGTGATGCATAGAGTATCAATGCTCAACTTGGTTGAATTTTAGTAAAACTCACCGGAGTTGAAATTAGGGAGTTATTGAACAATACCGACTCCACATTCAATCCCTACGATGTTTGTAGTGCGTTAGACTAATATATTAGCTTACGTGACTTTGGGATGGATTGAAGGGCATGTTTGATATGAGTGATTATAAGACTCAATCGAGTTCTTATGTGGTTTATGTGATTGTGTGAAGCAAATGCACAATTGAGAGCATGTTGTAGAATGATGTATCTACTTGACAGTTGAATTCGCTCTTGTCGAATTCCTACTTGATTCTTTAATGAGTAAAAACACCTACTTGTTGAATAATGAATTTGAGAACTATTCTATGAGAGATTTGGATTGGGGCTTTCTTAGTACTCTATACATGGAGTCTACTTGTATAAGTTGTTAGGATGACCATGTTGTTATCTAAGACTCACCGGTATGGTTTGACCTTACGGGTTATTACCGCTCTAGTGTTGCTTAAGTCTTTGACTACCATCGACTTTTGTGTTATTGAATGAGTTACTACTCTAGGAAGAGTTTAGTAAATGGCTTCATGATCCGAGACTAACGGAGTAGTCTTGGATAGTACTAATGGGACTGATGGTTAAGTTGTGACTTTGTTGAATTTCATAGGTGAATATGGAATCGTGTATATTTTATATTATGACTAAATGCATGATTTCCTACCTTGTCAAGAATTGATTCTTTTATGTGTTTCTATGATATGACTTATGAGCATATTGAATGTATTTGCCTTCGTGTCGATCGTTCTCTGATTAATGAATTGTGGTGAACTTGGATTCTACTATTAAGTGGAATTATGAATCAAAATTGAACTAAGCTTGATTTCACAATAATCAACTTGGGCTTCCCTTATATAATTGACTTGGGACTTGAACTAAGATTCCTAAATGGAATGAGAACCTTGCTATGCCTCAAACGAGAACATAGAAAAGAGTCTTGGGACACATATAGTGTTCAAACTCTATTTGGTTGGAATTGTAGTAAAGACTCAAGCAGTCGAGTTAAGGAACAATTGAACCTTACGAGGATCGTGGTGAGATCCTATGACAATTATATTCAGTTGACTAGATCACTAGCTTTTGGGACTTGAATTGAATAGAGTGAACAAACTTGGCACTTATGATTTAGAGACTCAAATGAGTTCCTATTGTGGTTTTGTGATTTATGTAACAATGTGCATAATCGTATGAGTTTAGTAGGTCATTATATCTACTTGAGAATTAGCAAGTAAACATCTACTTGTGCATTGCATATAAGTCCGGTGGCATTACTTGAGTTTTCTTGATGATGGTGGGGACGATGCATTGCCTTCACGAATTATGGGATTCGTGATTGTAATGTATCGCCGTCTGGGATTCGGGTTTCACACACACCTCCCTGCTAGCTACGGTGGGAAGTAGCCCTTTGTCGTAACCAATTGAGCACAAAGGCTAGTGCTATTTTCACGAGAAGAGCTCGGACCGAGAAAGAGCTCGGTACTTTGATACTGAACACGGGTATCAGCGGCACGATATGATTAACGATTGTGATTGCGGGAGCGACACAACGGCGGTGATTTGGTACCTTCTCTATCCTTTATGTGGCTTACTATGAGCACTTATGTGATAACAAAGTGTTAGTTGAACATGAGATCTTATTGACCATGTTTGTATGGGCTGATGTTATATGAGAGATTTGATGTGTATATATATAGATATGCACACTTATACATGATGATTGTATGAGAGATTTTATATGTATATATAGAGATATACGTACTTATATATGAGATATTTATGAGAGATTTGATATGTATATTTAGAGATATATGCATCTTGATATAGGTGTATATATATAAATATGCACCCTTACGTGATGATTATATGAATAGCTTGATTAGTATATATGATGATATATATATATACTTGCATATGATGTTTTGTGGGAACTACCTTCTAATTCATTTGATTTGTGTTTGAACAGGGAATTACACCTGGTTCATTTGGACGGTTTAGTAAGTGAGAAGAAATGAATATCTTGTGGAGTAACTAAATGATACGACGCCTCTTCACGGGTTTTTACGTCATTTGTAAAATGGCATGATGATTATTTTATGTTACATAATTATATGTTACATATCTCTTGTAGTAGCGTCTTGGGTCATTATGACTCATTCCGTACTTTGTTTTCTAGTTGCGACCAATTGGTAGCCACGTTGAGACCGAGTAGATCGTGATTTGCGGTCTTGCGCTGATCGATGATCAAGATTAGATCTTGTGGTTCGTGTTTGTAGCGTAACTCTCCCAGAGTAGCGACTTTTGGAGTCCTGTTCCCTTTTAGCATTGTCATTGATATCATGTACATTGCTATTCTTGTGAGATCGATATTTTGTAAAGTTATTTAGACTTTACAGTCGGGTATATACTTGGGTATTTGTGTTAGTTCTTTCTTGGGCCGACGTGTTGTGTCGTGCCTTGTTCGTGGTTTCGTATTTATTTCAGTTGTCTCCCGGGCACTTATAGCTTTAGGGCATTTCTTTATCCTACTTCTTATAGTTGTTGGTTGACCCCGGTATGCTTTAGCCGTTGGGTAATTGATATATGAGGTTGGTTCCTTGTTGAAACGCCGGCCTGGAGTGCCGATGGTTTGTTCGGCGTGCGCAATGTTGCGACAGCGAGTTTTGTTTCCTCCTTTGAGAGATAATGTCTCTCTTGGTTTCATATCGTCGGTTTGAGCTTCATAGCTTGGGACTTCTTTTCTTATATTGCTTCCGTGATTCGATTTTTGAAATAACGTATTTTAGTGCGGCATTATGTTCATGTTTAGAGCGAGTTTGCTCGACTGTTTGACTAGCACTACTGTTTAACAAGTGCTTGTCCTCTTCTTAAGTTGGTTCCAGCGGCACGACCTTGGGATTTCGTGTTGGAATCCGGGTCGGGTCGTTACATTCATTGTATGAAGATTTATTAGAAATATGTTTTAAGCATGCTTGTTAGAGCATGGGACAATAGAGACCCACATAAGGTCACGAGAATATTTAAGAGAAGATTAAGATAGAATTATCTTCTTAAGGATTTTGGTTGGGTGTATGTGAAATCCTTTGTAAGAAGTGACTACGGAGTAGTCATGTTGTTTTTGGTGTATAGAATTGGTAACATCGATCATGTATGACGATTAGGACTATGATTGAGTCCGGTGTACTTAAAATAAAAGACTAATATAATAAGTCTTGAATTGTGGATATATTGAGACTAGCGTAGTAGTCTTGGTTTGGTTTGAGTTGAGGATTATGGAAGACCTTACATTATATTTTATTAAGCTTGTAAGCTATACTTGACTGGGTTGATGACTTGAGGAATAATGAATACCTCAATATGTTGTTTTTAAACTAAACTTGTAAGTTAGTTGAACACAATGGTTATATGCAAATATATGCATTGTTCATGATGTTTGGTAGAGCATTATGTCCTACTTGATTTTATGCAATTATATGCATGGTTTATGAGATTTCGTAGAGCATTATGGCCTACGTGGTTATATGCAAATATGTGCATGGATTATGGATTTTGTGGAGCATTATGCCCTATTTGTTTATGTGCAATTATGTGCATGGTTTATGAGTTGTTGTAGAGCATTATGTCCTACATGATTTAATGAGTCCGATAATTATGAATTTGGTCTCATTGATTTATGCAAGTAAATATCTACTTGATGGTTTGGTTTAAAGTCCAGCTGGCGGGTTTTGGTTGTTGTGTCGGCAATGGGACGATTCATAGCCTTTGGGAACAATCGCTACGAATCGTTGCATTGGGTCCTTTTTGTCCTCACTATTTGGCCAATAGTGGGATGTGATCTCGAGTTATGCCATCTAGCGACATCGAGCTCTCATTTCTCATCCGGAGGCTGGATGAATGTAAGCGAGTACTCATTAAGGGAAAGCCGATGAGTTGAGATTATTTGGGGAGGAAACCCAGTGGTATGATTGATTGGGAATGAGCCGAATCATGGTTTGAGATTTGATATCATGGTAAGTTGGTTGGGTTTTGAACCCGGATTTGATAGTAACGGTTCAATTACGTTTACTGTTACACATGTTTATTTATGAGCATTTATATGAAAGATAAAATGCTACTTGATTTATGTGAGTTTATGCGCTTTAAAAAGTAAGTACATGTTTCATGATGGTATACTAGCATGATACCATGATTTTATATGATTTGTATTTGCCATGCCATGTCATAATATGCTTGCCACATGTTGCATTTAGAAACTTCTTGTGATTGTCATTTAGTGTGACTCAGTGTTTTCCCTAGTGTGTGCACGGTGATCCCGTTAGTGGCCTTGGCCCGGATAACGACTTTTAGCAGTGGTCTTCCAAGTCAAAAGCTTGGAGTTATTTATTATTATGTTGTATTTATTGTGAGGCTCGAATGTAAAGTTATGTAGACTTTACTTGGGTAGATGATAGTGTTATATTATGGTTGTGTATTTGGGAGCCGGTTGTATTGCCGAGCATTTGCACCCTTAGTATTTATTTCCTTTGTCGTTTCGAGCATGTGTGGCTCGTTTATTCTAGTTGTGGTATATTGTTGTTCCTACCTCCGATAGTTTTAGTCGTAAGGTTTTGTTGGTGGTTTAACATTGATTATATGGTTATAGTGAATTGTTCCTCCGGCATGTTATAGCCGTTGGCGTTGTTTATCGAGGTTGGGATTTTGTGCATTCTTAGGCCTTGGTTGCTTGGGGGTTTGTTGTGCGTGTCTAATGTTGCGTCACGCGCGTCGAATTTTTGGGCCGAGAGATTTACCATCTCTTTGGTTGTTTATATTTAAGAGCTTGTTAGCTCGGGTTCCATTATGGTTTTGCTTCCGCAGGTTTTAGGTTTTGATTTTCTTGTATTGCCGTTATGGCTTTACCTTCTGTTTTGAGCTTGTTGGCTCGTCTTTGACTCGCACCATTATGCTTAGCAGGTGCTTATGCATCTCTTAGTTTGTCACGATGGCACGACCTTGGGATCTCGTATTGAGATCGGGTCAGTCATAATCCTTCTACAATGAAGAGTGGAAGGTTTTGGAATTATTATGCCTTCTTGCAACCATTTAATCCTCGACCTGTTTCCAAGCGCTTCCTCCGAGAAAGACAAGATCATTTTCGGCAGGAGAGCTTTCATCGGAAGCAGGCGATTATCCGAAAGGATTGAGCTCATAAAATAATTCCTTTTCCATAACTTCAACCTCGGCATGAGGAAGTAAAAATATTACCAAAAACATTTTTATTCCAAGTACGAAGGGCATTTTTAACCGACTTGAGCTTGAGAGCAAACCGAACCATAGGGAGGCCAGAGAAGCAACACCCCAATTGAGCACCACATCTGAAAAGTGGAATGAGAAGTCCATGTGTTAAGAAATCTAAAAGATGTAGGCTGCAATCTAGAACCCGGGAATAGTGAAGCAAAATAAGCATGATCAGAGCAAGAATGCAGTGAGATGCTGAAAAGAAGGAAGAAGGGGAACATATGAAGCCATCTGCAATTACCCAAGAAGCGGCCGATACAGTTGAAAATAGTAGAACCACCACCTGTTTATTCCACCAAATGGCGGGTACCGAATAACCAAGATCAGAGAGTCCGAAGCCGATATAAGCAAGAGTGAAAATCCAAAGCCCTCACGGTCCCATCCATTACCACCCGATTTTTGTATGATATTAAAATCACCTCAGACTAGCCACGAATTATCCCCATAGAAGAACTAATGTCAATGAGCTCGTTCCATAAATCCGACGATCAATAGTATCACA
>CM028379.1:130304705-130357280 GCA_013146195.2 Codonopsis lanceolata | reverse complement strand
AATCTCAATACGAGATCCCAAGGTCGCTGCATCGACAAACTAAGAGACGCACAAGCACCGCTAAGCATAATGGTGCGAGTCAAAAGACGAGCCAACAAATCACCAAACAGAAAAAGCCATAACGGAATACGAAAATAAACCAAACCTGCAAGCAAAACCATAATGGGACCCGAGCTATCAAGCTCCTAAATATAAACAACCAAAGAGATAGTAAATCTCGGCCCAAAATTCGACGCGGACGCAACATTAGACACGCACAACAAACCATCCAACCAAGGCCGGCAAATGCATCAAAATCCCAACCTGATAAACAACACTCAACGGCTATAACATGCCGGAGGAACAATTCACTATAACCATATAATCAATGCTAAACCACCAACCAAACCTCACGACTAAAACTATCGGAGGTAGGAACAACAATATACCACAACTAGAATAAACGAGCCACACATGCTCGAAACAACAAAGGAAATAAATACTAAGGGTACAAATGCTCTCGGAATACAACCGGCTCCCAAATACACAACCATAATATATACACTAATCTACCCAAGTAAAGTCTACATAACTTTACATTCGAGCCTCACAATAAATACAACATAATAATAAATAACTCCAAGCTTTTGACTTGGAAGACCACCGCTAAAGTCGTTATCCGAAGCCGCTGCATTCAACGGGATCACCGCACACACTAGGGAAAACAATCACACGAGGTGAGTCATATGACCCAAGAAGTTTCTAAATGCAACATGTGGCATATTATGACATGGCATGGCATAAATGCACAATCATATAAAATCGTGGTATCATGCTAGTATACCATCATGAAACATGTACTTAATTTTAAAAGCACATAAGCTCACATAAATCAAGTAGCATTTTATCTTTCATATAAATGCTCATAAATAATCATGTGTAATAAAGATCGTGTAATCGAACCGTTTAATCAAATCCGGGTTCAAAACCCAACCAACTTACCATGAGATCCAATCTCAAACCATGATCCGGGCTAAATTCCCAATCAATCATACCACAGGGTTCCGTCCCCAATAATCACAACTCATCAATTTCCTTTAATGAGTACTTGCGTTACATTCATCCAATCTCCGGATGAGAAATGAGAGCTTCGATGTCTAGCTAGATGGCATAACTCGAGATCACATCCCACTATTGGCCAAATAGTGAGGAGAAAAAGGACCCAATCAAGCGATTCATAGCAATTGTTCCCAAAGACTATGAATCGTCCCATTGCCGACACAACAACCAAACCCGCCCATTGGACTTTAAACCAAACGATCAAGTATATATTTACTTGCATAAACCAATGAGACCAAGTTCATAATTATCGGACTCATTAAACCATATAGGACATAATGCTCTACAACAATCTCATAAACCATGCACATAATTGCATATAAACAAGTAGGGCATAATGCTCCACAAAATTCCATAATCCATGCACATATTTGCATATAACCACGTAGGACATAATGCTCTGAAATCTTGTAAACCATGCATATAATATGCATAAAATCAAGTAGGACATAATTCTCTAGCAAACATCATGAACAATCATATATTTGCATATAACCATTGTGTCCAACTAACTTACAAGTTTAGTTTGAAACTACATATTGAGGTACTTATTGTTCCTCAAGTCATCAACTTGATCAAAGTATAGCTTACAAGCAATAAAATATAATGTGAGGTCTTCCCTAATCCTCAACTCAACTCAAACCCAAGACTACTACTAGTCTCAAAATATCCACAATTCAAGACTTATTATTTTAGTCTTTATTTTAAGTACACGGACTCAATTATAGTCCTAATCGTCACACATGATCGATAACACCAACCCCATACTCAAAAACATCATGACTACTCCGTAGTCACTTTCTCTAAATGTTTTCATATACGCAACAAAAACCCTTGAGAAGAGGATTCTATCTTAATCTTCTCTTAAATATTCTCGTGACCTTATATGGGTCTCCATTGTCCCATGCTCTAACAAGCATGCTTAAAATATATTTCTAGTTCATCTCCATAACATAAGTGTCGCCATAGGACACAACCAAAAACCCAGTGCGCACAAATATAACCAAAACAAACCCAAACATTGTAGGTTTTAACCCAAGGCTCTTTATCATTTTATTAGCCTTATAACGACTCGTTGAGTCTTACTAACACATTTCATTCTTTATGTGTTTTATAACTCCACACGAAATATTTCATTAAAGTTCACAACCAAATCCCAATAGTCGTTCGGGCTTAATTCCCAAGACTAAAAATCCATAAAGTTTATCGTAATTATAATTTCATTTAAAGTTTGGAGACTAAGCATTTCACAACATTAATCAAACGAAATCCAATCGTCGTAGGATTTCAACCCAAGCTCGAACTTATAAGCACATTATCCAATTTAACTTATAATGACTCCAGTTGTCCTCAATAACCCTATAGCAACTAACATCAATCCAATTTACACTTTCCAAAATTTAGGGCATAGAAGCCATGGTCCTCAATAACCTCTATATTCATGAACAAATTTACCAATGCCATCCTCCCAAGCATAATTTCCTTTAAGTTTAACTCACATAAACCCAACAAAACCAATCCCACTCAATAGAACAAATTTCAATTTGTCGCACAACCCGCAACTAACATCAATAGTCACCTTACCAATCCCACTCTCCAAAACCATGTGTCACAACCGTTTAATTTCACATATCAACAACTATGTTTATTAACATTTCATAACATTTTTAGCTTTCCCTTGACCAATAAGTCACCTTACCAATCCCACTCTCCAAAACAATTCCATAACACAAGCATGTGTAACATACTAATCAAGCTTTCAATAGGTTCATCCAACTATATCAACACAGAAAACCTAGGGTTCATGGCATCTCTAGCAACCCTAGAAATTGCTTCCATTGATCCCATAGCATATGAATTTCACCTTACTAATGGAGCCAAGGTCCTACAAGTCACAATCCCGAAATTCCAATTGGTGGGTGTTGTTCCCTTCAATCCCTCTTCAAAACTATGGTGTAGCTTGAGAAATGAAGGTCCCAAGCTATGGCCTCCAAGATTGGGCACTCAAGAACCCTAGAAATTGCCTCTCCCAAGCTCTCTCACGTTTTTGTGGAGTGTAGGCGTAAAATGGGAGGAAGAAGTCGTTCTCTTGGTGAATAAATGAGAGAGAGTGTGTGAGTTTTGATTTTTATATGGGGATTAATTCTCTTAATCAACTCACTAATCCACCTCTAAATCCTCTAATAATGTTTAGGAAAAGTCTTAGGTTAGTTAGGAAGGTTTAGGATTAGTTTAGGATGGGTTTGGGTGGGTAGAAATTGGTCAACAATTCAAATTTTCACAAAAACCCGTAACAGGGCTGCCAGGGACCCTTGCGGTCGCATCATGGAAGCATGATGCGAGCGCATCACACTATTCATCACTAAAAACCCCTTTGTTGATTCCTTGCTCGGTTTCGCTGCTCGTTCCGCATGCATCCTCGAGCCTTAAAGCTTCGAAATGGCTCACAATTGAACCCTTAAAGTCCTCAAACATTAAACTAATCCATCCAAGTCTCAAACCAATTTTAAAGTAGGTCTAGACTCCCATAAACAACACCCGAAACAACCCGGGGCAAAACCGGCGCAAGACGTAACAACTTACTATCGAAACGTCGAATGAAACCACAAACCGACGGGTAATAACCCATGATTGTAAACACCTATTAGGGCTACAAAATAGGCCTGAATGCCTCTCAGATGATGCTCAATGATAAGGGAAATAGGCTCCTCGAAAGGACGAGGACGTTCGCGGCTCAATCTCAAACTACGCGATAAGGAGAATTGCTATTCTCGAGGCGCCAAAACTTCACGAGACTTATGGAATACATCCAATTAGAAGTCTAACACATCTAAACATGTTATTTAATCATCATGTAAAGATCTGGGACCAAATCGAGGTCCAGAACACAAAACCCGAATAAACTCTCAATCGCGTCGCATTTCGACTATCGTCGGGTTACGACTTTTGACTTTAACAAGTCAACCACTATATGACATCTCCTAAAAGTGTTTTAGCCTTAATATGGTCTCTCATACACATTTAGACTCTCTCACAACCAAACGAGAAATCAACCAAAGAAGAAATGTGAGCATTGCACGCAATTCAAGCTAACCGGGAATCGGGATCTTACTGATTTCCTTGAGAGTCGCTTCAAAACTTTTGGCGCTGCTTTTGGTCCTTCTGTTACGTTTCGTTAGGTCCGTTTCTTTCCTGCACTCTGAAAATTCTACACAAACTTTTAAACTAAATTATTATCAACATAAATACAACACTAAGATGCTTTTCTCCCCCAAACTTGAATTATGCCATACTGGAAAACATTTTAATTAAATGTCCATAATTAAATAAGATGGAGAACATCATATTTAAATTACACTACGAAAGCAAATAAAATTTCATCAAAGTGGGTTGCCTCCCACCTAGCGCACTTGTTTAACGTCTTTGTCTCGACCCAACCGCAAACCTAATCTCTGGGGTTCATTGTCGTAGACGAATGAGTTCTATTGTTCTCTCAACCGACATGGGTTCAAGGTACGATTTGAGCTCTGTGACCATTAACTTTAAATATCTCATTGGTCTGGGTTGTTGATATCAATAGCTCTATGTGGATAAATTCAAACTATAATGAAAGGACTGCACTATTTGGATTTTAATTTTCCCGAAAATAATCTGAGTCTAGAATTTAAAAAGAATTACCTTTAATCCTGGATGAAACATCTTGTTGGCTAGTCCCATATCATGGTATTTCTTGGTCTTTTCTTTATAAGTTTTTTGCATTTTCATACGAATTTAGCCTATGCTCTTCTAATTCATTTAATCGAAAAGTCTTTCTTCACCGTACCAAAGTTAAGTCAAGGTTAAGAGCTTTAATGGCCCAATAGGCCTTGTGTTCAATCTCTACTAGCAAATGACAGGCTTTGCCATACTGTGAGGTTCCTGGTGCGACCCTCCTGGATGGGGTGCTGCACCCGTGACGCGGGATGGACACCACCGCTCTCGCTCCACCCTCCCTTGTTTAGTGGGAAGACGAAATCAAAAGTGCGAGAGGAGTGCTGTCTATGTTAGCACGTTTGAATGTGCCTCGGTTGCCTTTAGTGGATTTTGTATCCAATATGGGAACTTACGGTTTCACGCATCAAGTTAAACCTTTTTTAGGGGATACCAGGATATGGGAATGCATTACCCTTTCATTCCCATTTTCCCTTTTTTAGGGGAAAACGGGAAAGTGCAAAAAAGGATATTGCGACGCCACCACTATGGATTTTATTAAAAATAGCCTTATGGCCCGTTCAGATCATTATGGGAGCTTTGGGTTTCCCACATCAAGTTATCCCTTTTTTAGGGGATACCAGGATATGGGAATACATCACCCTTCCATTCCCATTTCTCCCTTTTTTAGGGGAGAACGGGAAAGTGCAAAGAAGGAATGTTGCGAGGCCCCACTAGATCCGAAAGTTTTAGAGTCGCCATCTTTATTTTAAGGCAAATAAAGCAAAACCAAATAAAAGAAAAATAAACCAGAGAAAAAGAAAACGGGTTCGGAGGCTAAGTTACGAGTTGGGAAGGTGCTAGTCACCCAACTCGCCCTTTCGGTCTCTAAAGTGGTTTTTGGCTGAAGTATGCTTATTGTTATATTTATTTTGCAAATAAATAAAGTATTAAAAGATAGGAAATTAAAACAAATACATCCGTGGCTACATTATTTACGGACTCGCAGCCATTTCCTTACAATAATTACAGACATATTTAAGAATATTTGGTCATTATAACGACTCTTTTACATACTATTTCATATTCTAATCCGGGCAGCACAACAGCTTATATTGGCTACATTGTGCCGGATTTAAATAACAATTTTAAAATAAATAAAAGATAGAAAAGTAAATAAAAACAATAAATAACGCCCTTAAAGGTTTTACCTTTTAGAGCGGTGGTGTGCTCGCTCTGTCCTTCAGGGAGAGGGAGTCTTTTTTGTTGTTTGTTGTGTGGTTGTTGTTTTGATTTGGGTAGAGTGACTGCTTATTTCGAAGACTTTTAGCTTGTCAACTCAGGCAGAGTGACAGCTTATTTTGGTAGGTTTTGGTCTTTTTGGTTGGGCGGAATAACTGCTTAGTTTTTTGGTTTTTCGGCTCGTTACTCGGGCAGAGTAACGGCTTACTTTGGGATTTTTGGGTCGGGGAAGTGAGGTGGATACCTAACAACTAGGCTAGGGATCACTTATAACCTATGGATATTTATTTTGGCGGAGTTTGGACGGGGTTTGGAGACTTTAGGGGTTTCCACTCACCTATCTCACACCTCTCGTACTAATATTATCGAAGGAACGGAGAGATAGAACTTCGTTGCGATTTTTATCGCGGAGACTGAACAACTGAAATGAGGAGCCGGGGTCTCCTATTTATAGTTGAGAAGCAGGGACTCGGCTGGCATTTCCGGATTTCTTCAAGCAACTTCAGCCAGTTGTACCGCGAGCTTCGAACCTTGTACATTTCGGCCACTAAGAGAGCTATAGTGAATTCCCATGGTGCGGCCAAGGAGACCCTTGGTGCGGCACCACTAGCATGATGTGGTGGCACCAAGGCCCTTGGTGCGACACCTTCTTTACTATTTAAGTTTGTTTTTTCACACTTTCACCCCTCGCAGTTCACTGTTTCGCGCATCCTGCTTTGCCTTTCGCATTTTTAACTCCTGTAACTTGACATTTGTTAAGTTTTGACAGTTCTTGATATCTTATGTCAGAGTCACATACCAGGGGTACGAAATTGGGGTGTCTACAGAGCCCCTCAACGATGGAGTCTACGGGTAACCCAAGGCTTACTGAGTAGACGAACATCGTTGATAAACAATAGACTCTTCAATTTCATTCATTTAAAAACGGGAGAATGTAATTGGTAGCAGTTATAATGCACAGTTTATTATGCTATCCAAACTCCATAACCTAGACATTTTTAGTCGGTTATAAAAGGTTATCGTAGTTTTTAAGCAAATATGATTTTAAAGTGCTCTGATGGTCGGACCTACTAATGTAGGCTGCCTACGTATTCCCTATTAAAGGAAATCAGACCAAATGTAGTTCAGGCCAAAAACCTAAACTACAACCAAGTGAGGATGTCATGTTCTTCGGGTCAAGCCCGATCGAGAACACAACAGGAAAAAGATTTTTGTGTTTTTCAAAAAAGTCGTATTCAACAGTCGAGAACGGCCATCAAATATGGTATGAAGATTTGAATGTTTTTCGGGAACCACATTTCAACCGGTCAATATCTTGTCATTGAAACATGTTAAGAAGAATTTTCAAAACTGTGTCTGGCTGGTCGATGCCTTGTTTCCAAACATAACCAGAAAACTTTCAAATTTCCAGAAAACTGCACTCGACCGATAAAAATCCGTCGTCGAGCACGACAAAGAAAACTTTTCTTCAAGTATTTTCGAAAATTGTGAAGTGGGAAACATTCTTTTTCCTTTCCCTTTTTTTTTTCTCTCTCTCTGTTGTTTTTTTTTCTTCAAATATTCCTCTTTTTTGTGTTTTTTGAAATATTCCTCTTTTTTTTGTTTTTGAAATATTCATCATCTTTTTTTTTTGTGTTTTTTGTTTTGTGTTTTTTTTTAATTTTATTTTTGTTGTGATGGTCGTGCCTACCGAAATAGGCAACCTACGTATCCTTATCCAAGGAATCAGACCAAACGTAGTTCACCTCTACTGGGGATCAAGTGTTGTAATGCAGACAAGTGTTATGCGAAAAGATAGTCGTAATATCCATTACAACCTAATGAAAATAGCGCATATCAAAATGCAAAACCCATTGCATCGCAACACTAAACGCAATATCCATTGCGTTGACACAAAACTGAATGCAATATCCATTGCAGAAAACAGATGCAATATCCATTGCATCGGAACACAAAACGCAATATCCATTGCCGACAAAACTTAATGCAATATCCATTGCATTAACACAGAAAATGGATGCAATATCCATTGCATCGCAACACAAAATGCAATATCCATTGCGTCGACACAAAACTTAATGTAATATCCATTGCATTAACACGGAAAGCAAATGCAATATCCATTGCATCGCGACACAAAACGCAATATCCATTGCGTCGACACAAAACTTAATGCAATATCCATTGCATTAACACGAAAAGCAGATGCAATATCCATTGCATCGCGACACAAAACGCAATATCCATTGCGTCGACACAAAACTTAATGCAATATCCATTGCAGAAAACAGATGCAATATCCATTGCATCGGAACACAAAACGCAATATCCATTGCGTCGACATAAAACTTAATGCAATATCCATTGCATTAACACAGAAAATGGATGCAATATCCATTGCATCGCAACACAAAACGCAATATCCATTGCGTCGACATAAAACTTAATGCAATATCCATTGCATTAACACGGAAAGCAGATGCAATATCCATTGCAGCGCGACACAAAACGCAATATCGATTGCGTCGACACAAAACTTAATGCAATATCCATTGCATTAACACGAAAAGCAGATGCAATATCCATTGCATCGAGACACAAAACGCAATATCCATTGCGTCGACACAAAACTTAATGCAATATCCATTGCATTAACACGGAAAGCAGATGCAATATCCATTGCATCGCGACACAAAACGCAATATCCATTGCGTCGACACAAAACTCAATGCAACATGCATTGCATTAACACGGAAAGCAGATGCAATATCCCTTGCATCACGACACAAAACGCAATATCCATTGCGTCGACACAAAACTCAATGCAATATCCATTGCATCAACACGGAAAATGGATGCAATATCCATTGCATCGCAACACTAAATGCGATATCCATTGCATTACCCGAAAGACGGATGCAATATCCATTGCATCGCAACACTGAATGCGATATCCATCGCAAAACTCAAAAGACGGATGCAATATACATTGCATCGCAACGCTGAATGCGATATCCATCGCATTGACATGGAAAGACGGATGCAATATCCATTGCATCGCAACGCTGAATGTGATATCTATCGCAAAACTCGAAAGACAGATGCAATATACATTGCATCGCATCGCTGAATGCGATATCCCTCGCATTGACATGGAAAGACTGATGCAATATCCATTGCATCGCAATGCTAAATGCGATATCCATCGCATTGGCACGGAAGGACGGATGCAATATCCATTGCATCGCAACGCTGAATGCGATATCCATCGCAAAACTCGAAAGACGGATGCAATATACATTGCATCGTAACGCTGAATGCAATATCCATCGCATTGACATGGAAAGACGGATCCAATATCCATTGCATCGCAACGCTGAATGCGATATTCATCGCATTGACACGGAAGGACGGATGCAATATCCATTGCATCACAACGCTGAATGCGATATCCATCGCATTACTAAAAGAAGGTACGCCACGATGTATGTGATGTAAAGGTAGTCTATCAAGTGTTGTGATGCATGAGATGTCTCCTCAGGAACACTGCCTTCGTCGGAGGATAAGACATTTCCCTCTGATCCGGGGTTGTATGCCCCTTAAAAGAAAGTTTTCCAACTCAGCTATTGATGCACAAAAAAAGGGGTAAAATACTTACCTTTTCTTACCTTGGCTTTGCATTTGCGACTTACGCCGCCGCCGCTTTATGTCGCTTCACGCACTGCTGGGGATTTTTTTTTGTCGCAGCCTCTTTGGAAATTTTTTTCTTTTGCTGCCGCAATTTCCGGTCTTAGCTGGAAATTTCTTCTTTTGCTTTGCTGCCGATTTTCTGGCTTTTCTGCCCTACTTGCCGACTGATCTACTGGGAATATGGACTTCACTTTTTGTGACTTTTGATGATGCTGTGGAGGATCTTTGGGAGGTGATCCTTGGCGAGATGCTGGCAGAACATTCATAGGCCGATGCGGCGGAAGACCTGATAAGATGCAGTAGAAAGATGCAAGCATGCGAATGAAATTTTCCCTTTTTAAAAAAATAAATAAAAAAAAACTTTTGCATGTGTATGTGTACCATCTGTTTCTTAAACATGTTAAGACAAGATAAGGCAAGGTGATGGAAATGCAATATAAGAGCTTGAGATGTGACTTTTTGTTGGCTTTGGAGGGTTATGTGTATGGGAGTTGATATTTGAAATGGAGGCGGATGATGTGTTGGGTCAATTTCCAGTCCTTTGACTAGTGCATCATTCAAAAAAAAAAAGAAAAAGAAGTCAACCGGGACTAGTGAGTTCTACTAATCAATGCCTCGGAGGAATCATTTTCTTTTCTTTTCTTTTCGTTTCCCTTTGTTTTTTCTTTTCTTATTTTTTTTTTGTTCGTGCTCTAAATTTTGCCTAGGCCGCCCTTTCGGGTTTTCAACCTAGCGAGCTTTTACCTTATAGGAAGCCAATCCTTCGATGCATGCGAAGATGAGCTGCTTATTCTTGAGGGATCATGGTTTTGTAGCCTTTTCGCTTTTCGCTTTTCAGAGAGTGGAAATGATACGCCTCGGAGATGATGAGCCTCTGTGTATCCAATGAGTTTGGCGAGAGAAGCCCCATGATGAATTTAATCAACCAAATTTTGTAAAATGGGATGGGCAAGTTTCTGAAGAGATTAACTGGAGACAGCCCCAGAAAAACTCGATTGAGAAAGACTTTGTGGGAGACAGGAATGAGTATGCTCACAGAAAGTGGATGACTCTAATGGACAAAAAGAAGAGTCATGATCCGTAGTTTATCGCCAGTATCACACATGTTTTATGGACCCTACTTAACATTTATCTTTTGATAATTTTATGTGTCTTTAGCAAGGAGTTCTGTCCTGGACCCAGATCACGTTGCATCCGATTGAAACAGAGCTATAGGTGGTGACTAGGTTATGGCATAGTGTTCAAGCATTTAGGATGGTTTAGCTTTAGGATTGAGGATCTGATCGGCCTCTTGCTCAAAGGTATTTTGGGCCATGGGTTTGGTTATTTTAGGAAAGGCGATCGCAGGGCGATTATTGGGTGGCCTTTTAGGCTATGGGTTTGGATGAGAATTTGGTCTCTAGACCTGATTATAGGTATGGCCGGGAGGTCAGTTTTCGGCTGTGGTTGCAGGTCGTGGGGTTGTCCAAGAGTGATTGATGTTTTTCTTTTGTTGCGAGAGAATTATTTTGAAGCAATTGCTCAGGAGAGGCTTTTCTCTCTCTTTTTTTTTTTTCTTTTTCTCTTTTCTTTCTTTTTTTTTTTTTTTTTTTTTTTTTTCTTTTTTTTTTTGACCTCTCGGAGCAAATTGAGAGAGTGCCTGAAAAGATACTCGTTTTCTCTCTCTTAGGATAAAAGAAGATTATCACTCTTGGTGGATATATATAAGGGTGGAGCATTGAGAAGCTGGGTTTTAGAGATGGTTAGGCTTTGGCAATTGATGGATTTGTTCAGGCATTTGGAAGAGGATGGGTGTATGGTTGGAAGCCCCTAGTGTGCCGTTTAATAGCTCGGTCGCAATGGGTCGAAGGTGATTTTGGTCAAGACGACTTGCATGCTCTGGATTTCATGTGTTCTTAAAAGTTTTCGGGTCCATATCTTCTTGATGACTCATCATCAACTCGTGTAGATTTATCATGTTTTTTCATGAGTTGACTCGTCATCTTCATCTTTTTTTTTTTTTACAGATATTTCGGCGATATGTGGTGCTCAGAGATCAAGAAGAAGACTCGACAAGCTAATATAGGAAAAGCAAGAATTTTATCAGGCTTGAATATACTTTTGGAAGGCTCAGTTTGAAGACTCGGTTGGGCTTTCAAAATAACGAAGACCAAATGAGCATACTCTGCAAGGATATGGGCTAAGAAGATACCTCTGGGTTTGAAAGCCCCTAGTCTTGAATTGTTGTGTATGATTCCTGAGTTGCTTGGCTTTTCTGGACTTCTCGCCTTTCCGACTTTTCGCTTTTTGGTTGTCCAGCTTTTTCCAACTTTCTTTTCTTTTCTGGCTTCCTATTGGTCCTTCTTCTTTTTTTTCTCTTTTTTTCATCATTTTTCTCTTTTTCTTTTCTTGTTTTTTTTTTTTTTTTTTTTGGTGGTAGACCTTGACATCTCAAAGTAGGACTTGCTAGATTTTTTTTGAATCAATAATGACTGATGCACTTATCAACTTTTGATGGCGATTGAAAATAATGGTGAGGGGGGAATTTCCTATCTTTACATGTTTTGGGAAACAGAAGACAACATATAGAAAAAAGACTTTCTCTCCTTTTTTTTCGAAGACTCCTTTTTTTTAGAGAGAACGAAATCTCCTTTTTTTTTTTTTCTTTTTTTTTTTTAATAATAATCATTTTTTCTTTATGAGATGTAATGATTACGTACCTCGGACAGTCCTCTCAAGAGAGTAATGACTGTAGTCAACTTTTTTTAGCTCCTGCAAAATTGTTAGTGGTACCAGAAAACAACAAGGGTTCCAAAATTGACACTGTGTTGAAAAGAGTTGTTTCCTGGAGATTTTATTCGACAAAAGAACATTCAAAGGTGCAAAGAGTCTTTGGAGGTGTATATACAAGGGTATTCTAGGGTACTTTCTACTTTTTACTCGAGACAATCATGGGTGCGGCTTTTCAATGATTTGGCCATCAATAAGATCTTGGATGGCACTTCTGAGCTTATAACACTTATTAGTGGGATGGCCACTGCTACGATGATACTCGCAATACTGAGAGTGGTCCCACGTGTCTGATAGCTTTGGCGGAGGTCGATAATTTTCCATTGGTTTCAAAACCCCTTGTGCCATTAAGCCTTGGAAAATCAGAGACATTGGGGCATTTAGTTCATCGTAATGCCTTCTTTTTGCTCAGTAGGGTCCTATGTGGTTCTTGTTGGCATTACTGCTTCCTTCAACAGAGTTGGCAGATTCATATGACCATGGCACACTACTATATTTACCCGGTGGAATTCTTTCTACCACATTGACTTCTTCCGAAGACTCTTTGTCTGATTCAGAGTCACAGAGTGAAATTGGGGGTGTATGTGTATCAATCTCTAGGGATCCCATACGTATTTCTTCGTCAATACGGTCCCCTATCTCTACAATTTCTTTAAAATTTCTATAAGGGAGATACCGCATGTGTTCTAGGTAAATTGGTTGGAGGTTTTTGATGAACATTCTAGCATGATTCGACCGGATCAGGTCTGTCCAGAGTTTGGGCGACTTTATCCTTCCATCTGGCTGCAAATTCTGCGAATGTTTTTTCTTCTTTTTTTTGGGTGCATGCCTCAAGTTCCCTTTTATTTTCAGTGGTGGTATTGTCTTTGTACCTTTCCAAGAACCCTTCAGCTATTTGGTCCCAAGTGCCCATGGTGCTATCATCTGCTAGCATTAACCATTGCTTAGCAGCCCCTATTAAGGTGAGGTGAAAATTGGAGGCCATGGCTTCGAAGCTAGCCCATCTTGACTGCATGCCAGTAGAGTAAGATTTTAGGTGAGAGATAGGGCATCCAGTCCCATCAAATTTTTCTATGTCGGACATTTTGAAATTTGGGGGTAGTATGGCTGAAGGTTTTAGCGTTAATGCTTTCATAGAAAATTTTTCTTTGTCCAGGGCTTCGAGCATTATACTTTTCAAGTTCTCCATGTCTGTCTCCATTTTGGTGGGAGGGGGAGTTGGATTTTGGTATATGCTGGTAGGACTAGGAAAAGGCTGGATTAGTTTCTGGCTGTGGTATTTTATAAGGATTTGGAGGAGGCGTTTGGTAAGGGTTTTGGTAAGGATTTTGATTTCGGGTAGGATTTGGGTCTTGGACAGGATAAGGATTTTGGGTTGGATAGGGATTTTGGGTTGGATATGGATTTTGGGTTGGATAGAGATTCTGGATTGGATAAGGATTTTGGGTTGGATAAGGATTTGGAGTAGTGGCAATATTTGGTGGGTTGGTGTTTGGCTGAGAAATTGGGTTTTGAGGAACATGAGAGGTTGATGCTTTTTGAGGGACTGCAGGGGAAGAGATTGCCTCACCACTGGGCTTTGGACCTTTCATAAGACTTGTTATTTGGCTCATCATGCGATCAATATGTGCATTCAAACTTTGGTCTAACCATTCTTTGCAGATTTACTGAGTCGGGCGTCCCCTGAAGCCCCGGATCTGCACCCATGGCGGGTGCTTACTTTCACCGCCATCTCGCTAAAATATGTACCTTCCGAATCGAGCATCGCCCTTTTTCGATGCGCCACGATATTTTCGATCGACTTCGTGCCTCCTTCCCGTATCAATCGGCCAATATTATCTCTGCTTTTTCAAAATTTAGGCCAAGTTTCTGAGGAAAATGGGTTTGGAGGTATCAGAAGGCTGGCTGAAGGCTTCCTGGGCTTGGAGTGCAGCGTGCCTTTTATTAGTATATTTTATTATTATTTATATTTTTTTTGTTCCCTACAATTGACCGGATAAGCACCCGCTTTATTTTGACAGTTTCAGGACTTTTCCTGGAACAGTGGATTCTTTCTCCAGAGTATAGGACCAACGTATTCCACCTGCCTTTCGACTCCCCATGACTGGACTGGTCTCAGGCGAAGGGCCTATACTCTTTCCAGGATCCATCATCCGAAATGGTCTAGGTCGAGCATCTGAGAATTATAAATCAGCCCCTGTTTGTTATTTATATATATTTTTTTATATGTGCACTTATTTATTTATTTACTTTTTTTACTTGCACATTTTATTTATTTATTTTTGATCATTTTTTCTTTTTCTACAGAGGTTGACTCACAATTCGGAGATGCAAAAACCGGTCGGTCTATGAAGTGTCCTGAGAAGCTACATGCATTCTAGCGTTGGCTTATGCAGGGGGTAGGCTGGCCATGGTGTAGGGTAACAGTTCGGAATGTATCTATATGCGTGCACGTGTGTGCGGTATCTAGAAAGTAGTAAAGTCTTTATTTTTTAACAGATATATGAACAGAAAAATAAAACAAATATAGCATGTCTTGCTGTTATGTGTGGATTTTCTCGGCTTTTTATTTTTGAGCGCAAGCAAGCAAGCACACCATTTTAAGAAATAGAAAGAAAAGTGGGGAAACTATTTATCCCTATTAATTACAAGTTTGGTCCTACGTCCCCAAAATAAAATGACATAATGAATGCAGATATGCACAAATGTACAGAATGATAATAAAAAAATGAACAAAAAGAAATAATAATATAGGGCCGGAAATAAAGCAATAATTAAAATAAAGCCCCAGCCCTTTTGTTGTGCTGCCAGGAATTTATTTGTAACATATATAATATTTTTTTTTCTTGATTTTTTTTTGAAATTTTTTTTTGCATTTTTTTTATTTTCGATTTTTTTTAAACAAGAATATTTTTAAATACACCTGTAACAGTTATCGGAACAAAACTGCTGCAAGATGGATGATCATATCCACAAATATAGGCATGTATGTATGGGAACACAATATTCAAATGCATAAATTAATATAACAAGCATACTGCAGCCAGAAACAAATAAAAACAAAAAAGATTTATTTTATGAGTCTTGCCCTCCATTTTATTTAAAATAAAACAACTCCCCAGCAGAGTCGCTACTGTGAGGTTCTCGGGGTGCGACCCGCGCCCCGCGCGCCCTTGGATAGGGGTGCGCGTACGTGCGAATGCGGGACACCACTGCTCTCGTTCCACCCTCCCTTGTTTAGGGGAAGACGAAATTAAAAGTGCGAGAAGAGTGCTGTCTATGTTAGTGCGTTGGAATGCGCCTCGGTTGCCTTTAGTAGATTTTATATCCAATATGGGAACTTATGGTTTCCCGCATGAAATTATCCATTTTTTAGGGGATACCAGGATATGGGAATGCATTACCCTTTCATTCCCATTTTCCCTTTTTTAGGGGTAAACGGAAAAGTGCAAAAAAGGATATTGCGACGCCCCCACTATGGATTTTATTAAAAATAACCTTATGGCCCGTTTCAGGTCACTATGGGAGCTTTGGGTTTCCCGCATCAAGTTATCCCTTTTTTATGGGATATCAGGATATGGGAATACATCACCCTTCCATTCTCATTCTCTCTTTTTTAGGGGAGAACGGAAAAGTGCAAAGAAGAAATGTTGCGAGGCCCCACTGGATCTAAAAGTTTTAGAGTCGCCATCTTTATTTTAAGGCAAAATAAAGCAAAACCAAAGAAGAGAAAAATAAACCAGAGAAAAAGAAACGGGTTTGGAGGCTAAGTTACGAGTTGGGAAGGTGCTAGGCACCCAACTCGCCCTTTCGTTCTCAAAAGTGGTTTTTGGCTGAAGTATGCTTATTGTTATATTTATTTATCAAATAAATAAAGTATTAAAAGACAGGAAATTGAAACAAATACATCCGTGGCTACATTATTTACGGACTTGCAGCCATTTCCTTACAATAATTACAAATGTACTTAAAAATATTTGGCCATTATAACGGCTCTTTTACATACTATTTCCTATTCTAATCCGGGCAGCACAATAGCTTATATTGACTACATTGTGCCGGATTTAAATAACAACTTTAAATAATAAATGACTAGAAAAGTAAATAAATAAATAAAATAACGCCCTTAAAGGCTTTACCTTTTAGAGCGGTAGTGTGCTCGCTCTGTCCTTCAGGGAGAGGGAGTCTTTTTTGTTGTTTGTTGTGTGGTTGTTGTTTTGATTTGGGCAGAGTGACTACTTATTTTGGTGACTTTTGGCTTGTCTACTCGGGCAGAGTGACATCTTATTTTGGTAGGGTTTGGCTTTTTGGTTGGGCAGAATAACGGCTTAGTTTTTTGGGTTTTGAGCTCATTACTCGGGCAGAGTAACCGCTTACTTTGGGATTTTTGGGCCGTGGAAGTGAGGTGGATACCTAACAACTAGGTTAGGGATCACTTATAACCGGTAGATATTTATTTTGGTGGAGTTTGGACGGGGTTTGGAGACTTTAGTGGGTTCACTCACCTATGTCACACCTCTCGTAACTACGGCTTCGACAGAACGTGGAGAAATCTCTCAGCGTTTCTTTACAATTTTTCTGAACACTGAAATGAGGAGTCAGGGCCTCTTATTTATAGTTGGAGAGAGGGAGTCATCCGGCATTTTCCAATTTCTTCAGCCGGCATCAATTGTGTGTACCGCAGCCTTTACAGATTGTACAATGTGTTAAGTCGAGAGGCTACTGTTCACCTTTGGCGCGGAAATAAGCTTCCCTTGGTGCGGCACCCATGCTCCTCTGGTGCGGCACCAAGCCCACTATTCAACTTTGATTTTGGCACTTTCACCCCTTGCAATTTACTGTTTTGTACATCCTGCTTTGCCTTTCGCATTTTTAACTCATGTAACTTGACATTTGTTATGTTTTAATAGTTCTTGATATCACATGTCATAGTCACATACGAGGAATACGAAATTGGGGTGTCTACAGGGGTGCACGGGCACGGGTAATAACATGAAGCTCGGGCTGTGGCGCGAGCGTAGTATGCTTGGGCACAACAATAATAATATGAAGATCGGGGTCTGGCACGAGTGTTATCTGAAACTCGACTCTAGCACGAGTGTGGAGTGCACGGACACGTTGTAATAACATATAGCTCGGGCTGTGGCGTGAGCGTAATGTGCCTAGGCACGATAATAATAATCTGAAGCTCGGGCTCTAGCACGAGTGTATTTTGCCTGGGCACAAGAATAATAATTTGAAACTTCGAGTTGTGGTATACCTGGGCACGAACTGGACTAAGTGCTTGGTTCTAGCCAACGCTTTGAGCGACCCCTATCGCCCTGGGGCGCGCATCCTGATAACTGCCTAGCGGGCATGACCCAACTCTGAACGGTGACCAGCTAACCGGGTTTGGCCCTGTTCGACGTGTGTACGTCAAAACTGTTACTAGTATGTCAACTGGGTATAGAGATATATGACTAACAGTGTTACTCGGTTAATATATGAATCCGAGGTAATTAGCCGCTACCTTATGGGTATGGCCCCTATCGACTTGCGGGCTTCTCAATACGTGAATTGGGTAAGGCCTCTATCTTACTCGCTAAGAGGATAATATATGTTCACTGATACTCGGGTATAGTGGAAGGTTGACCGGGCATGGCCCAACCTGTTTGGCTTGTGAGCAGATCTTGCCAAGCAATCTAAAAACAATTTGTATATGATAAATAAACATATTAACAGTTTAATGAAAGAACTTGTCTTTCTATTGATAAAATGATAGTAGCCCCAACAGGGCTGAGGATCTTACCGCTTGTGCATTAGGTCGTCCGAATGGTTGTAAAGATATTTCTGGCTTTTCTGTTAACGGGTAGGCCCCCTACTTCCGATTGTAAGTGTTTATCTTGAAGTCGGGAAGTAATTATGGTCACTGTATTTTTCCTTTGGAGGAAGTCTGGGTTGGCACCAAGAGTGTGCCTAAGGCGCTCAGTGCGAACGAAATCAACTCTAACAAGGAGAGTGTCATGGTTCTCGCAGTTACCAAGGCTTAGTTGACTCGGTTTGAGTACCTGAAAGTTTAGTGCATCATTTGCAAAGCAAACATAGTCCCTTTTTTAAACAAAATTTGGATATGTATTATGCATTTAATCTTATGGTAATAAAATGTTGTACATGCTAGCGAGTTATGTAAATGACAATAAATAAATATTGTTATTAGCATGACTATGGAAAATAGCATCAATATTGATATTATGTGTTGTACGCGAAGAAAACATGATTTATATAAAGAGTTCACGCGCGAATTTAGGTATAGCGGTGAATAAAGTAGTTTCATTATCATTTGTCATGTTTGGGCAAATAAATAATAAAATATAGAGTACAATTAACTCCATTGATATGTCACATTTCATAATTTTCTTTTTTCATGCGCTGCCGTGGATTAGTAAAATTATAAGGTGCGTAAAGGTGGAGACATACATATGGTCGCAAATGCGAAGTATATTTAATTACATGCATCGGTGTAATATAGCGTGACATGCATCATCATGGTGGACAGTTGGATGTAAACATGACATAGTTAATTAGTTACGAACATAAATTCATCATAATTACTCTGATTTATGTCGTATAGTAATTGTCACAGTTAAATTTCATGCATTAATCATCAATTAATAATAATTTTAATTGGTTACAATTATCATATCAAATACTCATGTCATATGTATTCATATCATGGTAATTTATTTGACATTATAGCTATCTTGCGTAGCGCCGAGTTATAATTGTCATTTATTAATTATCGTAATTAATAATTTTAAAAGAAATTAATTACATGCATATTCATGTAAGTTATAGTGTCTCATATTAATTTGGAGCAATAAATTAATCGTGCGTATCATTTATAAATTTTAATCCATGCTCTGTTAACTAATTATTTGCTAATAATAACAAATCGAGGTCATATGGGCAAATTCTACAAATATGAAGGGTAGATATGGAAAGAGACCACCTAAAATTGTAGGGTACCGGTTTAAGACCGTCGTGAACTGGTCTGGATGACGTGAACCGGGTCTCAAACCCTTGTTGGGAACTAGGTCGGTTCAGTTGAACCATCAAACATTCCGTTAACTTTTACTGACAAAGTATAACGGTAGTTAATTGAAATAGAGGGAGCTGAGTGAAAATTTCATGAAACAGATGGAGTTAGAATGAAAGTCGATAGGGCTGATGTCATGAGTGATGCCATCCATGTCAGTGTGCAGAAAGCGTCAGATCTGGCTCATCGGCACGTGTGATGGCGTTCAGGAAGCCAGACGCTTCAGGCGGCGCGTGTAGGTGCGTGAGTTCCCGTTGACTGCGATTTTGCGATGTTGGACTCACCTCTTCGAGACACAGATGCTAGTGGTTTTCATTTTCTGTTTCGACAGTGGAATCGTGTAGATATACTTTGTCGAAGTTCTGTCGGTGCGTTTAATTCAACCACTGCCGGAAACTTTGGGTGGCGCGTGGCGGAGCTTGGGAGGTCGAATGGAAGTGATTCTTGCACCGGTGTACTCGTCTGGTCAAGACGAATCTAACGGTATTTTCGCTTTCTATTTTGGTTTTGGTTTTTTAGCCGAGCTCACATGGACAGTGTGTGGTTTGTTGTGTTCTATGATGTTCTGAAACCCATGAACGGAACTCCGCCGTGGCTGTTGGAGTTCGTGGCTAGAATCATTTCCCGACAACAGAACTAAACTGATGTGACAAAAATATCATTATACCGGGGGTGCCGAAAGTTGTCGAGATACGTGAGTCGATCGTTGATCGAATTGGTGATGAAATCGTCGTTTGAGTCAGATATCTGGCGATATGTAGGTCTCTGCATAATAAGCACCGTGAGTGGGTTGGGATATTCCCCAAAACCCGCCGGTGTGATAATCAGTCTAGTGTATAAAACAGGAGGGCGCGTAGCCCCCGTGTTTGGAGTGAAAACTATAAGAGAGAGAGTCCATACTATGAGCTAGTAGGGTTTATTTATACCTGAAGGGTTAGGGTTGTCTTATCACGCATGGACCAGGCCCATAGTGTTTAGTAGTTCTGTAAAACACAGTGGGCCAGTGTAGTAGAGAGCCCCCTTGCCTAAGCGAGGCCTAAATGCCTTTTGAGTTAGATTAAACCAGTGTTCTAAAACTCCCCGTTTAGGGGCTAGGCGCCTTTCCACCACCACAAGTTTCTTAGTCGCCACCTAATCGGCCAAGTTGACACCTACGCCAAACCTCGCCGACCTTAATTTATTTTTGTAGCTTTGATTTTGTGGTGTGTGATGACCGGAGAAGGAAGGGGATGAACTAGAGAAGGAAGGGGGAGTGGTAATGGTGAGGAAGATAGAGATGTAGAAAGAAAAGGGGTTTGATTTTATGGAAATTCAGTAGGCTGAGAGAGGGGATAGATTAAAGGGTTAGATCTAGGAGGAAAGAGATTGGAGGATGAAAAAATGAGGAGAGTCAGTCTGCCGGAGAGAGAGAGGAGAAAAAAAAGAAAGGGAGAAAAAGGGGTTGTCGATCTGCCAAATAGAGAGAAGAAAGAAGAAAAAAAGAAAAAGAAGAAGTGGGTTGTCTCAGGACTCAGAATTTAGAATGAAGAGGAACGAGGGAGGATATGTTAGACTGTATGTTGTAAGGCAGTAGGTAGGTGGAGTAATTTTTTTTTTGTTTTTAGTTCTAAACTTGGCTGGTTTATTGCTTTGGGGTTGTTGGGAATTGAGATTAGTGGTAGATTTGTATATTTTTGTTTATTTTACAAATATAGACAAGTGTTTGATAAAATGACAAATATAAAAAAAATTTAAATTTATAGTCAATGTGTTTGACCTTTAATGTAAATTATCAAAAAAATTATAATTATGCCTTAATTTTAGGCCCCTGATTACGACCCGATTTGAGTGCCCCGGGAAGATATCCCCCGGATCGTGCGCTCCTTTTTTTAGGGGAACACGCGACTCGGGGAAGACATCACTCCTTTCATTCCATCTTCCCTTGTTTAGGGGAAAACGAAATTAAAAGTGCAAAAAGAGTGTTGTCAAAAGCGCGTTGAATACGCCTCGGTCACTGAGTGTGCTTTAGTCCACTATGAGTGCTTTGGATTTTTCTGTATCTCGTCTTCCCTTGTTTAGGGGAAAATGAGATGCAGAAAATACAACGCCCTTTTTATTCAATCTTTCCTCGTTTAGGGGAAAACGAAATTAAAAGTGCAAAAAGGATGTTGCAAGAGCGCGTGAGAATACGTCCGGCCTCACTGTGGACTTGGATTCATTTTGGATCACTATGAGTGCTTTGAGTTTTTCCGTATCTCATCCTCCCTTGTTTAGGGGAAAACAAGATACATAAAATGCATCACTCTTTTCATTCAATCTTCCCTTATTTAGGGGAAAACGGAAATATGCAAAAAAAGGATGTTGTGAAAGCGCGTGGGAACACGCCCTGCCTCACTGTGATCCAAAATGTTGTAACAGAGTCGACATCTTTATTTTAAGGAGAAATAAAGAAAAACAAAAAATAACCAGAGTTTGTAAAAAAAGGTTCGGAGGCTAAGTTACGAGGTGGGAAGATGTTAGGCACACAATTCGCTCTTTCGGTCTCAAAACAAGTTTTTTGGTTTAAAAAATGATTTTATTATATTTATTTAGCAGTTGAAATAAAGCATTTAAGCATATATATCTGGATCTATATTATTATAAACTTGCAGCTGCTTCCTTCTAGTAATTACAAATATATTTATAAATATTTGGTCATAATAATGGCTCTTTTTAGTGCTATTTTCTATAGAAATCCGAATAGCATAACCGCTTATATTTTTTTACATTGGGCTGGTTGAAAATAACATTTTTTTTATAAAACCGCTTAAAGGCTTACCTTTAAGAGCGTGAGGTGTGCTCGCTCTGTCCTTCCAGGAGAGGGAGTCTTTTGCTGTTGCGGAGATTTAGGCAGAGTAACTGCTTCCGAAAGTTGCTTTTAGGCCTCGGGAAACGAGCGGAGCAACTGCTTGCTTTTTACTGTTGTTTGCTTGCTGACAGCGGAAATCGAGCAGAGCAACTGCTTGCTTTTTACGTATTTGGCCTCTGGATTTGGGCAGAGCAACTACTCTTTTTGGGATTTTGGAACTGGGGAAATAGGGTGGAATCTTAGCGGGGAGGCTAAGATTCACTTTGATCGGTTGGTTTTGTGTTTGGGGAGATTTGACAGAGCTTTGAGGCTTAGAGGAGGGATATCTCTTAGGACGATCACTCTCTGCGTAAAGCGTAAGCGGTGTGTGAAGTGTGTGAAAATTTTTTCAGTCCTGATTCCTGAAACCAGGCACCTTTATTTATAGGCTTGAGGAGGAACTCCTTCGTCATTAAGTTTCTTCTTCTGTGCTTCATCGGCTTGTACCACATGCTTGATAGATTGTACCGAAAGCAAAACGCTACAGTTCACAAGGCACTATTGGGCGCCACCCATGGAGGGGGGTGGGCGCCGCGCCATGTAGGAGTGTGGGTGGCGCCAGGGGGTTTTTCTTTCCTCTTTTTGACACTTTGGCCCCTGCATTTCACTATTTATGCATCCTGTTTTTTCTTTTGCATTTTTAACATTTTAAGCCTTGTAACTTGACATCCGTTAGTCCTTTTAACAATTCTTGATATTTTATGTCATGTTACACACCAGGGGTACGAAATTGAGGTGTCTACAGAGGCCCTCAACGATGGAGTTTACAGGTAACCCGAAGCTTACCGAGTAAACGAACATCGTTGATAAGAAATAAACTCTCAAATTTCGTGGAAATTATAATGGGGAGATATGCAAATGCGATAGTTTATAGATGCAACAGTTTATAATGCAGTAGCTCCAATCTCACATACCCTAGACATATTTAGTCGGTTGTAGCAGGTTATCGAAGTTTTTAAGCAGATATGCAAATTAAATGCTCTAATGGTCGGACCTATCGAAATAGGCTGCCTACATATCCCTTAATAAAAGGACTCAGACCAAACGTAATTCGGCCTCATGCAAACAAACAAGCTGCGATACGGAAAGATAATTGCAATATTCATTACAACCTAGTGAAAATAACGCACAACAAGATGCAATATTCATTGCATCACAAAGACTAAATGCAATATTCATTGCATTACACAAACCCATATCGATGCAATATTCATTGCATCACCACAAACCTAGATGCAATATTCATTGCATCACCACAAACCCAGATGCAATATTCATTGCATCACCGCGAGTCAATGCAATATTCATTGTATTGCCAAAAACCCAGATGCAATATTCATTACATCGCAAGATCAAATGCAATATCCATTACATCGTAACGCTAAATGCGATATCCATCGTATTATCGCAAAATCAGATGCAATATCCATTACATCGCAACGCTAAATGTGATATCCATCGTATTATCACAGAATCAGATGCAATATCCATTTCATTGCAAAGACCAGATGCAATATCCATTGCCTCGCTACGTTAAATGCGATATCCATCGCATTATCATAAAATCAGATGCAATATCTATTGCATCGCAAGGACTAGATGCAATATCCATTGCATCGCAAAGCTAAATGCGATATCCATCGCATTATCAGAAATACGGATGCAATATCCATTGCATCGCAATGTTAGATGCGATTTCCATCGCATTATTAGAAAGACGGATGCAATATCCATTGCATCGCAACGCTAGGTGCAATATCCATCGCATTATCAGAAAGACGGATGCAATATCCATTGCATCGCAACGCTAGATGTGATATCCATCGCATTATTAGAAAGACGGATGCAATATCCATTGCATCGCAACGCTAGATGCGATATCCATCGCATTGCTACAAAACTCACGAAATCCAATGCAATATTCATTGCATCTTTACGAACTTGATGCGAGATCCGATGAAATATGCATTGCATTTGCTGCTGCTTTTCTTTCTTCTTTGCTTTTGCTGCACTTTCGCTTTTGCTGCTGCATTTTTGCTTTGCTTATGTTGCTGCTTTTGCTTTGCTTATATTGCTGCTTTTACTGCTTTTGCTGCTGTAGGCGTCTTGCTGGGGATTTGAATGATATAATTTATACTTTCCCTCCCTTTTTGCGGCAATTTTGCTGGGGATACGAGCTTTTCTTTGACTTTGGATGGATGGCGTGTTTTGCCCAGCATAGGTAAAACGATGCAACTTTAAAACGGGTTTTACCTAGCATAGGGAAAGCGATAGTATTTTTAAAACGGGCTTTCCTTAGCATAGGGAAAGCGATACTGCTTTTCAAAACGAGTTTTCCCCAGCATAGGGAAAGCGATGTTGCTTTTCAAAATGGGCTTTCCCCAACATAGGGAAAGCGATGTTGCTTTTCAAAATGGGCTTTCTCCAGCATAGGAAAAGTGATGCTGCTTTTCAAAACGAGCTTTCCCCAGCATAGGGAAAGCGATGTTGTTTTTCAAAATGGGCTTTCCCCAGCATAGGGAAAGCGATGTTGCTTTTCAAAATGGGTTTTCCCCAACATAGGGAAAGCGATGCAGATTTTTTGTGTGCTTATCCCAGCATAAGAGAAGCGATGCAGAATTTTTTTTTTTGCGCTTATCCCAGCATAAGAGAAGCGATGCAGATTTTTTTTTGTTTTAAAAAAAATGCTTATCCCAGGACAGGAGGAGTGATGATTGTGAAGCGTTATGGCAGAATGCTGTCGATGATTGGCTTATGTAGCTTTTGATGATGCTGTTGAGGATCTTTGGAGGTGGTTCTTGGCGAGATGTTGGCAGAACATTTATACTTTTTTCAACGACCGATGCAGCAGAAGCAATAGAAGAGATAGAATGGTTGAGTTTTTTTTTCTCTCTCTAGCTTTTGCTCTCTCCTTACTTTCACTGCCCTAATTAGGGTTTAGGGTTTTGCGGCTATGTCGCCTAATATTTCTGTGCCGGTGGGTGGTGCCTCGGATGGGGCAGCGATTGACACACCGGTGACGGATGGATCTCCTCCCACGGTCCCTTCTGTAAAGACACATGTATCATATGCGGCGGCTGTATCACGCACATGTGAGTCTCAATGTTCTAATCCATCGAAGAAACCAGTTTTGAAAGACCTACCTCTTCCTCCTTGTTCGGCTGTTATGGTTAACAACGAGATTGGCTGTCTGTTTACGCCGGTGGAGATGGACGCGGCGGCCAAGCAGTTCCACAATACCCTTATTTTAAAATTCTCAGTAGATCGTCCTTCAGTTTATGTATTAAATTGAAATATTGATTTGCAAGTAGTGGGAGGTTTTTAGAAGTTACATAAAACACAAATAGTGGAGTTAGTGGGAGGAGATAGTGATATTTATTGATGTATTCGGAAGGATAGACCATATGAGGATTCCTTTGGAGAAAAATGAGAAACAATTGTTAGGTAATTGGGCTTAACTCAAAAAAACTTTGTTTTTAATTTGTTGTTAACTAAGTTTGATGGACCCCGACATGTGATGGTCTCATTAATATTTAATGCATTTAGCTAAAGCTCAAAAGAGGATTGTCCTGGTTCGTAATACACCTTTTGCCCTTTCAAAGGAATCTAATATGCGTGGCTTTGATACAAAGTTATTAAATCTTCGGCGCAGGTTGTATCGGTTAGAAGGTAACGGCGTCCTTAATTTTCGGTAAGGAGAGATGAGTGTTAGGCGTTCGTCGACACTTTTAACCGGGATTTCGTACCTAAACGGAGGTTTTTAGTTAATCTTGTTAATCGCTAAAAAGAAATAAATTCGGCGTTCCTCGGATACATCCCAACTTGCCTTATACCCTTGATGTTTTTTACTCCGTCCTATTTACAGCGGATTGGGAATTCATTCGGTTATTATCTACGCGCGGATGATAGGACTTTAGCTTTAACACACTCAATGCATGCTCGGATTTGTGTTGAGGTCGATGTGTCACGTACGCTACCTAAGTGCATATGGATTGGTACGTCGAAGACTGAGGGGTTCTGGCAGCCTATTGAATTTGAAGGGAATATAGCTTTTTGCGAAGGTTGTGGTTTATTGGGCCATATTATTGACGTGTGCCGAAGAAAATTGTACGTTCAGTAGAGAACAGGTCACGCAACGTGGTTACGGGTAAACAAAAAGTTCAGGAAGCTGAGATTCAACAAGGAAGCAAAGTAGATTTTAATCACAAGCAGGATCAACAGTGGCATCCTGTGGAAATTTTAAAGCGTCCAGAGGCTGCTTTGTTGTCCATCCCTAAAGAATCAGAGGGTAAGATTAAGGATGTAGAGGTGCGTCCTGTGGAGGGGATAAAGAGGGCGGAGGCTGCTTCAAGTTCTCACACTAAAGATTCAGAAGGCAATGTTACGGGTGCTGAGGTTGTGGATATAGTTGACTCTCCAAAGAGTCCCAAAAAGGATAATAGCAAAGGTGAGAATGATCATAACGAAGGTATTAATAACCCAGCCGGTTGTCAAGGAAACTGTGTCCCAAGTAAGGTTAGTAAGGTGGACACATCGTGCATGCCTGAGGCGGAGGTTTTAACAAATAAAGAAGATGATGGGGTACATACGGTTGCTGACCAGCCTTCGAGCATTAACCTGGATATGGATAAGGGGGCCTCGACTGTTTGCAATGGCGAATTTAGTCCTGATAATGCATCTTCTGAGCCTCTTCTTTATAATTCTTTTGCCATTTTATCGGATATTTTGGAAACTGTAACAGAGGGCATTTCTTGTGGCTCCCCTAGAGCGAAATCTGCGGACCCTTTGGATTAAAGTGATCGAGTTAAATTAACGCGCTCCGCTTCGATGGATGAAATTCATGAGTTCCCTGAATCTCCATCTTCGATTATAGCTTTCCAGCAGCACTGTCGTATGGCTTCCAAACACGTAAAGAAAAAGAAGGTGGTTCACACCTCCAAGAGGCACACTAGGGCATCATCCAAGGCCCAGGTTCCACTGCATTAAAAGTTATTTATGTCGATCCTTATATGGAATGCCCGAGGTGTCGGGAATAGAGACACGATTTCTTATTTGAAAACACTTAAAATATAGCACAAGCCATTTTTAGTAGTTATTTTAGAACCTAAGTTGCAAGGAGATCGTTTAGATCGAGTGGCTCAAAAGCTTCGTTATTACCATAGCTTGCACAATAATCCTACTAACACCCATATATGGCTTTTATGGGATAACATAATTAATGTTGGTTTTTTCCGGGCTTCTAATCAACACATTACTGTGAGGATTTCTGATCAGAACATGTCTGTCTTGGCTTCTTTCGTATATGCTAAATGTTCCAGGGACGAGGGACAAGTTTTATGGGCAGACCTGTTAGATATTAGCGTCTCTATTTCTGAGCCGTGGATGATAGGCGAGGACTTTAACACTATTTCCTGCACGTTTGAAAAACTAGGTGGCAATGGGTTTGATTTTAACAGCATGGATGATTTTAACAACTTTTCTATTCAAGCAGGTGTGGTGGACGCTGGTTTTGAAGGCAGTATATATACTTGGTGTAACGACCATCATGGCAGCAGCAGAATTTGGCAACGCTTGGACCGAGTGCTAGTGAATGGTTTTTATAAAGGCGGCTGTCCCTAATATGCGAGTCACTCATCTTAGCAGAGCTCACTCAGACCACTCCCCATTGCTGTTTGAGTTGCAGCTTATTAAAAAGCCCAAGGGGTCTTTTTGCTTTCACCGAATGTGGTTGGAACACCAGGATTTCCTAGATTTTGTACGCACACAATGGACTAGGCTTGTTGGTGGATCGTGTATGGATATTTTACATAGAAAGTTGGCCTTTTTACGGAGAGAACTCAAGACTTGGAATTGGACAGTTTTTGGGCATGTCCAAAAGAAGATCGTGGAGGCTCAAGATGCTATTTTACGGCTGGAACATAATCTTCAACAAAGGTGGGATGAGGACATTCATACACAACTGTGCAGAATTAAGAAGGATATGGCTCAATTTATTCGTTGGGATGAGGACTTGTTGCAACAAAAGGCTCGGGCTAATTGGCTTAGGGATGGGGATCGGAACACGACTTTCTTTCATGCCTCCATAAGAGATCACGCCTCTCGTAATGTGGTTAAAATTAAACTTTCCGGATGGGTCTTGGTGCATGGATGTTGCTGTTTTAGGAGATATGGCGGCTTATCATTATTCTAAGTTGTTCACTTCTTCTCAGCCAAACATGGTTGATGAATTGTTTTAAGATATTTCCCCTCGGGTTAATGCTCAGGATAACGAAATTTTAATTTCCATTCCCACTAACGAGGAGGTTTGGGATGCGGTGCGTGACCTTAATGCTGATAGTGCTCCAGGTCCGGATAGCTTCACGGGTCATTTCTTTCAAGGTTGTTGGCTAATTGTTGAAAGTGTTGTGGTAGATGCGGTTCAGGATTTCTTTCGTGGTGCCAAGCTTCATCGTGGCATTTCTTCGATGGTTATGGTTCTCATTCCTAAAGTTGAGTCTCCTAGTAGTTTTGAAGATCTTCATCCAATCAGTTTGTGCAATTTCACGTGTAAGATTATTTCGAAAATATTGGCCAATCGTTTGGAGGGTATTCTGCCCAAGATTATTTCCTTGGAACAGTCGGGATTTGTTAAAGGTCGGGCGATTCATGAGAATGTTGCTCTAGCTCATGAGTTGGTCAAAAAAATTGATAGCAAGGTTCGTGGGGGAAACGTGGCTTTCAAGTTTGACATGTCCAAGGCATATGATCGTCTCGAATGGCCTTTTCTCATATGGGCTTTACGGACTTTTGGTTTCAGCTCTCAGGTATGTGAGTTGATTGCCGGCTTGCTCGAGAATATTTGGTGCTCTTTACGAATCAATGGGACTAATTATGGTTTTTTTAATTCTTCCCGAGGGGTTCGACAGGGGGACCCAATATCTCCCCTTCTATTCATTTTAGCTCAGGAAATTTTATCTACAGCTATTAGAAGGGGTTTTTAGGAGGGGCATATTATTCACTATGGGCATGGCAGGGTCACATGGCTGCTTCTCATTTACTCTACGCAGATGACATGATCTTCTTTTGTAATGCTGGTAAAAAATCGATTATTCATCTTCGAAAGATTCTGCATCAGTATGAACAGTCTTCGGGGCAACTCATTAATTTTCAAAAGAGTGGTTTTTACACTTCAATTCATCTTCCTAGGAGCAGGGTTCAGAACATAGCTACTTTGTATGGGTGTATGCATCGGTCGTTTCCCATGACATATTTGGGTTTACCGTTATTCAAAGGTCGTGTCAAGAATGAATATTTTGAGAAGTTGGAATCTCGGGTGCGGAAAAAAATTGATGGTTGGAAATCCCGTCTTCTATCTTTCGGTGGAAAGATTGTTCTTCTTAAATCTGTTTTATGTAGAATCCCGATTTATGCTCTTTCAGTTCTTAAAGTCCCTCAATCTGTTTTGCGACGTTTGGAATGTGCTATGGCTAATTTTCTTTGGGGTAGTGCAGGCGCTCATAGAACCCATTGGATTTCTTGGGAAAAAAATTGTCGGCCTATTGCGGAGGGTGGTTTGGGTCTCCGGCCTCTAAATCAAGTGATGGCTGCTCTTCATGTTAAATTGGTGTGGAGTATTCTCCAGGGGCAGAGCTTGTGGGCTAAGTATATTTCTCACAAATATAAGAAAAGTGGCGGTTATTTTGTTCCTAGTTCTGCTTCTCACGTTTGGCGAGCTGTCCATAATCACTTTGGGAGGTTATTTCCGATATGTAGCTGGGTTGTTGGAGAAGGCAAAGTGTCTTTCTGGAATGATACTTGGCTTGGTGAGAGACTGGAGGGGCCTCTTCCTATAGACATTAAAGTCACTGTCAAAGAAGCTCTCAATCAGCTCCCTCAATTTCTTCCATTAATTCCTGCCAGTCAACATGAGGCTCTTCGCAATCTTCGTCTTCAAGATCATATTCCTGACCGGTTGGTTTTCAATCTAACCACCTTTGGGCACTTCAATACCAAGGCATATCTGGAACATTGTCGCACTCATAACCCGGGTATTAGTTGGGCTGGGAAAATTTGGCGTCCTTGGATTCCGACTTAAGGCTTCATTCTAGACACGTTCCTGTGGTGTCCCGCTATGTTTGCTGCCTGCAGAACCCGCAAAGGGAGTCTATAACTCACTTGTTTCTTCATTCTGAAATTGCTACCGCTCTTTGGGACAAACTGGTGAATTCTTTTAATAAGATTTCGGCTTACATGTCTATTCCACACTTATTCCACATTTGGCTCGATGGTAGTTCCACTCGAAATCAGCTTGGGGCCGTCATGGTGGGTGTTTTGCTACATGCATGCTAGGCTATCTGGAAAGCTCGTTGCAATGCGACCTTTGATGATATTAGTATGAATGGTGGGATGATATATAAGCAGGTTTGGGATGGTGTTCATGATATGATGAGGACCTTCAAACCACAATCTACATGTTCTGCTATGGCTAAGAGATGTTTATCTTTGTTGGATATTCAAATTTTAGCTCCTCGTCCGAGTAAGGGGATGTGGATTTGTTGGACTCGCCCAGCCTCTCCTTTCTATAAACTTAACACTGATGGCTCATCGGTGGGTGGTTTAGCTACGGGCGGGGGGGTTATTCGTGACTCTAGTGGGGTTTTTGTTTATGGGTTCTGTCGTTGCTATGGTCTTAGAACTAATAACAAAGCCGAGTTTTCCGCTCTGTGTGATGGTTTACATGTTTGTCGAGATCTTCTTCTTGAGCATGTGATAGTGGCAGTTGATTTGATGCTTGTGGTGTCGGTTATTAAGGGTTCGATAGTTTGTCCTTGGGCTATGGAATATGAGCTTAGAAGTTGCTTGTCTTTCCTTGGTAACTATGATGTTCAGCATGTGTTTAGGGAAGGGAATATGGTTGCTGATAGATTAGCTGCTTCGACCCAAGACTCTCGGATGGGCTGTGATTTTAATAGGGTTGCGGAGCTGCCTGAAGGTTCGTCGTGCGTTACAACATGATGCTTTGGGCCTTTCCACTTATCGTAATCGTGCTTAAATTTCCCCCGTCTTAGTTTTTCTCTTCTTATTGTTTTAATGTTCCTTCCCGATTTGTATTTCATTTTAGAGGTAAGGCTCCTCCGTCCTCCCACTCATAAGGGCAAGGCTGGTTGTCCCCCTCTCGTTTGTACTTTTCTCCTTTTATCTATATATCCTCGCAGGGTGCTGTCCCTGCTTCTTTAAAAAAAAATGTGGCAGAAGACTTAATAAGATGAAGTAAATGGATGCAAACAAAAGATACAATCATGCGAATGAAACATTCTTTTTCTTAAAAAAATTGACTTTTGAATGTCCATGTGTGTCATCCGTTTCTTAAACATGTTAATACAAGATAAGCCAAAGTGATGGAAATGTAATATAAGAGTTTGAGATGTGGCTTTTGGTTGGCTTTGAAGAGTTATGCGTATAGGAGTTGATGGTGATATTTGAGATGAAGGTGGATGAAGTTTAGGGTTGCTTTTCAATCTTTTGACTAATCCATCATTCAAGAAAGGAATTCAATCAGTACTAGTGAGTCCTACTAATCGATGCCTCGGAGGGACCACTTTTTTGTTATTTTTATTTTTTTGCTCTAACTTTTGCCTAGGCCGCCCTTTCGGGTTTTCAATCTAGCGAGCTTTTACCTCATAGGGAGCCGGTCTTTCAATGCATGCGAAGATAAACCATTTGTTTTGGAGGGATCATGCCTTTGTAGCTTCTTCGTTTTTTAGGCGAGATGGAAATGATATCTGTTTTTGAGGAATAATAAGATCCTTTTATGTATCCAATGAGTTCAGCGGGAGAAGCCCCAGGATGAATTTAATCAACCATATTTTGTAAGGTGAGACGAGAAAGTTTCTGAAGAGATTAAATAGGGACAGCCCCAGAAAGACTCGATTGGGAGAGACTTTTTGTGGGAGACAGAAATGAGTATGCTCAAAGAAAAATGGATGACTCTAATGGACAAAAAGAAGAGTCATGATCCAGAGTTTATTGCCAAGTATCATAAGTTTCATGGACCCTATTTAACATTTATCTTTTGATGATTTTATATGTTTTTTAGCAAGGAGTTATGTCTTGGATCTAGATCATGTTATAACCGATTGAAACAAAGCTATATGTAGCAGCTAGGTTAGGGTATAATGTTTAAGTATTTGGGATGGATTGGCTTTAGGGTTGAGGATTTGATTGACCTCTGGTTCAAAGACATTTTAGGCTGTGGATTTGGTTATTTTCGAAAGGGTGATCGCAAAACGATCATTGGCAGGCCTTTTAGGTTGTGGGTTTGGATGGGAAGTTGGTTTCTGAACCTGGATGTAAGTATGGTTGGGAGATTGGCTTTTGGCTTTGGTTATGGCTATGGGGTTGTCCAAGAGTGATTGGCTATTTTTTGTCCTTTTTTTTGTGAGAGAGAGATTTTGAGGAAGTCGCTCAGGAGAGGCTTCTTTTCTTTTCTTTTCTTTTTTGCATAGGTCTCCCTTTTTCTTTTTTTCTTTTTTGAATTTTCAACCTTGCACTCTTATTCTTTTTTCCTTCCTCTCTTTTTTTTTGTTGACCCCTCGGATCAATTTGGGAGAGTGCTTGAAGAGATATCTGTTATCTCTTTTGGGATAAAAAGGTTGTCACTCTTGGTGGATATATATATAAAAGTGGGGTAGCCCCAATTTTGGGAAGTTGGATCTTAGATATGGTTAGGCTTTGGTATATGGTGGTAGCCCCCAGTGTGCTATTAACAGTTCGGTTGCAATGGGTCGAAGATGACCTTTCACCAAGACAGAAAGTTGCTTCATTGAACTAACATTGTTAATGGTTTGTGGGTCCATATTTCGAAATTACTCATTATCAACCCGTGTAGTTTTATCATGTTTTTACATGAGTTGATTCATCATCTTTCTTTTATTTTTTTTTACATATAACAGATACTTTGGCGATAGGTGGTGCTCAAAGATCAAGAAGAAGACTCGACAAGCTAATATAGGAGAAGCAAGAATTTTACCAGACTCGAATATAGATAAAATACCTTTGGAAAGATCGATTTGAGGACTTGGTTGGACTTTTGAAATAACGGAGAACAAATAGATTCGTGAGCATATTCTTGCAAGGATGAGCTGTGGGCATCAATATGGGCAAAAGAGATACCCCTGGGGTTTGAAAGCCCCTAGTCCTGAATTGTTGCGTATGATGCTTGAGTTGCCTGACTTTTCTAGATTTCCCGGCTTTCCAGACTTTTCTGTTTTTTTGGCTTTTTGGCCTTCCCAGCTTTCCTTTCTTTCCTGGCTCCCTATCGGTCTTTTTTTTCTGTTTTTTTTTTCATTCTGTTTTTTTAATTCTTTTTTTTTTTAAGTGGTAGATCCTGACATCTCAAAGTAGGACTTACTAATTTTTTTTGAAATCGAGAGTGAACGATGCACTAATCAAGTAGTGGTGCATTTATGAGAGGTTAAGATAGAAGAGGAGGAATTTGGAGATGGTAATTGAGTATAATGGTGAGGAGATTTTCTGTCTTTACATGATTTGGAAAACAAAAAGAAAACACATAGAAAACACATCCTTTATTTTTTTTGAAGAGTAAATCAAAGCATTGACCGAACTCGAACGCCGCCTACGTTCCTCATTTCGAGGCTCAGGTCATCGTAGTTCAACTCTGTCAGAAAAATTTTCATTTTGCTAATCTTCTTTTTTGATTTTGAAATAGAAGAGTTTTTTTTTCTTGCTCGGAGAGAACGAAATCCTTTTATTTTATTTTATTTTTGCGAAAAGATACGATTTTTTTAAAAGGAAAAAAGAACTAACTATTACACATAATTTTTTTATTAGAAAACTCCATTTTTTTTTTTGAAAAAAGAGATGAATTCTTTTTTTTTAATATTAGAAACGAATTTCTTTCCTCTTTTTTTTTTGAAAATTCTTTCTTTATTATTATTATTTTTTGGAAAACAATTTTTTTTTCTTTTTCTTTAATAGAAAAATGATTTTTTTTATTGAACTTATATACACACACAAGAAGCCAAATAAAATATAAAAGAAAAAAGAAAAAAAAACAAGCATATTGATATTAAAGGAAAAAAGGTTTTTTTTTTGATAATAAAGAAATGCGAACATATATGGATGAATAAATAATATGACAGGACAAAAGAATATGTACATTTATTTTTTTTTATTTTTTGCGCGACATAAATTAAGCAAAAAGATATATATAGCAAAATAAAGCAATAATAAAATAAATCCCCAACTTTTTTTTGTTATCCTGCCCGAATTTCCATTTTATTCTTTTTTTTACCTGTAACGGTACCCGGAACGAAACTGCTGCAAGTTTCACTGTTATTTGCACAAATATACATATAGATATATAAAAAACGCGATATATTAAACCGATGAATAAATATAATAAGCATATTTAGCCAAAAGAAAGAACTTGTTTGCTTTTGTTTGAAAAATGAGTCTAGCCCTCAATTTTATTTTATTTTAAATAAAAACGACGTCCCCAGCAGAGTTGCCACTGTGAGTGCCCCGGGAAGACATCACTCATTTCATTCCATCTTCCCTTGTTTAGGGGAAAACGAAATGAAAAGTGCAAAAAGAGTGTTGTCAAAAGCACGTTGAATACGATTCGGTCACTGAGTGTGCTTTAGTCCACTATAAGTGCTTTGGATTTTTCTGTATCTCGTCTTCCCTTGTTTAGGGGAAAATGAGATGCAGAAAATGCAACGCCCTTTTTATTCAATCTTTCCTTATTCAGGGGAAAACGAAATTAAAAGTGCAAAAAGGATTTTGCAAGAGCGCGTGAGAATACGTCCGGCCTCACTGTGGACTTGGATTCATTTTGAATTAATATGGGTGCTTTAGGTTTTTTCGTATCTCATCCTCTCTTGTTTAGGGGAAAATATGATACAGAAAATGTATCACCCTTTTCATTCCATCTTCCTTTATTTAGGGGAAAACAGAAATGTGCAAAAAAAAGGATGTTGCGAAGGCGCGTGGGAACACGTCCTGCTTCACTGTGATCCAAAATGTTGTAACAAAGTCGTCATCTTTATTTTAAGGAGAAATAAAGAAAAACAAAAAATAAGCAGAGTTTGTAAAAAAAAAGTTCGTAGGCTAAGTTATGAGTTGAGAAGATGTTAAGCACTCAATTCGCCCTTTCGATCTCAAAACAAGTTTTTTGGCTAAAAAAATGATTCTATTATATTTATTTAGCAGTTGAAATAAAACATTTAAACATATATATCTGGATCTATATTACTACAAACTTGCAGTCACTTCCTTCCAGTAATTACAAATATATTTATAAATATTTGACCATAATAATGACTTTTTTTAGTGCTATTTTCTATAGAAATTCGGGCAGCATAACTGCTTATATTTTTTTACATTTGGCCGGTTGAAAATAACATTTTTTTTATAAAACCTCTTAAAGGCTTACCTTTAAGAGCGTGAGGTGTGCTCGCTCTGTCCTTCTGGGAGAGGGAGTCTTTTGCTGATGCGGAGATTCAGACAGAGTAACTGCTTCCAAAAGTTGCTTTTAGGCCTCGGGAAATGGGGCGGAGCAACTACTTCCTTTTTGCTGTTATTTGATTGCTGATGGCGGAAATCAGGTATAGCAACTGCTTGCTTTTTACGGATTTGACCTCTGGATTCGGGCAGAGCAACTGCTCTTTTAAGGATTTTGGAACTGGGGAAATAGGGTGGAATCTTAGCGGGGAGGCTAAGATTCACTCTGACCGGTTGGTTTTGTGTTTGGGGGAGATTTGACAGATCTTTGAGGCTTAGAGGAGGGATATCTCTCAGGACGATCACTCTCTGCGTAAAGCGTAAGCGGTGTATGAAGTGTGTGAAAAATTTTCTGTCCTGATTCCTGAAGCCGGGCACCTTTATTTATAGGCTGGACGAGGGACTCCTTCGTCATTAAGTTTCCTCTTTTGTGCTTTATCGGCTTGTACCACGCGCTTGAAAGATTGTACCGAAAGCAGAACGCTACAGTACACAAGACACTATTGGGTGACACCCATGGTGGGGGTGGGCGCCGCGCCATGTAGGAGTGTGGGTGGCGCCACGGGGCTTTTCTTTCCTCTTTTTGACACTTTGGTCCCTGCATTTCACTGTTTATGCATCCTGTTTTTTTTTATATATATTTTAAACCATATAACTTGACATCCGTTAGCCCTTTTAACAGTTTTTGATATTTTATGTCATGTTACATATCAGGGGTACGAAATTGGGTTATATGCACCCGACTAATCCCCTAAGCGTTAGTGTGCCGCCTAACGACCACCTAACGATTTTTAGAACCTTGGATTAAATATATGCACTTCACTACTTGCACATGTGAATGTAAGGGTGAATTTCAACCGTTCAATTTTTTCAAAATAATTTAACATCTGTATAGTTCTAGTTAACTAGCTAGTTGTTTTATACGGAGTAATATAGATTAATGTAATGACTTTTTTACACTTCACGTAATATTACAAAAAAATTATCATTTTGCCCTATCTCCTTAAATATTCGGTAAAAAAAAAAAATTAATTAAGGAAGGACGGCCGGCTCCGCAAGTGGACCTCTTTGAATTTTAAGAATTTTTATATTGATTCTTTCTCTCGAAAAAAATGTTCAAAAAGTTGAATTTTTTGAAGAATATGCCAGCCACACAGACGACATTTCATGAACATGGCAGTGGATGTTTTAGAGGGACATTTCCTTTTTGTTTTCTCTTTTAGTTAACTACTGTCTCCGCCCCAAAAATTATAGTCTCGTTTTACAAGATACACAATTTTAGAAAAAATAATTAACTTAATTATTAATATTAGTTGATATATAATTTATTTTAATAATTATGTGTATATGACTCATAATTAAAATTGAATAAAAAATAAGAATAAAATAATAAAAATATTATTTTTTTTAAAATGTTTCAAATAAAATAATTATTTTAAGACGGACGAAAAAAGATAACGGAAAAATAATTTTAGACGGATGAGGTACTTCCTTACCATTGCGTATACAAAAGTCTAATCTCATTATTAACTTGCATCATAAAATATTAAAATATTTTGAACAAAGATATCTAATGCTCCGCAGATTTCTCAAATTTAAAAACATATAACAAGAAACTAAAAATGGACCATTAGAATTTTTAAAATTATAATTAAGCTAAAGAGCACATAATTTTCTGGGCATCGCCCGCGAATATGTAATGCATAGAACGATTCATCAATTGCTATGTACGTTGTTGTATAACCAAGGCAACGATCTAATGTACCCGATCATACGGTCCAAATTACGGTACGATGATCCACCTTTACTAACACTTTTTCTAGCCAATGCTGCCATTTCTTTTGCTCTCAGTGAGAACTCGTCTCTCCGAACTTCCATAAGATCCCTAACCATCTTCTCGACCACGGCTCGGTCACAGGTATCCTTCATATCCAACCCAATCTTCCAGATTTCACTCACAAACCTGCTATTAGTCATCTGATCCGCAGCGTAAGGCCAGCAAATCATTGGCACCCCCGCACATATACTCTCCAAAATCGAGGTCCACCCGCAATGAGTCAAAAACCCACCAATAGTCGGGTGGTTCAAGACCTCCTCCTGTGGTGCCCAACTAACCATGCATCCTTTTTCCTTGGTCCCCTCCTGTAGTTCAATCGGAATTTGACCCTCCACCCAATCTTCAATAGAGTCGGGTCGCATAATCCACAAAAACCTCTGCCCACTATTCACCAACCCATGCCAAAACTCCAATAGTTGGTCCCTTGTCACAACCGTAAGGCTGCCAAAGCTCACATAAATAACAGATTTTGGTGGTTGAGAATCGAGCCAATCAATACAAGTACGATCTTGTTCCCATAAACTCGCGGAAGATAATGAAGAGTTAGTGTTTATTTCTTCAAGTCTAGATTTAAGGTGTGCGTGGAGTGGCCCAATGGGGTAGAGATTAGGTACGGCATTTCGTATTTGAGAGATTATTGGTCCTTCAAGGTCTTCGAATGAGTTGATTATAGCTCCTTGGGCTTTAAAGCTTCGTTTGCTCTGGTTTGTAATTCTTCTGAATAACGGGTCGTTGATGTCATTAACACGACAATAACCCGGGAGGTCACGACGCCGGAGAAAACCTTCCATTCCTGGCACACTCTTGACTAAAAGGTCCATTCCATTCCCTATATATATGTACATGACAGTAATATTAGTCCACATTTCTAAGCTATTCAATGAAATTATCTGCAACAGATACAAGTTCAACAACACAAAAAAGTCTATAGAACATATATCTGATATGTAAAAGGCTAATTAATTGAACCGAAGACCATACAAGCTAGGCTAATAAAACTGTTCTGGTTAGGAACTTGAATATTCATACACACAAGGCATTTTGTTGACTATTACTTCAATATTGTTTCAATAAAATATGGATATTTCATACCTTTGACTGGAATTTCATCAGCATGAATAAGTTCTTCAAAGCAGTAACAAGCCCAAATTGAGCAACTGCTTATCAAACGGAAATAAATCAGCGGAATCCCTTGCTGTTCTGCAAATTCGCTTGCAAAGCTTAACACACCATCGGCTATTATACAAGTGACCTGCCGGCGCGTGGAGGAACCAAAATAATTCCTATCGACCATCATGTTCTTGAAAAGTGGACCCGTCACATTTACCACCGAAGAAAACATCTCCATGACCCGGTAGCCAGCACGAGGATGGTCATCGGGGAGGCCATCGGAGATGGTGTGGAAACGAAAAGAAGGGTGATTGGAGAAACGGGAATGAATTGTAGAGTGTTGAAGGAGGCGGGTGTGATTAAAGTCGGAAATGATGAAGGTTACGTCAATGGAAGCTAAACAGAGAAGTTGGGCTAGGTTGAGCATCGTATTGGTATGGCTTAGAACCGGAAATGGAAACATTAGGACATGGGGTGGAAGATCTTGTCTGTCTGAAGCCATTATTTTTGCAGCCTCAGATTGATCGAAGGAATCAGAGCAGGAGTGAGTCTTGCGAGATGAGATTGTCTACAGAAAAAGATCCATTAATTACGTGTCCAGAAAATGAGATAAAACTATCATTATTTATTGGTCGAATCCCGCCTACCATAGCAGACCACAAAACTAATACCAATAAATATCTGTGTTTTATGTAATAAATGAATATAGGTAGGATGGCTACATAGCTAGCATAGATAGGTTGACATGGTTTCTCAACATTGGCCGACGAATTGGTAGACATTTTCGTTCATTGCTCGGTTATAAATATCGAAGCAATGTAAGGTTATTGGATAGACGATTTCTACTCTGAATAAATATTTCTTTCTTTCTTTCTTTCATACACTCATTGTTCTAATTTGTGGTTACTTTATAACACGTTATCAATTGTTCTATTGTTAACAATCCCAAACGCTAAAATTTTCTACCGATATATTCTTTATTTTATGTATCTGTTTTACTTCAATATATATCGTATATCACCATTATTAAGAAAATGTTGGCTGAGCCACCGTCGATAATATATGGTGAGATGACGAAATAATAATTTATTATTTAACGCATAATATATATGTTTGTTGATGCTTGTGCGGAAATAACCCCAACCTATAAACTGAATATTTATAAATATACATATATTTCAATTCTATATATGAATAACTTTATATACATATATATTTATTATTGACTTACAAACACCCACATAAAAGCTTGCTGAGTAGTGTGGCATGAATATGTATGTATGCTATATATTAGTTGTATAAAGTTGATTGGAAAAATATTCATGTGGAGTTATTTTATTTATTGCTCCTAATAAGATTTATATTTATTCATAATATAAATGCAATTCTATTAAATCAGAATTTTTACATTTTTACTCCTATCCTATAATGGCTAGTTAACGGCTAGTTGCTGATTTTTATCTATCTCCAACTGTAATAAACGGCTAGTTAACGGTCATAAACGATCATTTTTTTTCTCCATATATACCGCAACATCTTAATAGATTACTCACATTTTTACTATCTCCTTACAAACTCTCAATATCATATCTTCTTCTACAAAATGTTCCCTCCAATGTTGATGATTATTATCATACTTGTTACTGCGTGCACCGCATTGGTTTTTGTTGTTGAATTCCCTCCAAACAATTTTCAGATTTTTATTGCCTATCTTTGTATCATGTATGTCCTGTTAGCAGTTACAATAGCTTTCAACATACATTTTAACATGTACTGATTGATTATCATATGAATAAAATTTCCATGTCATCATTTTATTAATATATATGTTTCATTTTTATAGTTTTTCTTCACAAATAGCAAACATTGCTAAGCTTGATTTTGAAAAGCTGGACATAACTGGGAAAAACTATATGTCTTGGAAAACAGATGCCGAAGCCCACCTGGCCGCCAGAAGCCTCGAAAATACTATCCAACAAAGTAATAATGAATGGATAAGTAATCAACACCGGGCTCAAGCCATGATTTTCCTACGACACCATGTCCACGAAGACCTAAAGATGGAGTACCTCACGGTTAATGATCCACTCGTCTTTTAAGAAAGTTTGAATGAAAGATATGACCATTTGAAAACGGCCATTCTCCCAAAAGCACACTATGATTGGATTCATATCCACCTACAAGATTTTAAAACCATCAATGAATATAGTTCAATGATATATAAAATAACCTCACAATTGAAATTATGTGGGAAAACCATCACTGAATATGATATGTTGGAGAAGACTTTCTCCACATTTCATGCCTCGAATATGCTCATGCAGCAGCAATATCGAGAAAAGGGTTTTAAAAGGTACTCCGAATTGATCTCTTACCTCCTTGTAGCTGAACAGAATAATGAGATTCTAATGAAAAATCATGAATCTCGACCAACTGGTTCAGCCCCATTCTCTGAAGCGAATGGGACTATGTATGATGAAAGGCAAGGGCGTGGGCGTGGTAGTGGTCGTGATCGTGGTCGTGGACGCGGTCGTGGTCGAGGCCAAGGAAATCATGAACAAGGCCGAGGTCATGGTTGAAATCAAGGCCGAGGAAGAGGCCGTGGACGAAATAACTATCGTCATCATCATCATCCGTATAATGGAAATTCCTCTCGCCACCTGAAGTGGAACAGAGATGATGATAGAAACAACTCTTTGAGTGGGCAAAATGTGCGACAAAACAATGAAGAAAGTTCATGTTTTAGGTGTGGCATGACAGACCACTGGGCACGCACATGCCGAACGGCGAAACATCTAGTTGATCTTTATGAGAGATCACAAAAAGGAAAGAATGTAGAGACAAATTTCCTTGAAAATGATCCTGAAGATCTTAATTTTGATTTTGGTGATATGGCCAACGTCGACATGACCAATACCATTAGTGATGATATTGGTCATGAACAATAAATTCATATATGAATGAAGCTATGGTCCGAGTTTGAGATAAAAGCTGTGGAAAAAGTAACATGTTGTTATGTAGAAACATTATCTGTTTTTCCTATGTATACTAGCATGCTTACAATAAAGTTTTTATATGCATTTTGCATTCAATGTGTTATCATATTTATTCATCTTATTTTTCTTTCTCTCATATTGAAATAGATCACAAATATGTTTGAATCCAAAATCCAAGGAGGAGATTTATGTCTTGTAGACAACGCTACTACGCATACCATACTTAAAAATAAGAAATATTTTTCTTATCTCAAAATTGACAATGCTAATGTCAACATTATATCTGGTAATGCCAAAATAATTGAAGGATTTGGCAAAGCAATTTTCCTAATGCCTGGAGGCACGAAATTAATGATAAATAATGCATTGTTCTCTCCTAAGTCTCAAAGAAACTTGTTAAGTTTCAAAGACATTCGTCTGAATGGATATCATATTGAGACTATGAATAAGGGGAATGATGAATATCTTTGCATTACCTCAAACACTTCCGGAAGCAAGTGTATATTGGAAAAATTGTCATCTCTATCATATGGATTGTATAGTACAATCATAAGAATATTTGAATCATATTCTACAGTTAACCTGAAGTTTACTGAAACATTTAAAGCTTGGCATGATAGATTGGGGCATCCAGGATCAATAATGATGCGTAGAATTATTGAGAATTCTAGTGGTCATCCATTGAAAAACCAGAAGATTTTTCAATCTAATGAACTCCATTGTGATGCTTGTTCTCAAGGAAAGTTGATAATTAGACCATCACCAACTAAAGTTGGATATGAATCACCATCGTTTTTGGAACGAATTCAGGGTGATATATGTGGACCTATCCATCCACCAAGTGGACCATTCCAATACTTTAAGGTATTACTTGATGCTTCTAGCAAATGGTCGCACGTATGTCTATTATCAACTCGTAATACGGCATTTGCCAAGTTCCTTGCACAAATAATCAAACTGAGAGCACAATTCCCAGATTATATGATCAAGAAAGTTAGACTTGATAATGCTGGTGAATTTACATCTCAAGCATTCAATGATTATTGTATGGCAATAGGGATTGATGTTGAATATCCAGTAGCTCATGTTCATACACAGAATGGTTTGGCTGAATCGTTGATCAAACGTATTCAACTTATTGCCGACCATTAATGATGAGAAAAAGCTCCCTACTTACGTATGGGGTCATCTTTTTTTACATGCAACAAGACCGATTCGCCTCGGAGCCAAGTGCATATCACAAGTACTCCCCAATACAGTTGGCATTCGGGCGAGAGCCGAATCTATCCCATCTAAGAGTTTTTGGTTGTGCGGTATATGTACCAATTGCTCCACCACAACGCACAAAGATGGGACCACAAAGGAGATTGGGAGTATATGTTGGGTATGAATCCCCTTCTATAATAAAATATCTTGAACCAAAAACGGGTGGCGTTTTTACGACACGCTTTGATTGTCATTTTAATGAAGACAAGTTTCCACCTTTAGGTGAAGAGGGAAACAAGTGGGAAGAGAGATCAAATGGTGCACATCATCATTATTGCACCTTGACCCTCCCACAAAGCAACGTGGTGGAAGTTCAAAAGATCATACATTTACAAAATGTAGCAAATCAATTGCGGATGCATTTATAGATACAAAGAGAGTGACAAAGTCACATGTAGCTGCTATAAATGCTCCTGCCCGAATTGAAATACCAAAAGGGCTACCAAATGATAAAATGGCAAATGAATCTAAGACACGCCTGAAGCGTGGGCGACCCATTGGTTCAAAGGATAAAAATCCTCGCAAAAAGAAAGTGATTGAAAATCCCCAATCACATGAAAGTGTTCCAGAAGAAACACACGATCGTGAAATTGTTCCAGAAGAAACACACAATCATGCAAATCTAGTAAACCCTGCAGGCAATGATAACCATGAGATTTCCATTAATTACATGTGTAATGGAAAAATATGGAACCGAGATGAAATGGAGAATATTGATGATATATTCTCTTATTCGGTATCCCAAGAAATTAATGCGGGATGAAGATCCCGAACCAAAATCGTATCGAATGTCAAAAGAGGCATGACAAGATCAAATGGATAGATGCCATGAAGGTTTGAATTAAATTCGTTGAATAAGCGAAAAGTATTTGGATCTATCGTTCTCACACTGAAGGCTGTGAAACCCATTGGATACGAGATGGATTTTTGTTCGAAAGCGAAATGAGAAAAATGAGATTGTGAGATACAAGGCTCGCCTTGTTGCACAAGGTTTTTCCCAAAGGCTTGAGATTGATTATGAAGAAACGTATTCTCCTGTAATGGATGCTATTACGTTCAGATATCTAATCAGCTTATCGATTTCGAAAAATCTAGATATGCATCTCATGGATGTTGTAACGGCTTATTTATACGGGTCATTAGATGCTGATATCTATATGAGAATTCCTGATGGAATCAAAGTGCCTGAAGCACTGAGCTCAAAGCCCAAAGAATTATGTGCAATTAAACTACAACGATCACTGTATGGATTGAAGCAATCCGGGCGCATGTGGTATAATTGCTTAAGTGAGCATTTGTTAAAAGACGAATATGTGAATGATCAATTATGTCCGTGTGTCTTTATAAAGAATACGACAGTTGGATTTGCTATCATCGCTGTCTATGTAGATGATCTGAATATCATTGGAACTCCCAAGGAAATCCAAAAAGCAGTTGATTACCTAAAGGGAGAATTTGAAATGAAAGATCTTGGGCAGACCAAATACTGTCTTGGTTTACAAATAGAACACTTGCATAGTGGAAAATTTGTACACCAATCTTTTTTGATGAAACAGGGACGGTACCCTGCTAGATTTTATTAATATAATGGAAAATCATACAAACTTGAGGGGGACAACCAGCCTTGCCCTTATAAGAGGGAGGACAAAGGAGCCTAACATCGGAAAAGAAATCAAGCAAAAAAGAAATCTAAGAAATTCTAACATAAGGGGTGTCAGTTTTATCTAGCAAAAAGAGACCTCTAATGCGAGTAGGTAGAGCAGCTGAAGATACAAAAGAGGAATCCATACTCTGATCACATCCAAGATTAGCAAGAGAGTCTACCACTGAATTAGCCTCACGAAATATATGGAATAAAGAGTGGTTGCCCTCCTCAAGAAGTTTCTTACCAGCCCGAATCAGATACAGACTTCTCCAAGGAGGGGTAATAGAGCCCAACAAACAATTCACGAGATTCTTGGAGTCAATCTCAATAATAGCACCTGAAATATTATTGGCTGCCAACCAAGAGAGCCCCTGAATTAAAGCCTTACACTCCGCAAGAAAGCTGGTGGAGGTCTCATAAAATGAGGAGAAAGCAAATATCAAATCACCATGGCTGTTGCGAATGATGCCCCCACCCCCCGAACAAGAACCAGATGAACCTCTACAAGCACCGTCAATATTCAGCTTGAGTGAATTTGGAGGAGGTTTTAGCCAATGAATAACTCTAATTCTCTTTGTTGACACAAACCACAATCTGGCAGAAAAGATAGAGTTCCAGTCAAGCGGCCTTGGACACATACCCACATTAGATAGAATGGATTGAAGCAAATAATTAATCCGGTTCTCTACAGCCCAAAAAGGAGCTTTAACGCCATCATGAAAGATGGAATTCCTGTACTTCCAAATTTCCCACAGAATCACCGAAGGAACGATGGCATGAAGAATAGAATGATCTTTTGCCAGCCACCAACTAAAACAACATTCCTGAAGAGCATTAGAAGAGAAGGAAATTCCCCCTTTTTTATTGTACTCATTCCAAAGATAACGAGCCAATGGACTATCGAAAAAAACATGGGAATATGTTTCAATACTGCCCATAGAGCAACAGTAACAGCGAGAGGCTAACTGGATTCCTTTACATATAATGCTTTCATCAATAGGAAGTTTTCGAAGCCACAGCCTCCACATGAACAGGCTGATATGACGAGGAGAATATTTATGCCAAATAAACTTGGCAGAAGCAATAATAGGCCTGCTAGAACGAGCAACCTGCCATGCTGAAGAGAGGGAGAAGATGTCGTTATCTGTGAGGTTACAGTGGGCTGAGTCTGGAAGATTACCGATGGAGATACCATGCTTAATGACAGAAACCGAGGCAGCGTGGCCAATATCAAGACGGCCTTCTTCAGATAAATGGGAGGGGGAATCAAAAAGATCATTCACATCACTTAGTCGAGAATTGACAGGTTGAATAATCCTTCCTTCTGGTAACCATTGATCTAGCCAAATTGAGCACTTACCTTGCCCAACAACCCAAGAGATTTTAGAATCTGCAATTACCCGAACCGACCACATTCTGCGCCAAGTAAGGGATCTTCTACTAGAAGCCAAAAGAGGATGAATATTGGAGCAATATTTCTACTTAATGAACCGGCTCCAAAGACTATTTGAAGATCGGAACCTCCACCAAAGACGGATCGAGAAAGCTTGAATAATATCCGAAATTGCTCAAATACCTAAACCCCCTTCAAGGACTGGCCTGCAACAACGATCCCAAGACACCCAATGAGCTTTGAGCTTGCTATCAACTGATCCCCAAAAAAAATTGGAAAGCATTCTATTAATATGCTTGATTACCGAAGCCGGAGGACTTAAAATAGCGATTTGATACATGATTATAGAATGGGGCACTGAGTTGATTAAAGTCACTTTGCCTGCTTGAGAAAGATAGGCCCCCATCCAGGAAGTAATCTTGTTCTGAATTTTGCCAATAAGAGCATCGAAAAGGCTTTTCTTTCTTCTACCTTCAAAAAGAGGACAGCCCAAATAAGTGACTGGAAGATGCTGATGATGAAAGCCGATATGTCTCTGAATAGAAGCAGATCTAGAAGCCGGTAAACTGTTAGAGACCATAAAACAGCTCTTACTTTGATTAATTAACTGACCCGAGCACTGTTCATAACTCTCAAGAAGACGTCGATGATGGAAGAGAGAATTTTTATTTCCATTACAAAAAATCACAATATCGTCCGCAAAGGCTAAGTGAGAAACAATAGGACACCCGCTAGAGGAAGAAAAAGCATAATTTGGGTGATCATATTGTAAACCCTCTCACTAGCCCCATGATTAATAGATCACTGAATGTTGAAAAAGATCCATTTTGTCCTTGTGAAGAGAATGAAGAGATACTTGGTCCTGAAGTACCATACTTAAGTGCTATTGGAGCTCTCATGTACCTTGCTAATTGTACCAGACCAGATATAGCATTTGCTACAAATCTATTGGCAAGATATAGTTCATCTCCATCACGGAGACACTGGAATGGTATCAAACACATATTTCGTTATCTTCAAGGGACGATCGATTTGGGATTATTTTATCCCAAAGGATCAAAGGATGAACTGGTTGGTTTTGCAGATGTGGGTTATTTTTCTGATCCTCATAAGGCCAGGTCACAGACCGGCTATGTCTTCATGATGGGTGGTACTGCAATTTCCTAGCGTTCTCAAAAGCAAATGCTAGTTGCTACATCATCAAATCATGCTGAGATGATCGCACTTCATGAAGCAGTCGAGAGTGTGTATGACTTCGATCTATGACTCAGCATATTCAAAATGCCAGTGGACTACTTGTCAACAAAGACCCGGCAGTATTATTTGAAGACAATGCCGCATGTGTTCGCCCAAAGTAAAGAGGGATACATCAAAAGTGACAGGTCCAAACAAATCCCCCCGAAGCTCTTTTTATACACTCAGGAACTTGAAAAGAAGAAAGAGGTCAGCATCCAATATGTTCGATCAAGTGATAATCTTTGCAGATTTATTTGAAGGCACTCCCCACTACAACCTTCGAAAGCATGTTCACAATATTGAGATCACGAAACCTACGAGATTTACAAAGGTGATTTCTCTTGACCCTTTGTTCAAGGGAGCATATATGGTTGTACTCTTTTTCCCTTTATCATGGTTTTTTCCCACTGGGTTTTCCATGAAAATGTTTTTAACGAGACAGCCCATGCACACAATTCAGATTTAAGTTGTGTACGTTTTTCCTTATGTCCGATTTTTTCCCCACTGGGTTTTTCGACTTAAAGGTTTTTACCGAGACACACTTAGTCAACTTACTGCTATGTTCAAGGGGGAGTTTTATGTAATAAATGAACATAGATAGGATGGCTACATAGCTAGCATAGGTAGGTTGTCATGGTTTGTCAACATTGGACGACGAATTGGCAGATATCTTCGTTCGTTGCTCGGTTATAAATACCGAGCAATGTAAGGTTATTGGATAGACGATTTCTACTCTGAATAAATCTCTCTCTCTCTCTCTCTCTCTTTCTCTCATACACTCATTGTTCTAATTTGTGGTTACTTTATAACACTGTGGATATTTTTCTTTTCTCTAACACATCAATTTTAATTTTTGTTCAAACATGTGGATCAGAATCACCTGTGAGTGATTACCCTTTTTACTGTAAGATATATTTCTTACAGGTTAAGAAATCTATATATGGTCAATAAGTGAGAATTACGGTTGATTTGGAAATTACTAAATTACAATAAATTTGGTTTATAAAAAGGGTAAGTTTCCTAAATAAACTCTGCCTTGATAGACGGTTGAGATTAAAACCCTAATAGAAATTTGGTCCTCCCTTTGCCTATAAAAGAGATGCAATACCCATCATATTCATCTATTACGTTAAATCAACTTATTAGGGTTTTTAGGCCAAAAGGGAGAAACCATATTCCGCCTCTGTCTCTATATACTGCATATTTCGCATTAAGGGCAAATCACTAGAAGCAATATGTCTTCATCAGGTATTTTAATTAAGAGTATTTTGTATGTCATTGTGACTATCATTGAGTTCAAAATCTAGGGCTTAAGATTATTAACTTACAGTTGGTATTAGAGCAATATTACGAACTTGTGATCATCCATTAAAGATGCATGCAATATTATTATTGATTAAAAAAATTTTGAAGCCGCATATTTACTTTTCTTCTTCATCGGGCTTCTTAATTGCTCTTGTCGGCCACCTTTTCCTTGTGAGTGATTGAGCATGAATGCAATATTAGTAAGAAATTGCTCTACTGTTATGAATACCAAGTTTAGTATTAATAATGATGAATTCTGGATGACAATACTTACTGAATTGGGTTTACAATTACATGGATAATTGATTAAATAATCATATTTAATTTCTTTTCATCAGCGGCACATGCAAAGTTGGGTTTACAATTACATGGATAATTGATTAAATAATCATATTTAATTTCTTTTCATCAGCGGCACATGCAAAGTTTCTTTTTTGGTTTGTTTATTTTTACTATGTAAATAATACTAATAATGTGTAGTAATAGTAGACAATGATGGTTTTTATGTCAGATTGAGAATTTGAAATATGAAATTGACAATGAAGTTGTTTACAATACGATCCTATTTTGGCCTCCAAAATTTTTCTTCGAAATTTTATGAATTTATATTATTTGAAGAAAAATTAATTATGTTTTTCCGCACTAACTGTTTTGATATATATAAAGACTAATTATCACCACAGTGATAATTAATAATTAAATTGATATTATTTAATATTAATGCTTATTGATGAGTCTTTTACGTTGTACATACATATTAGAACGGTAATCACCCACAGGTGATTCTGATCCACATGTTTGAACAACATTAAAATTGATGTGTTAGAGAAAAGAAAAATATCCACAGATATTTATCTTGTTCTTGTACACATGATTAAATTGGAACTATGACTCATTATTAATTTAGTGAAAGTTCTACCCACATGAGAATCTTCTTTATGTACATTTAGACAAATTCTAATTCGTGTATATCTCTATTATATTTCAGCTCTTGTTCCCGTCAATTTGCACTCGCATGATTCATCTGTAACCTCTCTCAATGGTACCAACTTCTCAGAATGGCGTGAGAACGTTGAATTCACTTTAGGTGTTCTTGATCTCGATCTTGCACTCCAAACTGAAAAACCTTCTGCATTAACCGCAGAAAGTTTCAAAGAGGATAAGGATCTCCATAAATTGTGGGAGAAAAGTAACAGATTGAGCCTTATGTTCATGCAAATGACAATTGTTGCAAACATCAAGACCTCTCTTCCTGAAACGAAATTAGCTAGGGAATTCATGGAATCCGTTGCAGAACGCTTTAAGACTGCAGATAAGTCCCTTGCAGAGAAATTAATGTCAGAACTCACTACTATGAAGTTTGATGGTGCACGGTCAATGCACAATCATATTATTGAGATGCAAAATCTTGTAGCTAAGCTTCAGAATTTAGGAATGAAAGTGGATGAGAATTTTCTGGTCCAGTTTATCCTAAATTCTCTTCCTCCACAGTATGCCCCTTTTCAAGTGAACTATAATTCCATTAAGGAAAAGTGGACAGTGAACGAACTATCTAACATGTTAGTTCAAGAGGAAGCAAGGCTAACTCAACAAGGTGTTAATGTTGCACATCTCACATTTCAAGAAGCAAATCATAAGTTTGGGAAAAAGGCTGGAAAAGGCCAGAAAATAGCACCACCCAAAATGAATAATAACGTCCAACCCCCTCAAGTCAAGGCAAAGAAAGAAGAAGTTTGTCGTTTCTGCAAGAAATCTGGACATTTCCAGAAAGATTGTGAGAAACGTCGTAATTGGTTTGAAAGTAAAGGTAATCCTTTGGGATTCGTAAGTTTTTCATAATGTAACTTCTCTAATGTGCCTTCAAATTCATGGTGGTTGGATACATGTGCTAATGTTCATGTTTCTAATTCGATGCAAGGATACCTTACAACCCAAATCATAAACCCAACTGAAAACTTTTTATTTGTGGAAAATGGCAATAAAGCTCCTGTCGAAGCTATTGAAACGTATCGTCTTGTTCTTGCAAAAGGACATTATTTTGATTTATTTCAAACTCTTTATGTTCCATCTATTTCCCGTAACCTAGTTTCAGTTTTCAAAACTTGATTTACAAAGATTTATGTTTGATTTGGGTACTAGAAGTTTCAATTTATATAAAGATTCTATTAAATTTGGTTCTAGAATTCTCGTGGATGGTTTTTACAAATTTACTTTGTTTTCTCCATCCTTACCTGAAACTCAATTGACTATGCATCATAATGAAGGAACTGTACATCATGTAATGAAAAAGGACTCTTCATTCTTGTGGCATCAGAAGTTGGGACATATATCCGTGAACGACTTCAAAGATTTGTAAAAGATGGGGTTTTACCGAACCTAGATTTTACCTGATTATCATAGTTTGTGGATTGTATTCAAAGGAAAAGCAACAAAACACACAAAGAAAGGAGCCACAAGAAGTTCTCAACTTCTTGAAATAATACATAAAGATATTTGTGGACCTTTTTGATGTTCCAACGTTTGGGGGAGAAACCTACTTCATCACCTTTATAGATGATTATTCACGCTATCAAGTTATCTCTATCTATTGCATAACAAATCTCAATCGTGAATTTTGTCCAAATATTCATAACCGAGGTTGAGAGGCAATTAGAGAGAAAAGTGAAAATCATAAGGTCCGATGTAGGTGGAGAATTTTATGGCAGTATGATGAAACAGACAACATCCCGACCTTTGCCGACTCTCGAACAACTTGGAATTGTAGCTCAATACACAATGCCGATTCTCCATGGCGTAATGGTGTAGTTGAAAGGCGAAATCGCACGCTTTGAAATGGTTAGAAGCATGATGAGTCATGCTAAGTTGCCCATTACGCTAGGACATATGCTCTTCGTATGGCCAGTATATATTTTAAATAGGGTTCCCCAGAAAGCGCCCAAAGACCCCTTTAGCCGTGAAAGGCCGGAAACCTAGTTTAAAACACCCCGCAAGTTTGGGGACGACCCGTTGAAGCTGAAGGTATATAACCTCAAGCAAACAAATTCGATTTGAAAACCATAAGTGGTTATTTCATTGGTTTTCCTAAAAATCCAAAGGGTATATAATTTATCGTCCCAACCATAAGTCGCGAATTGTGAACCGGTAATGTCAAATTCATCGATGATGGCATTTAGTGGGAGTATATTTGTGGAAGTAAGTCCTGCTCACGGCTAGGGGGTAAGAATCACATTACCCAATAATCAAACGTAATAATGAATCCTTCCATCGCTGAACCGTTAAACGCCGAGGATCACTTTCGGCTCCATTCATCGCCAACCGATAAATGACTGAAGAGCCACAACCACATCAGCCACAACCCCTAATGAAATCATGTCGCTAATGAAGAAATTGTAGAACGTAAACACACAGAACCGGCACTAAGAAGATCTCAACGAAAAACGGGTTGTCGCCCATGATGATTACGTTGTTTATCTACAAGAATCGATTTTTAAGCATTAGGGATAATGAAAGACCCAGCTTATTCACAAGCCATTACAAGTAATAATTTCGATAAATGGATTGATGCCATGGGATGAGTTGAAATCAATGGCGTATAATCAAGTCCGGGAACTAACTCATTTGCCTAAGGACCCAAACAATTGGGTGTAAATGGGTTCACAAGACCAAACGCGATCGTCATGGCAATATTGGAGCGATATAAGTTAGACTTGTAGCCAAAGGTTTTACTCAAAAAGATGGCATAGATTACAAAGAGACCTTTTCATGTGTCAAAGAAAGACTCTCTCGTAATTATTATGGCCTAAGAGCTCATTATGACTTAGAGTTACATCAAATGGATGTGAAAACAACATTCT
>CM028379.1:130233111-130304605 GCA_013146195.2 Codonopsis lanceolata | reverse complement strand
TGTTTGAACAACATTAAAATTGATGTGTTAGAGAAAAATCCGTCATTTAGATATTTATCTTGTTCTTGCACATGATTAAAGTGAACTATGACTCATTATTAATTTAGTGAAAGTTCTACCCGTGAGAATCTTCTTTATGTACATTTAGACAAATTCTAATTCGTGTATATCTCTATTATCGGCTCTTGTTCCCCGTAATTTGCACTTTGATTCATCAGTCCCACCCTCTCTCAATGGTACCAACTTCTCGAATGGCGTGAAGCGTTGAATTCACTTTAAGGTGTTCTTGATCTCGATCTTGCACTCCAAGCTGAAAAACTATACGCATTAACATGAAAGTTTCAAAGAGGATAAGGATCTCCATAAATTGTGGGAGAAAAGTAAATGACGAGCCTTATGTTCATGCAAATGACAATTGTTGCAAACATCAAGACCTCTCTTTCTGAAGAAACGAAATTAGCTAGGAATTCATGGAATCTTGCTATAACGCTTTAAAACTGCAGATAAGTCCCTTGCAGGGAAATTAATGTCAGAACTCACTACTATGAAGTTTGATGGTGCACGGTCAATGCACAATCATATTATTGAGATGCAAAATCTTGTAGCTAAGCTTCAGAATTTAGGAATGAAAGTGGATGAGAATTTTCTTGTCTAGTTTCTCCTAAATTCTCTTCCTCCACAGTATGCCCCTTTTCAAGTGAACTATAATTCCATTAAGGAAAAGTGGACAGTGAACGAACTATCTAACATGCTAGTTCAAGAGGAAGCAAGGCTAACTCAACAAGGTGTTAATGTTGCACATCTCACATTTCAAGAAACAAATCATAAGTTTGGGAAAAAGGCTGGAAAAGGCCAGAAAATAGCACCACCCAAAATGAATAATAACGTCCAACCCCCTCAAGTCAAGGCAAAGAAAGAAGAAGTTTGTCGTTTCTGCAAGAAATCTGGACATTTCCAGAAAGATTGTGAGAAACGTCGTAATTGGTTTGAAAGTAAAGGTAATCCTTTGGGATTCGTAAGTTTTTCATAATGTAACTTCTCTAATGTGCCTTCAAATTCATGGTGGTTGGATACATGTGCTAATGTTCATGTTTCTAATTCGATGCAAGGATACCTTACAACCCAAATCATAAACCCAACTGAAAACTTTTTATTTGTGGAAATGGCAATAAAGCTCCTGTCAAAGCTATTGAAACGTATCGTCTTGTTCTTGCAAAAGGACATTATTTTGATTTATTTCAAACTCTTTATGTTCCATCTATTTCCCGTAACCTAGTTTCAGTTTTCAAAACTTGATTTACAAAGATTTATGTTTGATTTGGGTACTAGAAGTTTCAATTTATATAAAGATTCTATTAAATTTGGTTCTAGAATTCTCGTGGATGGTTTTTACAAATTTACTTTGTTTTCTCCATCCTTACCTGAAACTCAATTGACTATGCATCATAATGAAGGAACTGTACATCATGTAATGAAAAAGGACTCTTCATTCTTGTGGCATCAGAAGTTGGGACATATATCCCGTGAACGACTTCAAAGATTTGTAAAAGATGGGGTTTTACCGAACCTAGATTTTACTGATTATCATAGTTGTGTGGATTGTATCAAAGGAAAAGCAACAAAACACACAAAGAAAGGAGCCACAAGAAGTTCTCAACTTCTTGAAATAATACATAAAGATATTTGTGAACCTTTTGATGTTCCAACGTTTGGGGGAGAAACCTACTTCATCACCTTTATAGATGATTATTCCGTTACTGTTATCTCTATCTATTGCATAACAAATCTCAATCTGTGAATTTTGTCCAAATATTCATAACCGAGGTTGAGAGGCAATTAGAGAGAAAAGTGAAAATCATACGGTCCGATAAAGGTGGAGAATTTTATGGCAGGTATGATGAAACAGGACAACATCCTGGACCTTTTGCCAGACTCCTCGAACAACTTGGAATTGTAGCTCAATACACAATGCCAGATTCTCCATGGCAGAATGGTGTAGTTGAAAGGCGAAATCGCACGCTTTTGGAAATGGTTAGAAGCATGATGAGTCATGCTAAGTTGCCCATTACGTTGTGGACATATGCTCTTCGTATGGCCGTATATATTTTAAATAGGGTTCCCAGTAAAGCAGTTCCAAAGACCCCTTTTGAGTTGTGGAAAGGCTGGAAACCTAGTTTAAAACACCTGCAAGTTTGGGGACGACCAGTTGAAGCGAAGGTATATAATCCTCAAGCAAACAAATTGGATTTGAAAACCATAAGTGGTTATTTCATTGGTTTTCCTGAAAAATCCAAAGGGTATATAATTTATTGTCCTAACCATAAGCTGCGAATTGTGGAAACTGGTAATGTCAAATTCATTGATGATGGCATGATTAGTGGGAGAATATTTGTGGAAGATAAGTATGTTCACGAAGTTAGGGTAACAATCTCATTACCCAATAATCAAGCAGACAATGTGAATCCTTCCATCGTTAAACCGTTAAACGTCGAAGGATCACATGTGGCTCCACTCATCGTTGAACCGATAAATGATGAAGAGCCACAACCACATCAGCCACAACCCCCTAATGAAATCATTGCTAATGAAGAAATTGTAGAACAATCACAGGAACCAGCATTGAGAAGATCTCAACGAGAAAAACGAAGTGTTATCCATGATGATTACGTTGTTTATCTACAAGAATCTGATTTTGACATAGGGATAATGAAAGACCCAGTTTCTTATTCACAAGCAATTACAAGTAATAATTCTGATAAATGGACTGATGCCATGAAGGATGAGTTGAAATCAATGGCAGATAATCAAGTCTGGGAACTAACTCATTTGCCGGAAGGACCCAAAACAGTTGGGTGTAAATGGGTCTACAAGACCAAACGCGACTGTCATGGAAATATTGAGCGATATAAAGCTAGACTTGTAGCCAAAGGTTTTACTCAAAAAGATGGCATAGATTACAAAGAGACCTTTTCTCATGTGTCAAAGAAAGACTCTCTCATAATTATTATGGCCTTAGTAGCTCATTATGACTTAGAGTTACATCAAATGGATGTGAAAACAACATTTCTTAATGGTGAGCTACAAGAAGAAGTTTACATGCGTCAACGTGAAGGTTTTACCTTGGAAGGACAGGAAGACATGGTCTGCAAACTTAAGAAATCAATTTATAGACTTAAACAAGCCTCCCGGCAATGGTATTTAAAATTCAACGAAACCATTAATGCTTTGGTTTTGAAGAAAATACTGTAGATCCATGCATATACCTCAAGATCAGTGGGAGTAAGTTCATATTTTTGGTTCTGTATGTTGATGACATAGTATTGGCAAGTAGTGATCTTGGCTTAATGCATGAAACCAAAGCTTATCTTTCTAAAATTTTTGAGATGAAGGACATGGGTGAAGCTTCCTATGTGATTGGGATAGAAATATTCCGTGATAGATCACGTGGATTACTTAAACTCTCCAAGAAAACATATATCGAAAGAGTTTTAGAAAGATTTGGAATGACAACATGTGCTGCGAGCGTTGCTCCAATTCAGAAGGGAGAAAAATTTGGTCTCTGTCAATGTCCTAAAAATGAATTGGAGTGTAAGCAAATGGAAAACATACCCTATGCTTCTTTAGTAGGAAGTTTGATGTATGCACAAGTTTGCACAAGGCCTGACATCAGCTTTACTGTTGGTATGTTGGGAAGATACCAATTAAATCCAGGAATTGATCATTGGAGAGCTGGAAAGAAAGTTTTGAGATACTTACAGGGTATGAAGGATTATTGTCTTACATTCAAGAAGTCAGATCAATTAGAGTTGGTTGGCTATTCAGATTCTGATTATGCTGGATGCAAAGACACTTTAAAGAGCACTTTTGGTTATGTTTTTCTACTAGCTGGAGGAGCAATCTCATGGAAAAGTGTAAAGGAGTCTATTATTGCTAATTCCACGATGGAAGCTGGATTTGTAGCTTGCTTTGAAGCTACAAATCATTGCTTATGGCTGCGAAATTTCATCTCAAGATTTAGAGACTTGAATTTTGTCTCTGGACCGTTGAAACTCTATTGTGATAATGCTGCAGCAGTATTTTTCTCTAAGCATGATAGATACTCTAAAGGGACAAAACACATGGACCTTAAGTATCTATCAGTGAAGCAAGCAATTCAGAAGAAACAGTTGTTCATTGAGAATATAAGCACAACACTTATGGTTGCAGATGCACTTACGAAGGGGTTACCTCCTAAGACCTTTCATGAACATACTTTAAGTATGGGTCTAGAGAGAGTGACTGATTATTAATTTATCTTTTATTATGCTTATACATTGAACTTCTATTGAGCTCTTATTTATGACATTCTGAATTTTATTTCTGTTTCCATATTTTGTATACTTTATGTGAATGGATAATTGATAACAGAAATAGTTCTTGAAGAAAGAACATTATTGGACCCTTATACCCTTGCTTAAAAGACCTAGTAAACTAAGTTATTTATGTTGTAGTACATGGAAGGAACCATGTTGAAAACCTGATAATATGGAACCGTTATGACTCTCATGGATAGCTTGTTTTGTGAAGGTATTATGTTAACCATAAAGTTATTAATTTAGTAATTATGTGCGCCTTATGTTTTCAAGATTAACCATTAAAGGATTATCACTTTGACCAAGTGGGAGACTGTAAGATATATTTCTTGCAGGTTAAGAATTCTATATATGGTCAATAAGTGAGAATCACGGTTAATTTGGAAATTACTAAATTACAATAAATTTGGTTTGTAAAAAGGGTAAGTTTCCTAAATAAACTCTGCCTTGATGGACGGTTGAGATTAAAACCCTAATAGGAATTTGGTCATCCCTTTGCCTATAAAAGAGATGCAATACTCATCATAATCATCTATTACGTTAAATCAACTCATTAGGGTTTTTAGGCCAAAAGGGAGCATATTCCGCCTTTGCCTCTATATACTGCAGATTTCGGATTAAGGGCAAATCACTAGAAGCAATATGTCTTCATCGGGTATTTTAATTAAGAGTATTTTGTATGTCATTGTGATTATCATTGAGTTCAAGATCTAGGGATTAAGATTATTAACTTACAACCTGCCGGCGCGTGGAGGAACCAAAATAATTCCTATCGACCATCATCTTCTTGAAAAGTGGACCTGTCACATTTACCACCGAAGAAAACATCTCCATGACCCGGTAGCCAGCACAAGGATGGTCATCGGGAGGCCATCATAGATGGTGTGGAAATGAAAAGAAGGGTGATTGGAGAAACGGGAATGAATTGTAGAGTGTTGAAGGAGGCGGGTGTGATTAAAGTCGGAAATGATGAAGGTTACATCAATGGAAGCTAAACAGAGAAGTTGGGCTAGGTTGAGCATCGTATTGGTATGGCTTAGAACCGGAAATGGAAACATTAGGACATGGGGTGGAAGATCTTGTTTGTCTGAAGCCATTATTTTTGCAGCCTCAGATTGATCGAAGGAATCAGAGCAGGAGTGATTCTTGCGAGATGAGATTGTCTACAGAATAAGATCCATTAATTATGTGTCCAGAAAATGAGATAAAACTATCATTATTAATTGGTCGAATCCCGCCCGCCATAGCAGACCACAAAACTAATACCAATAATTACAAAAAGGGATAATATCACGCTTGGTACTCTAACTTTACCAGGTTTTTGCTTTTGATACCCATTGTATAGAATCGATCAAAGTTCATACTTAATGTTTCACAAGCTAACCACTTTTGATACTTTTCATTTAATGCCCGTCAAACACTTACATCTAACCTACTATCCTAGGTTGGAAACCAGCTTGGCCTTGGCACATAAGCACTTTTCATTTTTCCCAATTTCCCCTTCTAATTCCAACCCTAATTTCTTACCCCTTCTTATTCCAACACTAATTTCTTACCCAATTTCCAACAACATCATAAAGCCAATTTCCAGTAACATCATAAAGCCAATTTCCAGTAGCATCATAAAACCAACTTCCATGTAGATTAATTTTTTTAGCCCAGAAACACACCTAGAATTCTAAATAAACTTCTATTCAAATAAGCTATTCCACGCTTCACAACTCGAAATTGATAACTATATAGAAACCATATGAGAAATGTGACAAAACTAACTTGTAAGTTTATTTGGAATGCAATAGCTTTACCAACCAAGCTAGCCATCAAAAAAGAATACTAAAATAGTTATCAATACGTTCTTCATTTGCAGTAGGAGTAATGGAACTCTCATGAGTTTCATCCTTTAATCCAACCTTAAATAAGCTTGATTTTTCAATTGATTTCTCACGTCCCTTCAAATTCTGGGAAAATCTATGCCCTCTCCTGAGTAATTGAAGTAGATATTGTCGTAATATCGGAACTTACCAGGGAATCAATGTTTGGTTAGGTCGGAATATTATTTTGTCGAGGGAAAGAGTGGCGGCGACGGAGAAGAAAAATCTAGGGAGGTCTTTGATTCGATTAGAGAGAAGTCATCAAAGGTCGAGGAAGATTAGGAAATTAATGATGTATTAGGCTCAAAATTAATATGTTTGGTGATATCTGAAATCATAAAAATACAATCTCTCGAATGAAGTGATATCTGAAATCAATATGTTTGGTCCTCTCACAAAACATCTGATTTTTAGTTAAATGAAACGCCCACTGGCTATCACAAAATACAACAAAAACCTTCTGCTACAAACCAAAATCAATGACCAAACCACTCAACCAAATAGTTTCATTCACTGCTTATGTTGTTTTCATGTACTTTGCCTCCGTAGTGGCAAAGAAATAATAGACTATAAATTCGCCTTCCAACTGATAGCATAACACGAAAGAGTGAAGACATAGCATGTCAAAGATCGCTTCTTATCCAAATCATCAGTGTAATCAGAGTCAATATAACGAACTTGATTTATTTGGATTTACGATATAGAAAAGATGCATCATTTTTGAATTATTTGTTGACCGGATACAGGAAAAAGAATACATGAGGTTCTGGTTCAATTTCTGATACATCCAATTGGAATTGCGATGCATCGCAATTCAAAATCGTGCATTGTGTTTAATTTTTTGCATCATGATGCATGATTTTATGCATCACGATGCATGAACTGAATCTCTGAAGTGTGTGTGTATTAGGTCAAACTCATTTTGGGTATACTCGTCATTTTCCATCTAAAGTGTCTTTTACCAGTTAAAAAAAAATCTTGGACTTTAGCGGTTAAAACGGGTGAAATTCCGACCTGTACTTTTTCTCAAAAATTAACCCCTACAGTCATCTTTCTTTTTTTCAACCGATAATAGGCACTTTCGAAATATTCTTCCTAAAATGCATAGATTGTCTGCTTCCATAGCTCCGACCAACATTTATTCCACTACAAGAAAACAGGGCAACTGAAACAGAATTTTGCAACCAAATTGAAATCAGTTTCAGTGTAAAATGTGCTCAAGAGAAATTGACGTGCACAATTAATTTTGCAACTCATATTGCAATGGAAAACTATTTTGTTGCATTCTATTTCGGGGGCAAAGTTGGAGGGAAGAATGCCACGTAATTTTGTAATGGTTTTTGAAATAGATGAACTTATGTTTTAATTTTCTATTTCAATTTCAGTTGCATTTATTAATAAAAGATTTTTATGTTTTGAACTTAAAAAAATTTGGCGTTCTGTTTTGGGCAAAAAGTTTGGAGGGATGAAACCCACCTAATTTTGCGAGGGATTTTGAAACAGATAAACTTTGGTTTCAAATTCTCCATTCAATTTCAATTGCAATTAATCATAAATGAATTTTATTTTATTAAATTATAAAAAAATAGTCTAAAACAACATCGTATACCCTTAGGTGTCGTTTGGTAGTCAGGATTAAGGTCAGATTGGATTAATAATCCGAGTTGCCTGATGTTTGGTACGCAATAAGTGGTCGGGACTAATAGGACGAGTTATCTGGATAAAGTCATTATCCCCTCACTATTAATACAAAGGGGGAGGGTGGTATTACTAACGCCCTCACTAAAAAAAATTAGGATTAACATTTGTAATCTCAAAACTACCCCCGATATATAAGTGAGGATTAATAGCAAGGGCACTAATAGTACTGGGATTAATAATACTGTTTATCCTTGTCCGACTACCAAACAAGCCCTTAGTTCACAACCTAACCTAGACAAGCAGCAAACACTTAGTTATTTTGCCCTTCTCTTCTTTCCCTGGCTCTCGCTCTCGCTCTCCACTGATGTGTCTGTTATCCAATGCTGCGTCTACTTCCAGCGAAATTCGTGGTGTCGGCGTCTCCTCCGACTCCCAAATACATCTCCTCCCTCTTCGTCGAAGTGAACAAGGTACTTAATTGATAATCTTAATTAATATGTTTATATGCCTGAATATGAACTCTCCCATCATAAATGAAACTCTCTTAGGGTTGGCAATTGTTAGTATTGTGATTACTTTTCCTCATCTGTGATTATTATTATTTTTTAAATTAAAACTCCCTTAGGGTTATTGTTTGCTCTTTCGGCAATTGATGGGTAGAACTGAGCTAATTCATCTAGGACAATCTTCTGATTCACGTTTAGTTTGGTTAATTCACAGTTGTGTCTTCAACTTATCTGTTATGTTTTTTCAATTTAAAGTTTCTTTTTTCACTTCTTCTTGTTATTTTTTCTTAAAAAAAGTCTTAAGCTGAGGTTTAATACTTCATTGGTTGGATAGGATTTTGAGGTTGTATTGCAAGATTGGGTCCTCCCAGTAATTGGATGTCCTTTTTTCTTTGAAGTTCATGGTCATATTTGCTGCATTTTTTTTTTGGTCGGCCGGATTGATATAAGCAATGGCTGATATGCCATGATCTCAGGGCTAATATGAATACCATTTACACCACATCCTTGTCTGGAAAGGTTAAAAATCTGTAGATATTTAATGTCTTCTGTAGGGGGTTTTCCTTTCACAGAGAGCAATTAGTTTTTAATACAAATGTCAGAACTATGTTTATTATGCTCTAAAGCAAGAAAAGTAGTTAATGATGACGACAAACTCAAGCTATGGCAATTGACTTGTAAAAAATTATCGTTGGAGGGATGAACTTGTTATATAAATTGGAAGTGAACCAATTAGCTCTACGTCTTGGTCGGTATAAACATTGTGGACTGTGCACTTGCAGTTGTTTGGAATATAGTTTCACTTTTTGAGCTCGTATTATTGTTCAAACTCTTGAAGCTAGCTAGAATTGAGGTGTTAGCAAATAAGTCATCCATAGAATATGGTCTCATTGATGCACTGTAACATGATATTCTAACAAGTTGTGGTCTTTCGTTCTTTGAAGCACTATAACACAATTTTTGAATATGTATTGGTACTCCTTTCTTACATTGCGGTTCTTCTCTTGATTTGGGGAAACTTCATTTAATCAAACATAATGGTGAAGGGAATAAAGACTAGGTTCATGGTCAGTGATGTTGAAAAAAATTCGTAGCTAATGTGTGGGTAAAAGTTTTGGCCAATTTTTGCAAGATTATATGTGCATAACAACATTGTAGACATTTTTGTATTTGATTTTGATAAGAATGGCTTCATTAGATCTGGTTGGGAACCATTAGGACAATATAGTACAAAGGCAATGTTTTAGGTTCATGTCACAAACTCGCTGCCTCTGATAGCTAACAAGTTCTAGTGAAGGTGTTTTCTAATTTTAGGTCGAAATGAATTGAAGAAAACACAAGGAACCAGTATCTTTACTAATTTAAATTTCACTACATTTTCCTGGCAAACATATATATTACATAGTTGGTTATTAATGCATAACAAAATTAGTAAACTCACTTATGGACTGTTTCCTTGAACTTCTCCCCGTCCAGGAACTGCAGTATTAGGAAAACTAGCTCCCGACTAAGGGAAGACATGGCTCCACCAAACAAGCACGTAATTATCTACCGGTATTAGGATTTCCAGCTAGGCCAAAACAAGCCAAGTAAAATCTCAATTTTAAGCAGAGCTTGATAGCTAATATAAGTCAAACATTCATTATATTTATGTTACCTATCGCCCATAGCCCAACGAGTGCATAGTTGGAGAGATGAAGAGAGACCCTATATGATGACTAGAGCACGAGGTTTCAGAAATAGTGAATAAAATAAAGAAAGCACCACAATCTAAAAAATAGGAGATAACAGTAACGAATGGAACAAATGATGGGCATAGCATGGCAAAACAGCTAGCAACAGACTTAATACATGAAGGTGATAAGAAGATTCAAAAATAAGAGTGTCATGGCAGGTAAAGATTTCTCTAAACAGTTCAAAGCCTCTCATTCAAATTATAACGGAAATTAACATGGGGAACTAACAAAAAAGAGGACAAATAAACGAAGAACAAAATAAGAACTGAAGATTTACTAGACCTCCCACGTGTTGAAGTTGCGAGGTTGGGTTCACAACCATTGCACAGCAAATGTAGTCTCACCTACACTCAACGCCTGCTTCAGCAGGTCGACGATGTGTGTTTTTTCTCCTGCTCCCATTATGACGAAAATTGTGTTGAAAATAATCTTGACAGTTACATTAGATGAAGAGTCTAGTTCATAATTTGCTTCTTAGTTATTTTTAGTTAATGCATTAGTAGTTCAAGCATCAGCATCTATTCAGTTTAATTGGGAAGATGAACTGATGTATTAAGATGTCTTATAAATGGTCTTGTAATTTTCAGTTTTATGCAGAGGGAAAACATCAGATCAATAAACATATATTCAGCAGAAACATCTTCTCCTTCTCTGTTCTAAATTTCATTCTGTTCAGTTTATTTTAGTTCCAACAGATTGGTATCAGAGCTAATTTGTAAGCCATGGCCAACAACGAAATGTTTTCCATCCAAGTTCCAGCACTTTCAAAAGACAAGTTCGATAACTGGTGCATCCGTATGAAGGCACTCCTTGGTGGTCATGATGTTTGGGACCTTGTTGAAACAGGTTATGAGGCTCCCGACGATCCCACTGCACTAACTCAAGCACAGAAGAATCTTCTTCAGAATAACAAGAAGAAAGATCAGAGGGCTGTTACTCTCATTCACCAAGCATTGGATGAAGTTACTTTTGAGAAGATTTCCCATGCCACTACAAATGGGCGCTTATGGGAGATGCTTCAAGTGGTGTTCAAAGGAAAAGACAAGGCAAAGAAAGTTCGCCTCCAAAATTTACGGGGTGAATTTGAAGCTGTTCTGATGAAGGAATCCGAAAAGGTGTCGGATTATATCTCGAAAGTCACATCGATTGCAAACCAAATGAAGAGGCTTGGTGATGAAGATTTTTCTGATTTAAGGGTAATTGAGAAAATTCTTAGATCAGTTGATGCGAAGTTCGATCATGTTGTGACAGCCATTGAAGAAGCGAAGGACTTGGAGGAAATGACAATTGAAGAACTGTCCAGCTCGTTGGAGGCCTATGAAGAGAAGATTAATAGAAGGAAGAAGGAACCTAATGTGGAACATGTGTTACAATCAAAGTTGAACTTAAAAGAGAAGGAGGAAAATGGAAGAACAAGCTATAGAGGTCGCGGACGAGGTCGAGGCCGCGGACGAGGTCGAGAACGAAATTTTAGCAGAGGAGGAAGAAGTGGCCAGCATTCATCTCAAAGTGGAGATGGAGGCTACCAGTTTAATCCAACAAGAGGTCGTGGCAGAGGAAGAGGAAGGTCATCTCACAAAAGGTATGACAAGTCACAAGTAGAATGCTATACTTGTCATGAATTTGGGCATTTTTCATGGGAGTGTAACAATGGCTCTAAAGATGACATAAAGGCAAACTTATCACATGAAGATACTAATGAGGAGGATGAGTCCACTCTCTTGATAGCGTATAAGGATGTAAAGCAAGGCGGGAAACATGTCTGGTACCTTGACACCGGTGCAAGTAATCACATGTGTGGAAGCAAGGAAATGTTCGTAGAGCTTGATGAAAAAGTTCGTGGCAACATCACATTTGGTGATTCGTCCAAAATTGTTGTAAGTGGAAAAGGTAAAATTCTAATTAGATTAAAGGATGGGAGTCATCAGTTTATATCGAATGTTTATTATGCTCCGGATATGAAATGCAACATTTTAAGCATGGGACAATTCTTGGAAAAAGGTTATTCTTTTTTCACAGAAGGTTGTAGCCTGTTTTTGAAGGATGCTGTGGGGAAATTAATTGCCAAGGTACCCATGGCAAAGAATCGTTTGTTTTTGCTGCCCATACAAATTGACATGGCGAAATCTTTGATGGCTTGTTACAAAGACTCTTCCTGGTTGTGGCACTTGAGATTTGGGCACATGAATTTTGGTGGACTCAAAATGATGGCTAGCAAAGGAATGGTGAAGGGTTTGCCATTCATAAATCAATCCAATCATATTTGTGAAGGGTGTCTGTTTGGTAAGCAGTCAAGAAAGAGTTTTCCGAAAGAGTCTTTCTCAAGAGCTTCAAGGCCGCTCCAATTAATCCATACAGACTTGTGTGGGCCAATCACTCCATGTTCTTTTGGTAAGAACAAGTATTTCATTTTGTTTATTGATGATTTTAGTAGAAAAGCATGGGTATATTTTCTCAAAGAAAAATCGGAGGCATTTAAATGTTTTCAGAATTTTAAAGCTCTTGTAGAAAGGGAAAGTGGACTTAAAGTTCAGGCTCTAAGATCGGATAGAGGAGGTGAGTTCACATCCAGAGAGTTCCAAGATTTTTGTGACACTGATGGGCTTCGCCGATTCTTGACTGCTCCAAGATCTCCGCAGCAAAACGGAGTAGTCGAAAGAAAGAACCGCACTGTTCTGAACATGACAAGGAGCATGTTGAAGACAAAGAAGATGCCAAAAGAGTTTTGGGCAGAAGCAGTAGACAGTTTTGTTTACTTGCTGAATAGATGCACGACAAGAGCACTAAGTGAAAAGACTCCATTTGAAGCATGGAGTGGGAGAAAGCCATCAATCTCTCATTTGAAGGTATTTGGATGTGTAGCATATGCCCATGTTGCGGATGAGAAAAGAACAAAGCTTGACGACAAGAGTAAAAAGTGTGTGTTTATTGGCTATGATTCAAGAACAAAAGGGTACAAGCTTTATGATCCAATTGAAAAGAAGGTGATCATTAGTAGAGATGTTGAATTTGATGAGGAAGCTACTTGGGATTGGCATATTGATGGAGAAAGCTATGATTTCCTTCCATTCATGTATGAAGATGAAGATATTGAGGAGAGCCATGACAACAATACTCCCCCACCATCTCCATCTTATGGTGGAGACACTAGCATTGCTTCACCATCATCAGCTCGTCATGAAAGCGATTCTCCAAATGGAAACTCCTCTGATGAAAGCCCTTTGCGAACAAGAAGGCTTTCAAATTTATATGAAAATACTGAGAGAATTGATGACAATACATTCCTTTGTCTCTTTGCAGATGCAGAACCAATTGATTTTAATGAAGCTGTTGAAGATGAAAAATGGAGAAAAGCCATGAATGAAGAAATAAGAGCCATTGAGAAGAACAACACATGGGAGTTGTCAACACTTCCAAAGGGACAAGCAACCATTGGAGTGAAATGGGTTTTTAAAACAAAGAAGAACCCGAAAGGAGAGGTGGAAAGATACAAGGCAAGGCTCGTGGCAAAAGGGTACAAGCAACGACATGGCATTGATTATGAAGAAGTTTTTGCTCCGGTAGCTCGTTTGGAGACGGTAAGGCTGATCATTTCCTTGGCTGCGCAAAACAAATGGAAGATTTTTCAAATGGACGTGAAGTCAGCCTTTCTCAATGGAAATCTCGAAGAAGAGGTGTACGTAGAGCAACCTCAAGGCTATGTTGTAAAGGGAAGTGAAGACAAGGTTCTTAGATTGAAGAAAGCCCTTTACGGGCTAAAACAAGCTCCAAGATCTTGGAACTGCAGGATTGACAAGTATTTCCAGGAGAATGGTTTTTTGAAGTGCCCATATGAACATGCTCTCTATGTGAAGATTAATGGCAGCAATATGTTGTTTGTTTGCTTGTACGTGGATGACTTAATTTTCACGGGAAACAATTCAAACATGTTTGATGAATTCAAGAGAGCAATGAACCGTGAGTTTGAGATGACGGATTTAGGACTTATGTCCTATTATCTTGGAATCGAGGTGAAGCAAACAGAGGAAGGCATTTTTATTTCGCAAGAAAATTATGCGAAAGAAGTTCTGAAGAAGTTCAATATGAGCAACTGTAATCCAGTTAATACTCCAGTTGAATGTGGCATTAAATTGACAAAATCTGATGATAGTGGCAAGGTGGACTCAACTATGTTTCGCAGTCTAGTTGGAAGCTTGCGATATTTAACTTCCACAAGGCCAGACATTCTGTTCGGTGTTGGACTTGTTAGTCGTTTTATGGAGGCTCCAACAGCGACACATTTAAAGGCTGCAAAGAGGATATTGCGCTACATCAAAGGTACTCTCAATTTTGGGTTACATTATTATGCCTCAAATGATTTCAGACTTAGAGGTTTCTGCGATAGTGATTGGGCCGAGATATAGATGATCGAGTAAGTACTACCGGGTTTGTATATTACATGGGTGATACAAAGATTTACTTGGAGCTCGAAGAAACAACCCATTGTTACTCTGTCAACGTGTGAAGCTGAATATGTTGCTTTGAGTTCCTGTGTTACTCAAGCAATTTGGTTGAGATGGCTCTTGAAAGGGCTTCATTTTGCTCAGAAGGAACCCACTGAAGTTAACGTGGACAACAAGTCTGCAATTGCTTTAGCCAAGAACCCGTTATTTCATGAACGTAGCAAGCACATAGATACAAGGTTTCATTTTGTTCGAGAGTGTGTTGCGAAGAAGGTGGTTCAACTCAATTACGTGAAGTCTCAAGACCAAGTTGCAGATATATTTACCAAGGCTCTCAAGTTCAACGCTTTCATGGAGCTAAGAAACTTGCTGGGAGTTAGCAGATGTCAAGTTTAAAGGAGGGTGTTGAAAATAATCTTGACAGTTACATTAGATGAAGAGTCTAGTTCATAATTTGCTTCTTAGTTATTTTTAGTTAATGCATTAGTAATTCAAGCATCAGCATCTATTCAGTTTAATTGGGAAGATGAACTGATGTATTAAGATGTCTTATAAATGGTCTTGTAATTTTCAGTTTTATGCAGAGGGAAAACATCAGATCAATAAACATATATTCAGCAGAAACATCTTCTCCTTCTCTGTTCTAAATTTCATTCTGTTCAGTTTATTTTAGTTCCAACAAATTGTTAGGCTTAGTCAAGTCATCAACACTAGATCTGGTTCCATTACTGTTTTCCTCTTTAATGAATTAGGGTTTTCTTTTGTTTGTATGTTGTGTATCCTCTTTTTTCCATTCTATACTGCAGTTAGAATTTTTATCTTTTGCTTAAGACGACATTCTCACTGTCTTCTTCTTCCATCTTTTCAATATCTTCATCAATTTCATCAATCAACAGTTTCTGCGGCCTACCCCTTCTCTTTCGTGCATGTATTTTTTCTTCCTCACCACTTCCAAGATAATCATGACTTGTCATAGTAAATTTCTCTCCTTTCCCTCTACCTCTACCCTATGATGCACGGATACGCTGTGAAGGCAGCGTCTCGCGTATCGGATAAGCGACGAATACGAATACGTTACAAATATGCGGGATACGCCCCTAGATACGTCCAGGGGCGAACTGTCACTTTTCCAAAATGGATATTGGACCCAGATACGTGACCCAGATACGCAACCCAAATCTGGATACGCCCCTCAAAACTCGGTCGTTTTGACTTGATGAAGAGGGGGATAAATAAGATTTGCACAAACCCGACATACCTCATACGTACGCTTCGATACTTCTTCCTCGCTCTCGCCGGCGCCTCTGGCCCTCGAGCCCTAGCCACCGCCGCCGACCCTCGAGCCCTAGCCGCCACCCCTGCTTTGCGTTCGAGCCTTCTTCTTCAGTCAAGCCTTCTTCTTCAGTCGAGCCTTCTTCTTCGGTTGAAGTCTTTTCAGTCGAAAGCCTTCTTCTTCATTTTGGCTTCTTCGTTTTGTCTTCTTCATTTTGTTGGCAAATATTATACGGAGTAAGGATGTATCTATATAAATATACTCCCTCCGTTCCTAAATAATCGTCCTAGTTGACCCGGCGCATAATTTAAAAAAAACAATTGACTTGATTATTTATATTAGTTTAATGTGTAGTTTCCTTTAATGTCCATGTATATGTGGCTCATAATTAAAGTAGAGTGAAAAAGTAAGGGTAAAGTGGTAAAAGTGATGTTCTAAAAATGTAAGTTTCAAAGTGGACAATTATTTTGGGACATGCGAAAAAGGAAAGGAGGACGATAATTTAGGGACGGAGGGAGTATAATGTATATTATTATTAGTATTATAGTATGAGGTATGATATTACAAGCTAGAGCTTGTGGTATTATTATAAGCTTTAGTGTTAGTACCGTTTGATCAAATCTATTTAGATATCTACACTGTTAGATCAAATATATATTTTTTAAGTTATAACACGGACTTTCCAAATCATCACCAACTTAATCATCTAATGACTCTAAGACTAAAGCTTGTAATAATATTACAAGCTCTAGCTCGTAATATAATTTGTCTTATAGTATATGTATATTATATATGCTGTATATTAATATTACTATAATAATCTATGCATATTTATATTTTAGTCCTTATAGTTTAAATATTTATATTTTAATCCTTATAGTTTGTTATGTAATATTTTTATCATATCTGCGTATTATCCGTGTCCCCCATTGGTAATGCCTTGAAAGGCTACTATATGATGCCGGCTCGAACAAATGAGGCTTTGAACATCGTTAAAGGGCTTGAATACTCAAAAGATAAGTGAGTAGCTAAATGAGGCCTTTGGATAAGGCTTTATGCCTCCTTGAACACGACCTCTCTCTTTGTAAAGTATCTCAGTGAGCGATTAAGAGAAGTCCTGAGCTAGAGCTCGTTGGTCTTAAGGCAGCAATTAAAACTCACAAACATAGTAATGAATTATGCCCAAGAAAAAATGCATCTTATGATCAAAACATGCATAAGTTTCTCATCAAGTATGAAAACATCCATAAAACTAAATTAATCAAAATACTAACCATCATTAGTTATATCAATAACTTACAGGATATCTTGAACTCTTTCTATGTTATCAACTAGTTTTTTTAACCCGTACGTTAAACGCACGTCAGCTAAATCTTACATAAACAAAATAAAGATGATAAAAAATATTAAATGATAAAATACGATGAATCAGTTTATTAACAATTACACATAAAGTATATCACTAATCATTATAGATTCTAAAAATATTACTTATACACAACATTTGTTATCTTATTAGTTGATTTTTTATTTTCACTGCATTTCAATATCTAGTTTCTTCAAAAAGAACCAACGAGCTCTAGCTCAACTGGTACTGCTCACTTCTCTTAATGGAGAGGTTGGGTGTTCGAGTCTCACTAGAGACACCCTGGACTTTACAACTCTCAGTAGAGAGGTCGGGTGTTCAAGCCTCTTTAGAGGCATCGTTGTTATTAAAGTCTTATCCAAAGGCCCCATTTAGCTACTCACTTATCTTAACGGAGAGGTTGAGTATTCAAGCCCTACCAGAGGCACCATGGGACTTAACTACTCTCAACCGAGAGGTCGGGTGTTCAAAGCCTTCCCAGAGGCACCAATTGTTCGAGCTATTCCAAAGGCATCATATATGTATAATTGTAGCCTTTCAAGGCATTAAAAATAATATTAAAAAAATTAAGGATTGGGGTATGGTCTATGTCCCCTCCAACCTTTAAAAAAAAAAAAAAGTTTCTTCAAAAGAGACCTATGGCTACATGCAATTATTGACTTTGACACTTGTTAATTGTTATTACATATGATAGCAGTAATGATAATTGTCTTATTTGGAACATGAAAGAGTCTTACATCTGATGGAGTTAATGACAAATTTAGAATAAAAATCTTTTCTCCAACATTGCTTCCTTTCAAAAAATTTGTTTCAATAATATGATCCTCAAAATTTGTGATGATTAGTCTGTTCAATTGCCCAACCTTGCAGCATGGTCAATATTTTCTCAATAACATTACTGAAACACCAATTTTAAGTGTCAATTCATGACCTGACAATCCCCGAACACTTTATACTATTCAAAAACTCTGAAGAATGAATATCTTCGAACAAACTTGAATTTTTTCCGCCCTACAAATAAAATCTGAACTCAAATTAATTCTTCATTTTGAATGATTACTTCTATTAAATTATATTTGTATTTTATGAATAAATAAATTTTTGATAAGAAAATAAGCTAAAATAAAAACTAACGAAATTATTTTAGTAACCTCAATTTAAATTGTTTTTGTTTTATTGACTCCGTAACTATTATTTTTGTTCCATCAAATATTTTATTTTACTAACATATTTTTGTTTTACTTTTTTTATAAGAATTTTTTTTAAAACTTTTGTTCGGTAAATTATTTATTTTACTAACCTCCGCATTAAATTATTTTTGTTTTGTTGATTCTGTAACTTATTTTTTTATAGTGTCTTGTTCCATAAATTTGTTTTTATTTTGCTAACCTCTTATATTTTTGTTTTCTTGACTCTGAAACTATTATTTTTGTTTTAGTTACTATTTTTTTTATTTAAAGAGAGAAAAATGTTTAAGCATAATTAAAAAAGAGAAGATGGTGGTGATGATAGGAAAAAATATGGAGAAGACGGGAGAGAGAAATAGAAATACAATCAAAAGAGAAAAGATAGGAGAGAGAAAGAGTGGAATGGTAAGTCAAAAGTCAAAAATTCAAAAGTGTGATTTTGGAGGGATAAATATACTTTTGTCATTATATATATATAATATATATATATATATATATATATATATATATATATATTATGAAATCATCTAGACTTTTCCAACAAAGTACGGAATACACATCATGTTTCCTTAGATAGCATTCTTCAACATTTCCAATTTTCCATGGTTTTTCTACAACATAAGATTACATTATCCAACATGCTGAGAGAACAAACCAGCTAATTATAGCAACACCATATCGTTTTCCATACGAAACAGAAATTTCAAACTCAAACCCGAAAACAGATCAGTAATCAGCTCTACAACTTAGAAATCGTAATGATAAAACCAACGAAACAGAGATAGTTATTAAGCTTCAACTTAGTAAAAAGGAAAGAAATTGCTCCGACTATGTAAGATATAAATGATTAACAAATCCTTGAAAAGAAGGTGTTGGGCATAATATATCCTTGTTTTTGAATGTCTAGCATGAACAATATAATAATCTTTCTTTTGATATTTAAGACATTCTAATAATCAATACTGATGTAGATGCAAATTGCATGAACTTAATTTGATTAGTAACTAGTTATGATTTGTGAAAGTTGTGCATGTGTTTTTGTTTGAAAGCATTCACTTAGAGCGTTTCATTGACTATTCTGACCATACATGTTTGAAAGATTACATTATCCAACATGCTGAGAGAACAAACCAGCTAATTATAGCAACGCCATATCGTTTTCCATATGAAACAGAAATTTCAAATTCAAACTCGAAAACAGATCAGTAATCAGCTCTACAACTTAGAAATCGTAATGATAAAATCAACGAAACAGAGATAGTTATTAAGCTTCAACTTAGTAGAAAGGAAAGAAATTGCTCCGACTATATAAGATATAAATGATTAACAAATCCTTGAAAAGAAGGTCTTGGGCATAATTGTTTTTGAATGTCTAGCATGAACAATATAATAATCTTTCTTTTGATATTTAAGACATTCTAATAATCAATACTGATGTAGATGCAAATTGCATGAACTTAATTTGATTAGTATCTAGTTATGATTTGTGAAAGTTGTGCATGTGTTTTTGTTTGAAAGCATTCACTTAGAGTGTTTCATTGACTATTCTGACCATACATGTTTGTGTTTCATATGCATTTCTTTACAACTGAACCATACCCTCTGATCCGTCAAGCCTTCCTAAACTTCCCATTAGAGAGAAGAGGGGAGAAGCACTACGTGATAAAGAAGATAAGAGGTGAGCTGGCCTTTTCTGCTTATAACCCTACTTTTGACAGTTGTCTAAGTCGAATGAGAAGTTCGTTTTCTCACCACTCATGAAGTAACTTAAACTTTTGCTTTGGAAACATAGCTTTGCAATGGTATAAAGCATGATTTACGTAGTTTGGCCCTCTTTGTAATAGTCCAACAGCTTAAGCTTTCTTAGTAGTTGGTGATCAATCTAACATGGTATCCATGTCAGAGATCAGGATTTCAAATGGTCTTTTGTTCCTATCTTACTCCAGTTCTTTTATCCCCATTAGTGTGATTTATACTGCCTCTTGTAATTTTAATAGATGGTGCAATGTGTGTTTTTCCTGTCCGTTTATGTGTGCATGGGGTTTTCAAGGTCGACTAGAGGTACTATAGCACATTATACGTTGTTGTGCATTAGGACCTTTTTCCTAAAAGCTGAAGTTTAAATAGAATAAGCAAACAATTAGGCAACTCTACCTAATTTTATGGGAGACTAAATTTTTTTACTTATTAATTGTAGACTGCGAGCTAGAGCTGAAGCCAATACTGATGGTGTGAACACAACTCGTACAAGGGGGCATGCTGTAAGAAAAGTTCCTGCTCCCGAAGCCAATTCCATATTGCAAGTATCCCTTGATCAACGTCAAGCCAATTCCATATTGCAAGCGGCCCTTGAACAACGTCAAGGAAGCTCTTTCTTTGAGAAGTATATGTTCACCATTTAGCCATTTATGCTTCTCAACCTAGATCCTATGAAACTTAAATTACACTTGCGCTTGTGATTTTGTTTAGGTTGCATGACTTGGCAACATGTTATCATTATAGTGCAATTTCAAGTTTGCTCTTATACAAATCAGTCTCTCCTTTATTGTATTTTTGTTTTTGTGCAATGCTTTAATTCTTTCTTACTGCCTACAAAAGTTAATCTTTCCCTTTTAGTCTGTTTTTAATTTTCACTTTCTAATTAGTATGGTTTGGAAGCTAATTTTATCATTTTTCCCTTAATTTTCCGAGTCTAACGCAACACTACTATTACTGGGACGCCATTTATATAAGTAAATAATTAAATAGAAAAAGGACTGTTGACTAGTGCATGTTTTATTGTAGTTTCCTTTTATTCATCTGTTGTTATGGGATTCCCCTTACCTGATTTAGATATATTTTAGGAGAAAAAATAATGTTAGTGATTATTAGTTTCTAGTAGTTGTGAAATGGTTTGAATTGATATGTATGTATATGAAGCATGAAGTAGTCATTAATTATAGATGTGTTGGGGAATGGCCATACTGTGGTTGATCTACAACTTCATTTTCCAGCAATGAGTGGTCCCATTCCTTAGTATTAGAATAATGCTTGCGTATTCCTTTCCCTTTTGGTGGGATGGATGTTTTTGTTTTGCTTTGTTGTCATCTTGAGCTGCTGCTACTGGCATGGCATGCATGTATTAATTTGTTTCTTTCCCTTTCATATATAATTGATTCTGTTATCCACCACAGTAGGGTGGATGGGTTAAAAATAGTTGTACCCAGCTGAAGTCATGGAAGTAAAGTCCAACCTTAGTTCTTTTGCTGGAATTTTTAATAAAAAACTATGTTGTTTGCAATGTCAGTGAATCAAATGGTGTGATTTCTTATAATTACTTGGAATGTTAAAATCTGGTTAAGAAGTGCTGAGGCTTACTTAGCTTAGCTTGGTTGATTCTATTTGTTGGTAACAGGAAATCAATAGGTTGTTGATTACCCTAGTATGTCCTATAGTTTTATCATGTTAGTATTGGTCTCCTCAAAGCGTTCTCGTACAGAGACATTTTTGTAAGGATCTAAAACAGAATCTTACTAAACGTTTGTGTTGCATCTTATACCCTAACATTGAGGACTGACTTTCGTGACTATTTTGACTGTCAATATATTGGTGCCACAAAGTGAGAGGTATTGGTGCTGCTCCTGCATTCATTTGGTAAGATTCTGTTTACTTTTGACTGGCTTGATCCCTGTATGGGCCATATATGGGTTTTCTCCATAATACATAGTTGAATATGAATCCAGACAAGCAAGCGTCATGAGCAAATTCAACAAGTTACACAAACAAATTGGGCATAAACATGCTCAATTCCACTCACACACAAACTAGCTAACATAAGCACATAAACACACAATTAAATCAAAATACTCAACAAAACTAAGATATGGTAATAAGTTTACCCAAGTAACCTTGTTTGGCAACAACATGAAACACGTTCAAATCGGATTTGGACCTGATTTTCACAGTGTCAAGATCACATGACCTGATCAAATAAGTGAACACCTCAACCAAGTTGTTTTCAGCAGCCACATATAGAGCCATCTCACCCTTATCGTTCTGCAACCCCATTAGAGCTGAAACCATAGTTGAATCATCTAACCCATCATCTTTAATGGTCTTTTTAACCAAATATAAATCCCCTGATCGAACTGCCATGAATAAAGACCAGTGGGTTATGTCGGAATGACTTTGAGTCCATTTACAGTCGCTTAAATTTCACCCTTTTCTCTTTCTTATCTCTCCCTATACTAGTCTTTCTTGTTTTGATTTTCTTTTCTTGTTCTAAAGAATCTCAAGGGAGACTTGTGTTATCTCATTAGAGATAACTTAAGCATTGCATTAATTTTAGATGTTTATAAGTTGTGATGATTGATTGTCACGAGCAGGCTTGCTTGCAACCATCATTTTGTTGTTTTTATGCCATTACAGCGAAAGATTCAGGAAAGGAGGTTTAATCGGATGAGTTATATATGGTGAGAGGGAGATACTGAGGTCCTGAATTCATTAGCTTCTATGTTTCTGGTTTTATATATCGTCTGATGGTTGGGTGTTTGAATCATTGCCTCTTTTCATTTTGTTAGATTGTCTGAAAAGGGTTGCCTTGATAATGACGTGGCTTCAGGATACAGTTTCTTTCCATCTTAGCTTCTATTTGTGCTTAGTTCCTATTGTTTTTGTGTGTTACTGGCAGTGCACTTGGATGTTCTCTCTCACTTGGATTTTCTCTCAGGTATGAAAAGAATTTGCTGCCTTCTTTTTAGTGATTTTGGTGTTTGCTACACTTAATATATTTTGAGGTTACTCTATTTAGTGTGATAGAACATAAGAGGAAATTATTATTCTCTATCATTACAGATAAAGAAGAATCCTGACAAAGTGATCACAAAAGATGACGTTTTCCTTAGAACACACAAGAGAAAGCAAGGAAGTGGCGAGTTTGTGGATGCTAAGTCCAAAAAAATCTTTGTGAGTTTAATCTAAATGTTTTATTGCTTTTATTAGTTCACTCTAAACATTTAATTATACTCAATCACTATTGAAAGATGTATCTTTGATTTTAATGCTTTTTTTATTATTTATAAAATGCAAATAGAAAAGTTACTTATAATATTCATTTTCTTTTACATTTTAGGAGGATTATACTGCTCGAAAGAAAGGTTATAACTTTGATTCCACAGCTTGGGTGGATGTATCTGGTGGTGTTGTTAAGAATAGTTTGTACGGCTTTGATTCATTGGTTCCTGCATCGGAGATCTTGAGTAGCAGCATGATTTCCTCATCTACATTCAAATGGAGATTTCACACAGACCCAAGAGTTTGAAGATAAGTTGACAGAAAGAGTTGAGAAAATGAGGAATGAAGTCACGGTACAATTACAATCCACATATGAGGCAAAATTTGAGCAAATGAAAAATGATTTTCAGTTGCAATTCCAAGAGATGCTCAATTCGAGGACTTAGAGGCTCCAAGCATCGTCCACGAGCTCCTATGTAGTTTAAAGTATGGCAACTTGACAATTCTATGTAGTTTAACAGCACGTCAGTTTCATTTTGAACATAATGTTATAAGCTTTGTTTACTTTAATTGTTTGATTTAATATATTTTAAGTGAAATGTCCAATCCGATACAATTGATAAATATTTATAGATATAATATTAGTAATATTTTATTTTCAGAAAATAATCTTACGCATGAATTTTTTTGTTGCAAGTTTTTTCTTTTTCTTTTTTTTTAAATTTAGTTACAAACCAACAACAGACTTTTGCAACCGAAACATTAGGTTGCATACTTGAAACTGAAAAATTCAGTTGCTAGTTTAGTTCCATGTGTAACAAATTTGAAATAGAAAAATCAGCTGCAAATTAGGTTGCATACTTGAAACTGAAAAATTCAATTGCTACTTTAGTTCTATGTGTAACAAATTTGAAACAGAAAAACCAATTGCAAATTAGGTTGCCTACTTGAAACTGAAAAATTCAGTTGTTAGTTCAGTTCTATGTCTAACAAATTTGAAACAGAAAAACGAGTTGCAAATTACGTTGCCTACTTGAAACTGAAAAATTTAGTTGCTAGTTTAGTTATATGTGTAACAAATTTGAAATAGAAAAAATCAGTTGCAAATTAGAAATATAAATAAATAAGTTGTTTTTTGCAACGGATATAAAAAATGTCCTAGGAAATACTCCCTCCGTCCCTAAATTATCGTCCTACTTTCTTTTTTCGTCCGTCCCAAAATAATCGTCCATTTTGAAACTTACCTTTTTAGAACATCACTTTTACCACTTTACTCTTACTTTTTCACCATACTTTAATTATGGGCCACATACACATAGGCTTTAAAGGAAACTACACATTAAACCAATATTAATAATCCAGTCAAATAGGTTTTCTTAAACGGTGCGCCGGGTCAACCAAGACAATAAATTAGGGACAGAGGGAGTACATCGCAACCGAAACTACAACTACTTTTTTTCCGTTGCAAGGTTTTTACAACCACAAGAAAGTGGTTGTATAGTTTTGCGACAAGGCTTAATTCCATGGACTTTGTTACGGATATTTTCCGTTCCAAACATCAATTTGAAACCGATTTTTCTGAATTGCAACCGAAAAATCTGTTTCAGTTGCCCTGTTTTCTTGTAGTGTTCCACAACACCAACAAATTCTTCCTAAATTGTTCGAAAATCACAATACTAGAATGAACCTGAGCTGGGTTAGAGGATTTTTCAGAAGGGACGAAGGCGAAGGAGAAAGAAGAAGGCTTACGATAGAGGGGGAGGAAAAAAGAAGACGAAAGAGATGAAGTTGAAACCAGTTATTTGTGATGCATCAGTTTGGAGTAACGATGCATCGTTATGAAATAGGAGATTTTGATGTATGATTTTGTGCATTGTGATTCATGATTTGTGCATCGTGATGCATATAAGCATTCATCAAAATTATGCATCGTAATTGAATTTTGTGCATCGCGATGCACTGAGTAAGTGATTCGTAGCGCTTTTGGTTCATTAAGAGTATCGTAGACTTTTTATCGCACAAGGTGATTTTTTTTATTAAAAAAAATATTTGGTACTATAGCGGTTACAAATTTTACAAAGTAGACCAGTCCGCAATTCGTCCAAAAACATTCTTAGGTTGATGAAAGAGAGAGATACAGAAGGGGGAGAAATAAAAATAAAAAATTGGTCAAAGCTTCCTATAGTTTTAATGACAGAAAGTGAAATGAGATAAATATGAATATGAATCAGAACACCTAAACGTAACACCTAAAACCCTAAACGCAACATCATTTAAAAAATAAAATGACCTAACTACCCCTAGCTACAATTACACAATAAACCCCCTCATTTAATTCCCTAAACCAACACCCCACCCCCACCCCCACACTCTCACCGTCTCCTCTCTCTCTCACTCGTCTCCTCCCCCAGTCTCCCTCTCTCTCTGCTCCAAAAGAAGCTCTCCCCAACAACCCATCCCTCCCCATTACTTTCTAAAAAAGCAGATCCTTCCTCCGATCTCTATCTCTTCCTTTTCTCTCTCTAGAAATTCTAGGGTTTCTTCCTCCATGTCTTGTGCGACCACCGCAACCGAGCCAACACGATGGATTCACTCCCGATCCCGATCCGGCGGCGGCGAGTTCTCTCGATCGCCAACGAGCTTCGATGAGTTTAGAGCTCTCCGATCACTTCACTTCTCGGGTCAAAAGGTGGAGCCCACTAGGTAAGACTATGGCATTTGAAAGTTGGAACCCACCTTCTGCAGCTCGTTTTTTTTTTTCAAATTTGAATAAAACAACCGCTAGTGAACGGCGGTTGTTTAGTAGTACAGCCGCTAATGTTCAGCGATTATAGACAAAAACATCCGCAAATTAGTAGCGGATGTTTCGTATAAATACCGCAGGTTGGTAGCGGATGTATTTAACAACAACCGCTATTTTGTAGCGGTTGTTGTAATTTATTTTAAAAAAATTTTTTTTAAAAAATCTAATGTAATATGTTTGTTGTTATTTTCGATTTGTTGTTTTTTCGATTTGTAGCGCCTGTTTTTTCAATTGGGGTAGTTCGTTAGGGAACTGTTAGGGAGATCAATTTGTTTTTTGTGTTTGTTAGGAATGTTAGTTAGTTACTCAATTGGAAGTAATTGGAGGGTGGTTGGTTGGGGAGTAAATGAAGGGTTGGTTTAATATTAAATGTGTAGAGGGTAGAGGGGTAATTTCATTCATTAAATGGTGTTGCGTTTAGGGAAAATGGTGTTACGTTTAGGGTCTCTCAATATGAATCTAGAGAAAGTAAGTGATGGCACTGGTCAAGAATCTCTCACTCAACACACACACACACACACATATATATATATATATATATATATATATATATATATATATATATATATATATATATATATATATATATATATATATATATATATCACAACTAATACAGATTTAAATAACAAAATGAAACTTTTAGCAAAGAGATCTTTTTCTTTATATTTTTACTTTGAATTTATGTAAATTTTCAAAAAAAAAAAAGGAAACGCTGACATTCATGAAAAAAACTAAATCAAATAAGCTAATCTTTGCCGAAGAGCAGGGATACGGAGAAACAAGGTCAAAGAGGGAGATGAAGATCGATTCAATGATTGGATATTATTTGAAAAAAATTCATAAAATAGGACTTTTACGATTAAAATAAATAAATAAATAAATAATATTAATGTGGTTACATATTCAGGAAAAAGGACGCAACCCACAATTATTATATTGTAATACGTACTAGACTTTTTTGAGAAGCATGACAATTGACATGACCAAGAAGTCAAGAACTAATTTAAAAAGGGCAAATTTCAAGTGGGTACAATTTTAGAAACATGTTTCAACTAGGACCATCAATTTTCTGGATATTTCATGTAACTACAAATTGGTTGTCAAACGACAAAAATGTCATTAATGAAGACAGATCTAATCCGGCCTAAAAAAATTCAAAAAAGTTGATGCCAAGATTTGGCATCAGCATTAATTTCACAGTTTATTCGAACAAAAAAAAATCAAAAAAGCTGATGCCAAGGCTTGGTATCAGGTGAAAAAAATTCAAAAAAGTCGATGTCAAGGTTTGGCATCATCATTGATTTCACAGTTTATTCAAACAAAAAAAAATCAAAAAAGTTGATGTCAAGGCTTGGCATCAGGTGAAAAAAAATTCAAAAAAGCTGATGCCAAGGTTTGGCATCAGCATTGATTTCACAGTTTATTTAAACAAAAAAAAAATCAAAAAAAAACTGATGTCAAGGCTTGGCATCAGGTGAAAAAAAGTCCAATAATCTAGGCATCATATTGCTGATGCCAAATGCTCCTGGCATCAGGTTGACAAACCCATTCTTCATTTTCTCTGGCATCAGGTTGCTGATGCCAAATGCATCAGGTTGTGCAACGTGAATTTTTTATTTTAGCTACGCCCTCTCTCTCACACACACAGCACCAATAGATTCGACTTCATCCCGACGTCTCCCTTTCTCAGTTGCAGATCCGGCTGCTCCCTCTCTCTCCTTCGTTCAATAAAACCTAGCAGCTGTTTCCTCTCCGGCCAGTCCTGTCCTTCATCTCCTTCTTCTCCGGCAAAGCTCCATCAAGGCCACCATCTTCATCGTCCAACCGCCCCAGCCGCCATCCAAACATCTCCGCCCCTTCATCTCCTTCCTCCCAACTCATCTGCCCCAAATCGCTTCCACCCCTCTCATTTATTCTCCAATTCTGCCGCCTTCGCCCAGATCCAACCATGCTCTTTAGCCTCCACAATCGTGGCTGGCAGAAGATGAAATCATAAACTCAAAACAGAAATCGAATATGGGAGGGAGTCAATTTCTTGCTCTTGCCATTGTTGTCGCCGTCAATGGCGGAATCAAGTTTGAGCTCGTTACCTTCCTCCCCATTTGTCACAGTCACCGTCCTCACCCTGTTAGTTTCTTATAAAGAAACACTCTCACACCCCTAAAACCCCACTGCTTTCTCGAGGAATTGAAGAGAAAACGGGAATGGATTTGAGAGAAAAGAAAAGGAAAAGGGCAGTGATTTGGCAGCCATATAAACACTCGGTATGTTAATTGGGGGAAGACGATCTATGTTAATTGGGGACAGTGAAGTATTTTTACTCCAAAAATGTACTTAAAAATATGTCTAAAAAATAATTAGATTGTTTTGAAAACGCGTTTTAAAAAATGTATAATTTGTCCATTTAAAAATACCCAGCCCATAGCTAAGTTGATGCCCAATTTCGGCTAGGGGACAGGCCCAATCAATATCCGGATAAGGATTGTTAAAGAAAAGGAAAGACGCCGACAAATAACGAAAGCCGTAGAAGTTTACAGAACTCTCACTCCCACTCCCGCAAAATCCAGACCCTTCTTCCCCCCTATATAAATGCACACCTCCATTGCTCTCCCTGTCGATTGTTATCACAAAATCTTTACAAAGTTCTCAGCATTCAGAAAAGCGAAAATCAAATCATAAATATGGCACTAATTCCAAGCATCTTCGGTGGGCGACGGAGCAACGTCTTCGACCCATTCTCCCATGATATCTGGGACCCATTCCAAGGTCTGTCCAGCGCCTTAGCCAACGCTCGAGACCAAGAAACCGCCGCGATCGCCAACACTCGTATAGACTGGAAGGAGACCCCGGAGGCGCACGTCTTCAAGGCTGATCTACCGGGTCTGAAGAAGGAGGAAATCAAAGTCGAAGTTGAGGACGGGAGGGTATTGCAGATTAGCGGGGAGAGGAGCAAGGAGCAGGAAGAGAAGACCGACACGTGGCACCGAGTGGAGAGGAGCGTGGGGAAGTTTCACCGGAGATTTAGGTTACCGGAAAACGCAAAGGTGGATCAGGTGACGGCTAGTATGGAGAACGGCGTGTTGACGGTGACGGTGCCCAAGAAGGAGGAGAAGAAGCCCGAGGTTAAGGCTATTGATATTTCCGGCTGAGTGGTGACGTCACGTTTGGATTGGCTTGAGTTGGCTTCTCTTTTATAGTCGTGGAGTGATTACTGATTAGTTGGTTTGTATAGGGGGTTTAGTGGATATGTATGATAATTTGGGGTGCCTTTGTGTAATAAGGACTAGTTTGTTTGTTTGTTTGTTTGGTTTGGTAAAATAGTATGTCTTGTTTTCTGTTTTTCATCTGTGTTGTGCAACTGCCAACTGGGCACATTCTGTGCGTTGATAATATAAGATTAATGGGGAAATAATAAATTATTAGATCATAAATGTAGAAACGGCGTTTTTGTGATTTTTACCGCTTTACAGATTGCTAATCATCCGAAAACATAAATAGATGGTTACATACTTACATTCAATAGGCATTGAAAAATACGTTTCACAAATAGTTAATTATTCTATTTTAGGAGATTTTTAAAATAGTTTATTTTTAAAAATTAAAATATAAATATGTTATTTTATTATTAATAACTTATTAAAAATAAAAAAAATTTAATTGACTTTTAAAAGGGACTTTCGAACCGAACAGAACGGAGGGAGTAACATACACGCCGCAAGTGTCTAGACTAGGTCTGTCAATGGATCGGATATGCATCCGATATAGGTATATCCGAATCCGATCCGAAATCTTATATTATCAATCCGATCCGATCCATTAATCCGATGGATCAAATGCATTTCAATTCATATCCGAATCCGTTACTAATTGATAATCCGATTAAATATCCGATCCGATCCGAAATTCTCTTTAATGAAATTTTATGAAACAAAAAAATATATTATATTAGTACCAACAAATTTGGCACAAACTCAACTGTTACATAAGGTTTTTTTCTTTTGGCAAACATAATAAATTAAATAACATAATGAAACCAAAAATAAATTATAAAACTAGAAATTGAAAAGCAACAAAAAGCATTGATGTAGTTCGTGAAATAACAGACATGATTTTGCAATATTCAGTTGATCCCAAGTCTATTCAAAATTATATAATTTCTTCTTATTCCAGACTTCCAGTTCCAGTATGCCAACTGCCAAGTCACAAGTTGTGGCTTAATTCTTCACCAACTTTAAGCCAAAAACACCTACAAAAGTTAATGAATGATGTCAATATTCTAATATTTTAGTAGAAAACAATGAATAATATCTACAAGGATAAAAAGAAAAACATCTAAATGAATTAGAAGGGGACATGATTTACCTTTTAACATGACTCTCTTCCATAGTTTCCATGGCCTGTACAAAGAGAAAACATTTTATTTAAACAATTTTTTTTTTTTTTTTGCAAATATTAAGAACTAAAAAAAAATACTTACTTTTTCGTTCTGATTCAATCCAATCATCAGTAGTTACAAGAGCCTCAACAATATCTGGAAGTAAAGACGCACGATATTCATCAATAACCCTTCCCCCAACACTAAATGCGACTTCGGATGCAAGCTGTAGTGCGAGGGGCTAAGACATCTCGAGCCATTCTCGCTAATGTAGGAAGCTTGACACTATTAACTTTCCACCATTGCAAAATATTGAAATCATCATTATTTCTAGGAAACACGGGCTCATCTAAGTATAGATCCAACTCTGACTTCTGATAGACAAGAATATTAGAGGCTCGAACCGTCGCATACCAACTATCAAACCCACTTAAAGTATCATTTATTGGACGCTCACCAGCCATGTTATGAGAGTTGCCACAATCTAAACGAGAATGTGACTGTGATGATTCACCACCATACTCGGTGAACAAATCAAAAAGACAACTTCGAACTCTTAGAACATATTTATCAGCTTCACTCCCATATATCCTAAAATAATAATACTCCACTAAATATAACTTGAACCTCGGATCAAGAACTACAGCAATAGCCAAAAGTAAACTACATTCATTCCAATATTTCACAAACTTCGCCTTCATTAAAGCGCCATGTTCGAAGAAAACTCATGTCTGCTATTTTCCCATTCCATTAAACTCAACTGAATATTGCAAACATCAGGAAAGAAAACATTAGAAGTTGGAAAACTAGTTCCAGAAAAGTGTTTGGTCGCTTCAAAGAACTTTCTTAAGCAATCGCAGATAATTCGTGCCACTTCCCATTCATCTTTAGAAGGATTATATTTATAGTTCCTATCAATTTGTTCCAAACGATCAAATGCATCCCTCATCCCTAGAGCAGCCTCAAGCATTTCAAAAGTTGAGTTCCATCTAGTTGGACAATCCTTGCAAGGTTTTTTCTTCCCTTTCAACTTAAGCTGATTAATTGCATTTTCAAATTTTTGCTTTGAGTTTGGAGTCTGATGTATATACCGTACACTCTCTCTAACCTTGTAAACAAGTTCTTTAGCCTCTTTTAACCCATCTTGCACGATCAAATTCAAGATGTGAGCACTACATCTTAAATGAAACAAGTCACCATTTAAAAGCAACAAAGACTTATCACAAAGCCAATTTTTCAAACTTCTCGACATAGCATCATTCGTGGTAGCATTGTCCACAACTATTGCAAATAATTTCCTATCAATATTCCACTCTAAAATCATGTCAGATAAAACCTTGAAGAGAGTTTCAGCATCATGGGGGCATTTGATATATCTGTATGCAATAATTTTTTTCTTTAACACCCAATCATCATTGATGTAATGCGCAGTCAAACAAATATAACCAAGTTTTTGATGCTCAGATGTCCAAAGATCAGTAGTAATAGTAATTCTAGAAGAAAGCTGATCTATAATCTTAGATATCTTCTCTTTCTCCCTTTGATGCACAAGCAAAATATCTGCCCTAGTTGTATTCCTTGACATAAGCTTGAATTCAGGTTGAAGACCATTGCAAAATATTTCAAAAAACTCATGTTCAGCCATAGTAAAGGGGTAATTGTGCTTAATAATCATTCTCGCAAAATCCATCCGACTCTTATCTTGACTAAACTTAAAATTAGCAACCTTCACAGTTGAGCCACATGCATTTTTGGTCACAGCTAAAAGTTGTTGACTAACATCCTTATTACTTTTTGATGGACATCTTGCTAAATGGCTTTTTAAATGACTAGTGCCTTTACTACTTTCTCCTACAAAAGACTTCTTACATCCGCTACAAATTGCCACTGTACCTGATGGTGTCTCTTTTCGCTCAAAAAAATTCCATACCGGGGATTTTAATTTGCGTTTCTTCGGAAGAGGTTGTGGTAATTCTGCAACATTTTTATCAATCTGTTTTTCTCCATTCCCCTCACTTGGCTCCGTCGCCATTCCGAACTAATCTGCAGATTACGTAAACTATTAGTGACATGATAATATGATTTGTAGATAATAAACAACTTGTAAAAAAATTATATGAATGCATAAATAAGTGTGAAAAAAACCATGACAATATCAATTTGATAGAATTAAAAAGATAAACAATATTGAATTTCGAAAGAAAGTAAATGGGAGAGATTTTTATTGAGACAAAACATCAAACACTTGGTAGTCTTGGTATACAATCTTATACCTCAACAAGACGCAAAATTTAGAGCTTAGAAGATAGAGAAAAAGAAGAAGTACAAACGTGTATTTGATGCTTGGATTTGAATGTGTATTTGCGTGTATGAACGGTACTACGGTAGGAGCCTGAGGAGTAGAGAAAGTTTCAAGTTCTATATTTGAGTTTGAAAGAAAGTTTAAGCTTCCACTAGTTAGTAGTTACCCAGTAAGTATACATTATATATTTATATGTATGATTTTAGAAGAAGTAAAGTTACCTTGGAACTTGAAAGAGTTGTGGGAAGTGGGAACTGAGAAATCATGAGAAAGATGAGAAGGCGGTGGCAAATTGGCAATGAGTCCGGGTTCGGCCAAACAGGTGTAAAATGTAAATGACTCTGTATTTTGCATTTTGCAAGTGCAAGACAGCAAGACCTGTAAATTGAAAGAGGGGTGGACCGGGTGGTTATTGGTTAATGACTTAATGCTAGAAGATTAAAAGTCTGAAGACTAAAAGTCTAAAAGACTTTACCAGTTTACCTTTTTGTATCTTATTATTATAGTATACTATTATATTATATGTATAGGTATAGCCTTATCGGACCATATATATAAATCAATATCCGAAATTTCGGATCGGATTCGGATCGGATTCGGGTCAAAATCCGATCCATTGACAGGCCTAGTCTAGACATGTAAAGTAAAAATGGGACGTCAGAGTTTTTGAGAACCAAAGTAGCAAATCATTGGAGAAACATCTGCGATGCCTCCAGTTTTTTTCCCCATCCTCAAACACAGATAGATCACTTCCAAATCTTATTTAGATCCAGATCTCGATGGCTCTGAATTTTAATGCATCACTTCGAAAGAGGTTGCTAAACCGACCATAATAATAGTGAACACTGTTTTTAAGGTCTACACGAGTGAATCCTAAGTCCTAACGTACTCGTCTTAGATTCGTGTAATACTAACGTACCCTCTTAGGGGGTGAATAAGTGATAGAACCTCCTTAAGGAGGTGGCTTAGTGATAGAGACGAGGTTTCATAAAGTATGAGATCTCAGTTTCGATTTCTTCCCATGTCCCCCTTAGTAGTAAAAAAAATGCTTAAATCATAATTTGATCACCAAATTTTGATAAATTATTTGTTAAACTCACTCTACTAATTTTTTTTTCTCAATTTGGTGACTATACTTGGCCTTACATCTCACGTCATTGACTCTGTTAAAAAATTTGGATGGAAAACTTAATTGTTTTACGAAAACCTGAACATACCCTTATTCAAACCATCAAAATTTGGGAGCTCCCTAGTAATATTTATAAACAAAAAGGTATTTTGAACCAATTTCAAAGATAAAATATACAGAAAATAAAAAATACTCAACCTAGAATTGGGATTTTCAATCAATAGGGCATATGACAATACTCTTTCGATGTCCGACCCCCCACTTCACCGCCACATGGAGACCCCTCCTCGACGACTTCCATACTTCAAAAACCGCACTCACCGACGACGGCAAGGAATCTTGGGACACAATACTAAGAGCAGCTCCAACGTCTGATTCTTCACCAATTCTTTGGTGAAGAATTCACACAACCCACCCATTGTATGATTCTTTGTGAAGAATTCAGAGGAGAGAGAAGATGGAATTCCTCACAAAGAACAAAAAATCTGCTTAAGAATTCCAGCTGCACATCACTCAAGTGGCGTGCACCTCCCAATCAAACATGGCGCGTGTACGACACGCGCTCGAAAGGCGCGTCCAAGCCAAAAATCGGTGGGTCCCAGCTGCTCCACTAAATACAAAAAAACGTTTTTTACTTTTTTAAAAAAACTTACGAATCTGACTGTTTTTTCTTTAAAAAAAATCAAATTTTTTTTATTTTAAAAAGCAAATTGTAACCGTTGGGGGGGGGGGTCCGGCTGGGGGTGGGGGTGAGGTGCAATCCAACGGACATATTTTTTTAAAAAAAACGTTTTTTTTATTTTTATTATCTTCTTTCTTCCCTATAAATAAAATACCTCAACCTTCTTCATTTTCTCCAAACCTTCTTCATTCCCTCTTTTATTTCTTCATAATCTCTTCTTTAAAATCACTTTCTCTACATACTTCTATTCCAAATGGATCCAAGAGGTACTAATTTTTACCAAAATTTATTGAATTCTCCCGATATTGAAGCAAATCAAAATTCACAAAACTCTCAGGTTCCCGAGAATATTCCACATTCTCAATTTTCATCTACTCCCCAATACCCCTAATACCCGCATAATTTTTCCAACAATCCAAATGTTCCAAATTATCTAAATTTCTACATGCCCCCAAATTTTCCAAATTTTCAGAATTTTCAAGTTCCTCACACAATTGGGAATTCATCTGGTAACATTTCTTTTCCTCCGAATTATTGGCAACCAACGGGAAATCAATTTTTCACTCCGCAAGGTACGTCTCATGCATTTTCTCAACCTTACATATCTTCAAATGATTCACGTCCAACAAGTGTAGATGAGACTTCATCCGGTAATTTTCCGGCAATGTCGTCATCGGTTCCGAAACGCAAATCAATTTAGAAACAATTGATTTGGACGACGAGCGGGCAGGAACCGAACCGGGGAAAAGACAAGGTTAAACGTGCAAAATGGACCAAGGCTGAAGATCTTGCGCTTATGGAAGCTGTGCGGACTATTGGTCAATGTCCAATAGTTGGTAATGGTCAAAAGAGTACGCAATATTGGAAGCGTGTAGCGATTATTACAACGAACATCGCCCAAGTAATTCAATGCCGCAGAGATAAAGCGAAGTTGTCACCACGTTGGTCAAATAGAATTGCTCCATCAGTGAGAAGCTTCAACGAAATCTATAATAGGCTTCTCAATGCTCATCACAGCGGTTGGAGCGATGATATTCTAATGAGAAATGCAAGGGAGCTATACCATCAAGAAAAAGGTCAGCACTTTATTTTTTATCATGTTTGGGATGTGTTAAAAATTCTTACATTTCCTTTTCTCCACAAACAAATTTGGGTCACACCAATAAAAAGTCTAAGACGTCTGAATCTGAGGGCGGCGATCATTCTAAGACTAGTGTGGATGTTGAAGATGTGGAAGAAATCAATTTGCGTACTCGTCCGATTGGACAAAAGGCGGCAAAGAGGAAAGCTAAAGGTAAAGGAAACGTCGAAACATCTTTGGATGTAGATGGGTTGTAAACGATTTCTTCTGGGATGGTGTTCTCGTTAGATAAATACTCGGAAATAAAAAAACAAGAATTTGAAATTAAAAAACTTGAGGAAGAACGGAAAAATAAAGAAGTTGAAGTCAAAAAAATTGATGCGGAAGCTCGAAAGGCCGAGAAGAAGAAAGGAGCCTTGAAAGGCTCGTGAAAGACATTGCTTTTTCTTACTCAAGATACCTCCCACATGAATCCGACACAATTTGCCATGCATCAGCAAGGATGTGAGCAAATAAAGGTACAGTTGAGGAAGAAAGGATATGAATTTTAGTGCTCTTTGTATCAACACCGATAATTTTATGTAAGTTTTTCATTATGAATTTTTTTTTATGTAACTTTCATTATTTTTTTTAATGTAACTTTCAATGTTAACGTGTTTATGTAACTTTCAATTATAACGTTTTTATGTAATTTTCTATTTATGTTATTTTACAAGTTCATTCATCATTATTAATTTTTTTATGTAATTTTCATTATTAATGTTTTGAACGTAACTAGCCGTTATAAAATAGTCGTTGTACCACTAGCCGTTATAAACTAGTCGTTGTAAACTAGCCGTTATAAACTAGTCGTTGTAAACTAACCGTTATAAACTATTATATATAGATGAGAAGATGTCTTATTCTTCTACCAATAGCTACAAACGTTCAGCATATAAACCATTGTCATTGTCCTACATTTTGCCACTAAAGATGTCTTCTACTTCTTCTTCTTCTACCAATAGCTCTAACACAAACAGTCATACCGAAGAATCCAACATGTCTGAAGGTGAAAAAATTGTTTTGCAGATGATTGAATTACAACAACAGATGATTGAAATGGAGAGAGCCAACATCAAGAGGCGTCGCCAAAGGAAAAAGAGGAGCTACATAAATCGAAATCGTGTAGCAGGAAATACTCAACTTGTTAATGACTACTTCTCCTCTCAGCCATTGTATCATGATCATATATTTCGGCAACTCTTCCGAATGCATAGAAATTTATTCATTCAGATAGTTAATGCATTGGAGAATCATTCAAATTATTTTCAACAAAGGCCTGATGCATACGGAAAAGTAGGTCTCTCACCACTTCAAAAATGCACAGCAGCTATCCGTCAATTGGCTTATGGAGTTCCAGCCGATCATCTCGACGAGTACCTCCGATTAGAAAAAACAACTGCTATCGACTGCATGTTTAACTTCTGTCGATGTATTATCGAGTTGTTTGGAGGTCAATACTTGAGAAGGCCAAATGCTAATGATACACAACGTCTGCTTCAAATGCACGAGCAAAGACACGGATTTCCAGGTATGTTAGGAAGTCTTGATTGTATGCACTGGGAATGGAAAAATTGTCCAGTCGCTTGGCAAGGTCAATATGCAAGAGGTCATGGGAAACCAACAATTGTGCTCGAAGCAGTTGCGTCTGCAGATTTATGGATATGACACACATTTTTTGGGGTCGCGGGGTCTCATAATGATCTTAATGTGTTATATGAATCACCTTTGTTCAATAACGTACTCGAAGGAAATGCACCGCCTTGCAATTTCGAAGTGAATGACACACAGTATACAAAAGGATACTACCTAACAGATGGAATTTATCCGGATTGGGCTACTTTTGTAAAAAGTTTTTCATGTCCGTCGGATGCTAAGCGAAAGAAATTCAAAGAGATGCAAGAGGCTGCAAGAAAAGATGTCGAACGAGCATTTGGAGTGCTCCAATCAAGATGGGCAATTATCAAAGGTCCTAGCAGGTTTTGGTATAGAGATAACTTGAAAGAAATAATGCTCACATGCATTATTCTACACAACATGATTGTGGAGGCCGAGGGTGATCACGTTAACTGGCTGGGCGATGATGTCGTTTATGACTCTCCACAAGTGAACCATGGGTCAACTCAAGCATTTCAAGAATATATGCAACGAAATTCAGAGGTACGTGATAGAAGCACCCATCATGCTCTTCGATCGAACTTGGTTGAGCATATATGGCGTCGTTACGGTGACAACTAGTGATAGAGTTTAATTATTGACGTTTTCATGTACTTTTAATTATTGAATTGTTTTGACGTAATTTTTAAGTGTTTATGTTTTATGTAATTTTATCATTTTATGTACTTAACGTTTTTATGTAATTTTCTATTTATGTTATTATACGAGTTATGTATAATATGTGTTTTATAGAAAATTTATTAACTAAATTATAAATTATAAAATTTAAAAATAATAATGTAATTTATTATTTTTAAATTAATTTTTGTCTTAATTTATAAATTAATTATTTATACGAAATATTTAAATATGAAATATATTAAATAACGTGAAATAAATTTATTTGTTGAGAAGTATAAAAATAAGAATGAAATGTAAAGTTAATGAGGTGGCAGTGGGACCTAGTTAAGAATATGTTAAGAATCGTATACAATGGGAAGATGAATTCTTAAGTAGAGAAAAAGAGAAAAATATGTAGGTGACAATGAGACTCAGCTAAGAATTTGTGGGAAGAATTTAAACAATGGAGATGCTCTAACAAAATCTGTAGTGATTTGAGGTGCTTGATAAAGTTCCGATTTAATTGGTGAGGCATCTCCATGTCTTGTAACTTATACTTTCTCCGTTTCGGGCAAAAAGTTCATTATTTCATTTTGATATGTTTCACTTAAAAAGTTTTTTTAACAAAATTAAGTATTATTTTATTATTAATGAACTATTAAAAGTGTCAATTTCTTAGAAAAATGACTTTCAAATGGGAATTCTTTTCCCGAAACGAAAGGAATCTATATTACAATAGAGCTCATGCTCACACATGTGCAATTGACTAAAGCTATTTAGAGGTTGAGATTAAATTATTTTTAAAAATTTAATGATTGAGATACACTCTCACATTCATATGTGTGAGAGCAGTTATCAACTTTTAACTCTCTATTTTCTTTCACCATGTTACAAAGTCACCCCCTACAATTAATTTTATGAGCAGTCACACACAGAGATTAATCTTCTAAACCATTACCCCTTACAAAACATCAACCTTACATTAATATAATCTCACAATAGAGCTCAATTGATTGACTGAGACTATCTGGCCATGTGAGTTGATTCCGTCGCAAAATCAAATATCCATAGGTCAATTACATATAACTCCTTACAAATAACCCCCCTCAACTATGGGTAGAGTTCGAATAGCTCCCTCAACTACCACTTGAAGTAATGTACCCATCAACTGTAACATTTTTTAAAATCGCACATTTTATTTAGACGTTGGCGTTTCAATTGACGAAATCAGATATACTGGCACTGTGTCATAGGCACGGGTACGAAGATCTAGTAAGGGAAGGACATTTTGGTTATTTCAAATATTTTAGTCCATCTAACTAACGGAAATTATCACCGGTGACCTTATTGACTTGATTGGTCAAGTATAGTCACTAAATTGAGGGAAAAAAAATAGTACAGTGAGATTAATGAAAAAATATATAAAAGTAAGGTGATCAAATTGTTATTTAAGAAGAAAAAAGATCCTAACATACGGTTGCCATCAATATTACAAGGTTTAATATATAATTTGGTCCATAAACTTAACAACTGCTCCTGTTTGAATTTCTACGCTTGAACTTTTCCTGTTCGGGTACCTTATCCTATTTTGTTTTTCTCACTCTTCTCTCTCTCTCTCTCCCTCTTTCTTCTCTTTTGTCTCAAATTTTTTGGTACCTAATCCTGTTTTGTTTTAGTCACTCTTCTCTCTCTCTCTCCCTCCTTCTCTTTTGTCTCAATTTTTCCCCCTATTTTGTTTTAATTTTTAATTTTATACTCTATTAATTTTCTCGTTCATTTCAAATTTCATTTTCATTTTTATTGTTTTCGAACTCAGCATCTAATTCCAATATGGAATCACATTTAGCATTTAGTAAGGGTATTTGGGATTTTTCATATAATTTTTAACGTTTCAACTGACGACCATTAGCTAAGGAACAAAATGTATTATCAAATGTGCGATTTAGATATTAAAACAGAAAAGGTTCAAGTATAAAAAATTAAATATGAACGGTTGTTAAGTTCAAGGACTAAATTATTTATTAAACCATTACAATAGTGCTCATGTTATATACATTCAATTGACTCACGCTACTTAGTTCAAACGGCTTACATCACATTTAGTGGTGGCAGCAAGTCACCTCCTTCTCCGCAGAACGACAAGATTTCCCCCTAGGTTCTCTTTCAATTTTACCTCCATTCTTCCGACAAACAAATTGTTCTATCTGTTTACTTTGAAATTGGTCGTTGTGTCGTTTTTCTCAGCATAAAAATTAGGTTTATTCCTCAAATTTTCTTTTCCATCACCAAAATCATCAATTGAGTCTTTTTCGTTTCGATTTTTCATTTTCGATTCTTTTTCCAAAAATAGTTCAGTTTTAGATTTCATTTTTGATTGCCTCATTATGTGTTGATTCATATTTAAGTGAAGTTTATAGTTGTACTTTGCTTAATTTGGTAGTTTTTGTGTATTTGGATTGTGATTTGAGGATTTTTTATAGCTGGAAGAGTTACTTTTTTCTATTCAGTAGAGGTAGAGCATTTGTAAGAACAAATTGGAGGAGTGTTGAGAATAGGATGACTCGATTAACCAGACATCAGGCCAGTACGGACTGTTCGTGTTTTGGACAAAGGCATTTTGGGTTTTGGGACTAAACGATCGCTCAATGGTTAGGCTGAGCGACCGCTTGATCAAGATTCCTTCGAGCCATGTTACTGCATTTTGCGCAGTCGCCCAGTGTTTAGGCTGAGCGACCGCTCAGCCCCGTTTTTTAGGTTTTTGTAGTTTGTCTGTTTTATTTTTATTTTTTAAGGGTTTTATGGTTTCTATTGTACACATATAAATAGTTGTATGCCTAGAACATTTGAACGTGTGTCTCTAATAAAGTTTCGACAATCCGTTGGCCCCAATCTCTCTGTCTTCAATTGTGATTGATCCTATTATACTCTGTTAAATTGTTTGCTACTCTTCCGCTATGCACAACAACTAATATCAGAGCATAGGTCAACATGTCTGCTTTAGGATCAGGTTTATCTTCTTCCAAACAAGAAGTTCAGAAGTTTGATGGAACTAGGAATTTCGCTTTGTGGCAGAGAAGGGTTAAGGATGCTTTGGTGCAGGCTAGTTTAGGGAAGGTTCTTCGAAACAAAACTAGACATGAAGATGTAAAGGAGGATGATTGGAAGGAACTCCAATGGAGAGCCGTCTCAACAATTCGTTTGTGCCTTGCAGAAGAATTTGTGTATCCTGTAATTGATGAAGAGTCGGCTACACAGGTATGGGAAATTTTAGAGGCAAAATATATGTCAAAATCTTTGTCAAATAAGCTACATCTCAAGCAAAGGTTATATGGGCTTAAGATGGCAAAAGTGGCTGATCTCAACGCTCACATAAACACGTTTACACAAATCATCAATGATTTTCTACGGGTAGAGGTGACGTTTGAGGAAGAAGACAAGGCGTTGATGTTGCTAAACGTTGCCGTCTTCCACAACGTATGAAAATCTTGTAACTACGTTGACGTGGGGGAAAGATACTCTTGAGTTAGGACATGTTACAGAGGCTCCCTTAGCTTTTCATCAACAAAAGAAAACAGTTGTTGATGAACCGCTAGGAGAAGGGTTGTATGTGAAGGAGAACAAGGATCGTGGGAGGACACAATCCAGTGAAAACTCAAAGAATCATCAGAATTCCCGACCGCAGTCAAGGAAGAAGTACAAGGGAAATTGCTACAAGTGTGGGAAGAAGGGGCACAAGAGGCAGGATTGTCCAGAGAAGGGCAATAATGGTGTTAGTTCGTCGAAGTTAGCTAATGTGGTTATGGATGGTTCAGATGAAGATGGTGATATGCTCTCAATTTCATCAATAGTAGAACACCCAGCAGATTTCTGGATTCTGGATTCAGCATGTTCGTTTCATGTAACATCTAATCGTGATTGGTTTGACACCTACAGGTTAGTTAATTTTGGAGTAATTACTATGGGTAATGGTGCATCTAGTAAAATTGATAGCATATGTACTATTAGAATTAAAATGTTTGATGGTGTGGTACGAACGTTGTGTGATGTTAGACATGCATGTACCGAAAATTTCTAAAAATCTGATCTCATTTGGTACTTTAGACTGTAATGGCTATAATTATAGATCTAAAGATGGTATGATGAGAGTTTGTAAGGGTGCATTGGTGGTGATGAAGGGTGAAAGGGGATCCAAAAATATCTATAGATTACTCTGTAGCACTGTTGTAGATGGAGCTAGTTCTGTAGAGTCAGTGTTGTTTCTCATTTGTATCTTGATTTACATCTGTTCATTCATTACATTAGGTTTTATACTTAGTGGCTAATTGGGCTACGTATCAATTAGCGTGGCAACTGTGTATAGAACTTTGCCTTAGAATAGTGTTGTAGGCTTCACAGGTTCAGCGGAAGACTTCAGCTGAAGGCTTCACCGGAAGACTTCATACAGCATCTAGTGGTAGACCTTGTCTGCACCTGTTCAAGCATGACGTGTCCAGTCATCAAGCATGACGTGTCCAGTCATCAAGCTTTTAGTGGATTAATTAAATTCAGCCTTTATCAGTTTGAATTTAATTTAAACCAATCCTTCTTCAGCACTTGACTTCTCAGACACGCCTGTCCAGCTTTTCCAAAAAGCATGAAGACTTTCGCCTCCTAAAAAGTGACAGAGCAGTGTGAGGTTCCCGGGACGTGCCCCCGCGCCCCGCGCGCCCTTGGATAGGGGTGCGCGTACGTGCGGATGCGGGACACCACTGCTCTCGTTCCACCCTCCCTTGTTTAGGGGAAGACGAAATCCAAAGTGCGAGAGGAGTGCTGTCTATGTTAGCACGTTGGAATGTGCCTCGGTTGCCTTGAGTGGATTTTGTATCCAAAATGGGAACTAAAGGTTTCCTCATGTCAGGTTATCCCTTATTTCGGGGATAACAAGATATGGGAATGCATTACCTTTCCATTCTCATTCTCCCCTTTATCTTTCTGGGAAAATAGAAGTGCAAGAAAAGATATTGCGGCGCCCCCACTTATGGATTTATTAAAATAGCCTTATGGCCCAATCGGATCGCTATGGAGCTATGGGTTTCCCACATCAAGTTATCCCTTGTTTAGGGGATACCAGATATGGGAATGCATCACCCTCCATTCCCCGTATCTCCTTTTTAGGGGAGAACAGGAAAGTGCAAAGAGGGAATGTTGCGAGGCCCCACTGGATCTGAAAGTTTTAGAGTCGCCACCTTTATTTTAAGGCAAAAATAAAGGAAAACCAGAAAAGAAAACCAGAGATTTTAGAAAGCGGGTTCGGGGGCTAAGTTACGAGTTGGGAAGGTGCTAGGCACCCAGCTAGCCTCTTCGGATCTCAAAACGCGTTTTTGGTGAAGTATGCTCATTGTTATATTAATCTAGCAAATAAATAAGGTCTTATTTTGACAAGGGAAAATTAAGCAGATACATTCGTGGCTACATTATTTACGGACTCATAGTCTCCTTCCAATAATTACAAACATATTTAAGAATATTTGGCCATTATAACGGCTCTTTTACATAATTTTTCCTAATCTAATCCGGGCAGCACAACGGCTTATATTGGCTACATTGCGCCGGATTTAAATAACAACTTTTGAAAAATAAATAAAAGGAAAAAATACAAATGAAATAAAATACGCCTTAAAGATATTACCTTTTGAGCGGCGTGGCTCCGCCCTTCCATGGAGAGGAGTCTTTTTGTTTTGAATTGAACTGGATGACTGCTTGATTTGATTGATGTTTTGAGGTTTGGGCTTATCAACTCGGGCAGAGTGACAGCTTTATTTGGGTAGGTTTTGGCCTTTTCAGTTGGGCGGAACCTAGACTTAAGTTTTGACTTTTTTAGCTCGTTACTCGGGCAGAGTAACGGCTTATTTTGGGATTTTTGGACTGGGTTTTTGAGGTGGATACCTAACAACTAGGCTAGGGATCACTTATAACCTATAGGTTTTTGATTTGGCAGAGTTTGGACGGGGTTTGGAGATTTTAGGGGCTTCCACTCACCTATCTCGCACCTCTCGTACTAAGGATTATCGAAGAAACGAAGCAGAGCTTCGCTGCGATCAAAAATCGCGGATGAAAAATTGTGTCGAGAATGAGAGCCGGGGCCTCTTATTTATAGCAGAGCTTGAGGACGCAGTGGGAATTCCTTGATTTCTTTCCGTGCATTGGCCGCTTGTACCGAGTGCTTCGTGACTTGTACCAAATTGATCGCGAGAAGCGCATGAAAGGAATGCTTGGTGCGGCACCAAGCACTTCTCCGGCGGCACCGGCTTTTTTGAAGTTTCAAAATTTGACACTTTCCCCTCAGCTTCATCAAGCAGATCCTCGCTTCCTTTCGCATTTTTGACTTCTCGCAACTTGACGTTTGTTAAGTTTTAACGAGCTTGATATTTTATGTCGGCCACATACTGTGGGTACGAATTGGGGTGTCTACAAGGAGTGAACACCGACACTTACGTGACTATACCAATTATGCAGTCCAACTCGATTGCTCACCTACCGCTTGTCGCAACAACTCTTCACCATTCCCCGCCAAGACGTTGAAGATGAAATCTACAAAGTCAGCTCCATGCATTTAATGCATTCAACCTAATAGAGTTGTTACTCTCTTCCTCTTCTCCAATGGTCTCAAGAATGCCCCAGCTATAAATACTGCCATTAAAGACTGAAGAAAACAATGCTCTGAATCTCTCCAGCAACATAAAGTCTTATATACTCAGTGCATTCAAGAGATCATAAACTGATCAACGAAGTCCTCAACAACAACAAGAAGGTCTGCATCAACACTTTATCTTTTGCTTCTTATTGTTGTTTCTTTTACTATTCTTATACACCATTGAATATTATGTTTTGTCCATATATTCAATTCCCAAACCCCTAAACACAAGTAAAATATTTTGTACACGATCCATTGGACTTCTTTGTAATAGAATTAGTGGAAAACATATTGCACATTTAAATCTAAGGTTGACTGCCTTGGTGATGGACGTAGCACTCTTTATAGTGCGAACCATCTCAAAATACTTGTGTTCTTTCATTACTGTTTCTTACTGCTTTATACTATTTCATACCTCTTTACTTATCGCTTTAAACTGCAAACTTGAGTATTCAGCAAAGTCTACCGGTAGTGCTTCACCGGTAGACTTGAACTGTCTTCCTTACAAGACTTCCTCTACTTCAATCTTTTCAATACATTGCAAGTGCTTGTTTTAGGAATTTATACAAAAAATTTAAGTGTCTAATAAGCTATTCAACCCCCCTTCTAGCTTATTATTCGTCTTCCCCTAAACAAGGGAGGATGGAATGAAAAAAGTGATGTCCTTCCACAGCTCGCGTTCCCCTAAAAAAGGGAGTGCGGGGTCTGGGAGAATTCCGGGGCACTCACACCTACACACAAGCCCATTACCAACAGAGATCTTTTGGGAATGTAGGGAAGAGCCAAGGGAATTACAACAATCATTCACAATCCACCAATTCTAGAGTTATGCAAGTCTAAACTACTCAAGGAAACACTCCAGATGAAAGCTAGACAACTATGGGACAAACTAGTTTGGAGGCTCTTCAGATGCAGCTCAATCAAGTGATGAACATGCTTAAGACATGAGATAGCCCAGAAGACCATAACATCAACCAGTCTACTCAGAAGTTATGTGGTATGACACATATGGCAGGTATTACCATGACTAATTCTTGCAATAATATAAGGAATTCCTTGCATAAATGGATTGTTGACTCAGGAGCCACAGACCACATATGTGTTTCACTATCTATCATGCATGATGTTGAAGAAAATAGTCATCCTGTGCTATTGTCATTACCTAATGGAACCAAAGTTAAAGTTTCTCACATAAGGAAAGCTTACATTAACCCTCTTTTGACCTTGGATATGGTTTTTCACATTCTTAATTTCTAGTACAACTTGCTCTCCATATCTAAACTTACTATGCAAATTAATTATCATGCTCTTATTCTTGGAAAACAATGCATATTCTGGGGCCCTCATATGAACATAATCATAGCTATTAGTGATCTTTATGAAGGACTATACATACTCAAGGCTGATAATTTTCTTGAATCCAGACATGTTTGCATTAACACCACCAGACACAAAGGCATTACTAGTTGGCACCAGAGACTAGATTGGTCCTTGAGTACTTTAAAGAAGATTGTTTCTTTGTCATCTCTTTGTAATAATAACAATTCAGATATTGAAAATATTTCTTTATGTGACATTTGTCCCTTAGCAAAACAACATAAACTTCCTTTCAATTTGAGCAGTATTAAGAGTAAATCATGCTTTTATCTCATGCATTATGATTTATGGGGTCCATATAGGAGAACTACTATGAATGGTTGTAGGTATTTTTTTGACTATTGTGGATGACTTTTCAAGGGGGTGTGGACTTTCATGATGTCCACTAAGACTCATGTTTTCTCTCTTTTAAAAAAGTTTAATGCTTATGTTCATAATCACTTCAAGACTACTATAAAGGTTTGCAGAACAGACCATGGCACTGAGTTTTATAACTCAGAAGTCATACCTTATCTGTTAAATCTAGGTATCATACACCAAAGTTCATGTGTTGACACACCCCAACAGAATGGGGTTGTGGAAAGGAAACATCAGCATCTTTTAGACATGTCCAGGGCTATTAGGTTTCGATGCAGTGCCTTTATACATTTTGGGGTTACTGTCTTTTGGCTGCTACCTACATCATAAATAGGATCCCTACTGCTGCCACTAACTTTAAGACTCCGTATGAAGTTCTTTATAAGTCTCAACCCAGTTGTGAACATTTGAAGACCATAGGTTGCCTTTGTTTTGCTTTTGTGCATCTTAGGGCAATCAAATGTGTTCATCTTGGTTATCCTAGAGGGAAGAAAGGTTATTCTGTATAACCTTGAAACTAAGAAAACTTTCATAAGTAGACATGTGGTGTTTCATGAGTCCATTTTTTTCCTTTTAAAACTATGAATCAATCTTTAAATGTTCCTGCAGCTAGTGTTCCCAGTGTTGATATTAATCTTACACATGATCACTCACCTAACCATCATGGTCTTGACACTGTCAATCATAATAAGTCTATTGATAACACTAAGGAACATGTTCCTATTAATGTTAATGAACATGCTTATGTTAATGATGATATAGATCAACAAAATCCTATTAGAGTATCTACTAGGGTTAAATATCCTCCTGCCAAACTGAAAGACTATGTTGTTTCTTCTATATTTGCTCAACCTAGTCATACACACTAGTCATATGTAAATTCCATGATACATGTGTAAGAACCTCAGTCGTATGATTCCGGAAGCCCAAAATCCTAAATGGATAGAAGCTATGAATAAAGAGATTGCTGCACTTGAGAACAACCAAACCTGGGACATTGTTGATCTTCCTTAAGGAAAGAAGGCCATTAGATACAGATGGATATATAAAGTCAAGTATAACTCTAATGGAAGTATAGAAAGGTTCAAGGCTAGGCTTGTTGCAAAGGGTTACAGTCAATCAGAAGGAATTGATTATACAGAAACCTTTGCACCAGTTGCCAAGATGGTCACTATGAGAGCTATTCTAGCTGTAGCTGTTGTACATAAATGGGAAGTGCAACAACTTGATGTCAATAATGCCTTCTTGCATGGAGACTTGGAAGAAGAAGTTTATATGAACTTGCCTCTAGGGTACAAATCACAAAGAAATGGCATAAGTGTGTGCAGGCTAAGGAAATCTTTGTATGGGCTGAAATAGGCTTCAAGGTAGTGGTTTTCTAAATTGACAGAAGTTTTGGTTACACTTGGGTACACTTAGTCTCTAGCAGATTACTCATTGTTCACTCTTAAAGAAGGATTAAAGTTCACCAGTGTGCTGGTGTATGTTGATGATGTTTTACTTGTTGGTAATGACATGAGTGTTGTTAATTATTTGAAGAGGATACCGCATGATAAATTCAGCATAAAGGATTTGGGATCAATTAAATATTATCTAGGAATTGAGGTGATAAGATCTGCTGATGGTTTTCATATGAGCGAAAGGAAATATGCTTTGGATTTGGTGGAAGCTGCAGGTTTACTTAATGTTAAGCCCCTCACTATACCTTATGACCCTCGTGGAAAACTCATGCTCAATGAAGGCATACCTTTGGAGAATCCTTTTGAATACATGCAGTTGGTGGGAAAATTAGTATACTTAACTGTTACAAGGCCTGATTTAGCATTTGCTGCACAATGTCTCAGTCAGTTTGTCAAAGATCCTAGGCATACTCATCTCAAAGCTTTGCACAGGGTACTTAGGTACATTAAGGCTTCACTTGAACAAGGAATTTACTTGCCTTCTGCTAACCAACTCAATCTTCAAGCCTTTTGTGATAGTGACTAGCTGGAAATCCAAATGATAGAAAGTCCCATCACTGGTTTTTGTATGATGCTCGGAAGTTCTATAATTTCTTGGCATTCCAAGGAACAGTCTGTGGTATTCATGTCTTCCACTGAAGCAGAATATAGGCCCTTGGCTACAGTAAGTTGTGAGGTGATATGGCTGAGTAATCTTCTTAAAGACCTTCAAGTTCAGTTGCCTACTCCTATTAATATGTTTTGTGATAGTTTATCTGCTAGTAATCCAGTTTATCATGCTAGAACAAAGCATATAGAGTTGGATTGCCATTTTATACGTGAGAAAATCAAGAATGGCACTACAAGAAAATGAGGTATTTGGGACGGCCAAAAACCGTGCCAAATCTTTCAAAATCCCCAAATAGTATTTGGCACGGTTTTGGCACGGTTTTGGCTCCTTCCTAAATACTTGGGTGCCAAATACATTTGTCTCGGCTCAAAACCGTCCCAAATACTATTTGGGACGGCAAAGGGGACGGTTTGATAGGGTGGTGCCAGTTAGCATGCATTTGGGACGGTTTTTGTTGAACCGTGCCAAATACTTGCATTTGGGACGGTTTTGTTGAACCGTGCCAAATAGTATTTGGCACTGTTTATCTGCCCTCCCAAATAGTAGATTTAGGCACGGTTTTGATTCCGTCCCAAATAGTTTTTTGGCACAGTCAGGTTGCCCTCCCAAATAGTAATTGGCACGGTTTTGGTTGCCTTCCCAAATAGTATTAGGGACGGTTCAGTTGCCCTCCCAAAAAGTTTTTGGCACGGTTTTTTGCCCTCCCAAATAGTATTTGAGACTGTTGGATTTGGCTTCCCCACGTAGTATTTGGCACGGTTGATGTCCTCCCAAATACCATTTGTAACCAATTATTTTTGTATTTGATATCGTTTTAATATGAGATGACCACCATTTGTTGGAGTCAAATATATGCTAATTATCAAATGGAAAACAATTACATTTTATAGAAATGAATTGAAATCATAACATAAACTAATTATATAGATAAGTTTCTAATTGGTACCCAATTAGTCAAAAGCATAACATAAAAAACATTTAAAATTACATAAAAGTACAATTAAAAAAAGATTGTATGCATGTAGATCAACTACCTTTCAAAAACTAAAGTTTCAATAAGTATCTTTCTTATACAAAAGTGTCTATTGAAATAGACAGATCACATCGTTCATCATTGAAATAGCTAGCTCAAGTCGTCCATCGGTGATCATGAGTTGATCAGAATCTACAACAAAAATTATATAATTAGTATAAATAACGTCAAAAAAAGAACCTTTGCGAATATAGGCACAGATATTGAGAAAGGAAGGAATTTTGGAGGACCTTCGCTTCTGGTGCAAAGATGGTATTCAGATAACAGAGAATTTTTTTGTTGATTTTTTGGACAGCATTTCTATTGTCTAGGCTCTTTTGGTAATATACTCAATGTACACAAAGGACGTGTCACCAGTTTTGATGCTTGTTTTTATAATATCTTTACTTATCAAAAAATATATATCTTAATAATAGAAGTCCACCACCCTAACCATCAAATCATAAAATTCATAAGTGGAATATTAGTATAGGCATTCAGAAATCAATTGACGCTTTCAAAATTTTTTTGTAATTTTTATAACAGCTTCTCATAGCAAGCTAGGACTGATACCCAAAATAAGTTTAGATTGATTTCTATATTCTTCTCGAGTTAATAATGAGACCATGTTATAACAGCTTCCAGTAGGGAGTGATACCCAAGGGATATAAGATGGTCCCATTAACCCAAGGAGCATCCAATTGTCAATCATATTCTAAAGTAAGAGGCCAAAACTAAAAGGAAACCAATCAACCCTAGATCTAACAATATTAGTTATCAGCCGACCTTAATTCGTTATCCAGCATAAGGTGTCCAGAAATTCAAACAGCAATTTCGCTACCAGTCCCACACCAAGTATCATCCTTATCAGGTGATTCAGGTTCCAGAAAATGTGTTATATCAAAAAAAGTATATTTTTTCATAAAAAGCATGTACTACACCGCCTTTTTTTAAGTAAGAATACTACACACTTGGGCATATTAATAGCTTGAATTATCTCTAGTGTCGACGCGAGGTTAAGTTTTTATCGAAATAAAGCTAAGAGAAAAAAAAAACAAATGAAAGAGGAAGCAAACCTCATAAGTATACTGGTCTTTTATCACTTTCTTATTGATCTGTACACTACACTGATTATTTTTTTGAGTATGGCACAGCATTGTAATATGTAGGGTTTTGAGATTTTCTTAGTTTTCCTCTTGTTAAGATTTTTCATTCATTTGCTTCGATAGGCTGTCGTCGTTTGCTTGGCTTTGTTTTAATGAAAGTGACGCCTCGTGTTTTTGTTCAAATTCCTATGCGTACTCAACTTATGTGGTACAATTGCTAAAACTATTGATGGCAATTGAGGCGAAGGCCCGCTTGAGTAGTAAAATTAATGAGACAAAACCTAGAGAGTGAAATTCGAGGGAGTGAAATCGAAGTATGGTGTCTTCCTTTGTGAACCATTCTTAAGAACTACGAACTCACCGGTGGCACATGGAAGCCACAGACTCTTTCATCATTTCAGTCCAGCGCACCAATATTTGTGCAAGTTCTGGGCACTTGCCTTATGTGCTTGGCTCAGGTACAAGAAATGATCAATAAGATGATGGGGATGTTCTATGTGAAAAGCAAGGAAAAACAAAAATGAATGTTATACTTCTTCCTTTAACCATTCATGGATTGAATTGGTTGCTTGGAAGTTGTCGGTTGAGGCGAATTGAAGTAGGTTTTTAACCATGAGCAAATTGAAGCTTAGAGTTGACCAGTTATGTTACTAGAAAAGTAGAAACCATTGTTTTTCTCTAACCAGTTCATCGTTATGTTACTTAAACCAAAGGTTGTTGGGCCCATGATTGTTTGCGTAACGCAGCTCGATTCTTTGCAAAAGCATCGACATCGCTTCATGAACGATAGGAAAAGGAGCAACAAACCGACATTGGCGAGGAGAAACCAGTTCGGATCTGAGCGGCTGACAAATCCTTAGATGAACATTGAATCACAAAGAAGAGAACAAGAAATGCATTTCCTTGATTCTGAGAGAAGAAGGGTAAGAGTGTTCATGCCGATGCTAGCCCCAACAAGACCTCGACACAATTTCAAATCAAACCCAAGCGAAGGGAGTGTCTCCAGGTGAGCATTCGGAAACTAGAAATGACACGAAAAAGAAAAATCCAATTGAGGCAGATAGGAAGAAGCAAGGGGCAACAAATTTATTGAATAGAATGAAGCGGAGCTCAATCTCAAACAATGGGGCATCACTTGATTCTCTTGATAAGTTTAAGGGCTCGCCCGATGGCGATTCTCGAGAATGATATCGGAGGAGAGCGGATCCATAAAGGGAGCAACAAGGGGGATGGGAGGAAAGATCATCGGGTTTCGGTTCCGGTTCTAAGAGGAGTTTGGGTGGGAAACAAATGAAAGACCAAGACAGCCCGACAAATACAACAGTTTTTTTGAGTTTAAATTATGTTTTTTTAGTTCAAATTCCTGTTTGAGAACTGGTTTATTGTGCTGCAGTTTTTATTGGTTTTTAGAGTTAAAATTTAGGTTTTATGTAGTAGAAATACAACATTTTTTTGAGTTTAAATTCTGTTTTTTTTAGTTCAAATTTTGGTTTGAGAATTGGTTTATTGTGCAACAGTTTTCATGGTTTTTTAGAGTTAAAATTCTGGATTTATGTAGTAGAAATACAACAGTTTTTTTCAGTTTAAATTCTGTTTTTTTAGTTCAAATTCCAGTTTGAGAACTGGTTATTATGTAGTAGTTTTTATGGGTTTTTAGAGTTAAAATTCCGGATTTATGTAGTAGAAATGCAGCAGTTTTTTTGAGTTTAAATTCTGTTTTTTTTTAGTTCAAATTCGGTTTGAGAACGGTTTATTGTGCAACAGCTTTTTATTGGTTTTTAGAGCTAAAATTCTAGTTTTATGTAGTAGAAATGTAACATTTTTGAGTTAAAATTATGTTTTTTAGTTCAAATTCTAGTTTGAAAACTGGTTTGAAATCTCTAATCGACTCCTCTTGTGTGCTGGAAGCTGTGATTTATACTGAATAATGAATATATACCGGAAACTGTTACAATAGGGTCTGAAGTTTTGTGATTCATAATAGCAATTCACATATATGAAAGGAACACAGAAACAGCCACACCTGCAGCTGCTTTAATTCCAATTTTTTCGCCCAGTTATCAATCAGTAGACATTATGAAAAACTAAAATATTCACTTCATAAATTTCTTTAAGATGAAAGGAGCGCAGATGCCTTATTAATCATCAGGTACACTATAAATAAGTCTGTTTGAACTAAGTATCTTTAAACCTAATCGAAGTCCATGAAAACATGCATGCACAATCACTACACTTCACACATTAATGTTTCAATAAAATCATAAATAGAAGGATTAGCATCATTGAAGAAACTCAAATGTCAGGGAAAAAGGTGCACAAGTTTCTATTATCATAAAGGAACTTCAGAAGTAGCAGTGATGGATAGTAAAATGTGCACAAGGTGAAAGCTTAAAAGCAATTGTAATAGCTTTCATGTAAGACATGGCTAATATGAATACATATACACACTTGTATATATACAATATATATAAGTATATATATACATGTGTGTATTTATGTATGTGTGTGTATAACTCAACCGTTATCCCAATTACTTGGGGTTGGCTATATGTATATTTTACCATTGAAGAGAAAGCTAAGAGAACAATACTTTTATCAAAATAACACAAAAGATAGCTATCTGGAAGGAAATTAAGCAAGAGAAAGGAACATACCAACATAGGCATCAGGTATGTCGAGAGTTCATCGAAGAAAGGCAAGAATGGTGTCTTGAAGGTTTTAATCAGAGTACCCAAACAATCACCAACCTGGTTTCACAAGAGGAAATATGAATCAAAAGGATGATATTCAATCACTCAAACAACCACAACAAACAATCTCCATGGGCAGTATAAGTAGTTACTACAATCCATAAAACATACAAGAGGGATTAACCATAGTTTCTTTGTATTATCATATACTATTAAAATGGGCTCTAACATACTTGATCAAAAAGTTCTTCTTCTTGCTTGTTTTCTTCTTTCAGCAATTCCCCTTCGACTGCATCAAAGTCCTCTGCTTTGGCTCTATCGGCTCTCTCTTTTTTTCTAGTTGAACTGGCAAGAATCACTTGCTTTATCTCTTCGACTATGGCCCTCACCTGGCTTTCATCAAGAATAGGCCCGGCAATCTGAAACAACCATAGAACACTGATGAGCAATATAATTTATAAAATTAGTGAGAGCAAGACCATCACATGAAGTTCACCCTTTCCCCATCGGTCGTGATATTGTGCAAAACATGTATTGAACTTAAGAGACGGAATCAGTATGACTGGTAAAAACTAACCATTGAAAATTACTAGATTGTCATTTGTCGGACACAAAAGAGTGTGCGACGGTAATTTCATAGATTATTTTTTTGATAAGTTACGTAATTTCATAGATTATATCAATCGTATTCGAGAAATATGTGAGAACTATCTTCAATAGGAGCAACTTGAGAAGGTAAAGTACATGTAAGCAATAATACATGGGAAAGCAGGAACCAAAATTTCCAACAAATCCATAGTTCATAAATACACTGATCAGACATGCACCTTAGCAAGTCTAAGACCATATCGACCCTAACATACGCACTGATAAAATCCATCAGGGCTAGCAACATCAGAACATTCATTCAGCAACTCAGGCATGTTAAAGTTGCAAGTTACTTGTACAATTAAATAGGATGCCAGCAATGTAAATGGAAATTATGCACCATACCTCTATACATTCATTTAAAGCATCCAACATGCTTGAACAGATTTCTGTCTCAGGCTCCTGAAAGCCAATTGTTGATAGAATTCCGTCGAAGAGGGAGAGAGAGAACCCCTTCCCTACCCCAATTATAAATGAAACTACATAACTTAGAATATCAAACTTATTTAAGACCAGAAATCCACACATCAAACAGTATGACCTTGTGTAAAGCCTCCACCAAAGCTGGAACAATGTAATCAGACAGCTACTTAATATATGCCTCATTGCGACCTTGAGATTGCCCCTTCTCTACCGCTAACTTCGCTGAACGTAGGAGCTTTGGCATAGCTGCACGTAAAAGAGGAAGGTGACATTAACAATATGAAAAGAATCTAACAATAAAGTCACCAGGTCATGCTAATACCTGAAACAGCAACCTTCCTAACTTCTTCATGGAAATAAAACTTGAGAAGCGGAACTAATGTGGGAGCAACCTGCACTCAGTACAATAAAGTAAATACAAATTTAATAGAAGTCTTCATAATGTAATTGTCAAACAGTGGATTGGAGATCACCTGATCAATCCATGGAAAGAACCCTTCTTTCAACTCATCAAGATAGCAACATAGCATGTTACAAGCTGTAGCTTTTTCCTCTAGAATATTGGTCTTGATCCCTATTCTCTTATCTCCAAGCATAATAGTTTCAATGCTGCAATAAGAATGTTGGCCTTGGTAACATGAGAGCATAAAACCTAATCTAATGAGAAGCTCAACATGATGAAGGGAAAATGATGATAAACAATGCAAGAGTATGTGCCCGTTCCAGAAAAAACACACATACAAAGCCAGTTCATAAAGATGGCAACCCCCTTTCAAAGTGGCAAAGAAGAAAGAAAGAAAGCAAACGAGGAATTGGGGTTAAAATTTTGGGGGACACTTTCATGAAATCCAGAGAAACAAAGAACAATAGCAAGACAATTTGCATAAATTTTAACATTATTTTAGTGCTTAGAGAGAACAAACAGGGGAAAAAAGGAGACGAAACAAACCTCTCATCATCGGATTCATCAATATCAACATCGATTCATCTCTCCCATTTTCGACCAATCCACTCATCCTTGTAGTCAGAAAAGCATTAACCCGCCTTCTCTAAGAATGTACATGCTTAGTTTAGAATTTAAACTACAATGTCCATGTATTTAGTGATACAAAGGCCAATAGATCTGTGTAATAACAGTATCTCATGCTAAGAAAGAGTATATAACTGATATCCTCATGCAGCCAATTAGAGAGATAACTCTAGGTAAGCTATGTCCAAGTCTACCTCTTTTTTATTTCCTTTCTTTATTAATATTATAATTTATTTTGGAAAATGAGTTTTTTTATAAGTTAGTTTTTTGAAAATGAGTATTTTATAAAGAGAAAAACACTACAAAGAGCAACAGAGTTAAGAAATCTTAATAACGAAAAAAAGAGGTGATCACCGATCACCAAAGATATACAAAATGTAATTTGAAATCCATGCAAATGTTTTTCTTTAAGAAAAATTGTATGTCTAAGGTTTTAATATATGATTCAAAGGTGATCACCAAGAACTTGTTACCACAGGGGGGTTCGCCCTATTTTCTCCTTAATTCAATATACATGTTGCAAGGGAACGATGATAATACTTCTAAGTAAGCTAAGATCTGCAAAAAATTCAGAGCAAATTAGGGGTCTCTAATTGATAATAAAGCAGTGCAAAAATGTCGATAAACTAGACTATCATTTTGTGGATGAAAGCAACAATGAAAATTCAAATGCACCACTCCTCCCCATGTCAACTCACCTTACGAAGTTTTTGAGAATGGTTTAGGGAGATATTAAATACATACTTTTTCAACATGAAAAGGAAATTCATTACAAAAAAAAATAAATGAAACCAAGATATATTTTACGTACTCAGAGCCAAGAAACCATCTGTCAATCCCTTTATATTTTTTTCTTCTATTTTGGAAGGAAAAAAATTAAATACAAATCCTTCGATTTACCAACTCTTTTTCTTATCTGTGGTGATTTGTTTAACTAAAGGCATCAAAGGAAGTTAGAAATGCTAGAGAGAGTGAATATTAGTGTGACCCGGTGCACAAAGTTTGGTACTCATTTGGTGGCTTGGAGCACTACTTATTCGTGAAACAGTCTCACAATTCGATCTAACAAAAACAATGGCAGTAAGCGAGCCAACCCTTCAAAGATAAAGACTAAAAGCACCTAAGGTATCTCAATTCTATCAATATCGCAGTTAAGTCTTTGCAACAACAATGCCATTACGGATCTCGGCGTTTCAAAGGGATATATCTCAAATTGGAACCCTGATCTTATCCCCAACCAAGCACAATATTTGAATATCAAGTACAATTAAGTAACCAACCCGACATGCAAAACTCGATATTACTTCGTGGACGGCTCGGTCTTAACGTGACACAAATGCATGCGGGGTGATCGGAACTCAGACCTTGTGAAACCAAAGTTGCAATACCATGTAAGACTACCGCTCATGTAGAGAGGGGCCATAAATTACACCTCAAAGTCTGTATCAATAATAAGACACAACTTGACATCAGTTACGACTTATGGGTATTCTTGTTTCAAATAAATAGTGTTGTTGATTCAAGTTTTTCAATAATTCAAACCCCTAATCAATTTTCTTTTCCAAAGTGATTATTCTACAACAGTATTTCAAATAAGTAACAACGTTGGATATTAGACCTACTAGCTTTATCTTGTTATCGGTATTTATCTCTTTCAGAAAATTTGGCTTTAGATCACTAGGATGAATCAAATTATTAAATCTTCATAAAGGATGATGAGATGGAAAGAGGGAAGATTACGAGTGATAAAGGAATTACGGGCCGTTGGATCACCGTAAAAAGGTAAATCCTGACCGTTTTTTATCTCGAATCAATTGCGAGCGTGTTTCCCAAACCCTTTTATAGTATAGATGGAGTGGGTAAAATCTATACCGTAGTTTGAAAACTAGCCCCCTTCATAGCTCACAAGATAATAAAAGACAGTTGATGTGAACTTTAAATCATGATAGACAGCTAAAACTACGAGAGGTGTAATTAAGAATTAAGATGCAGATACACAAAACAAAGACTTTCCACGCACATTTACATAAAAGAGTGGTTAACAAGCTCAAATTAGGGTTTGTGTAACATACCTTTTGGTCGTTGGAAGGAAATCGTCCAATGAAGTTCTGGTTTAGGTCAGGAAGAGCTCATCAAATGGAAGCCCCTACTACGGTCGTCATCTGCTACTAGCTCGGTGTTGTCGCCGTGGTATCCTACGCAGTCGACTGAGCCGTCACGAGTTTGAGCCAAGTAAACTACAGAGGAAAAAGAGAAGGGGTGGGAGGGGATAATACGGAGAAGAAGGAAGAATGAGAGACATATAGAGAGAAAGACCCTTACCGTGAGATTGAGAGCTTCTGCGATGTGAAGATAGGCGACGAACTGGTGTCTGCGGCGATGCTGAGGGAGAGAGAGAGTGCACGAGAAACTTGCTGGTGGGAGGAAATTTTGGGAAGGAAAACCTAGGTGGGGGAAATTTTGGGGAAAACTTACATATATGGAGGGAATTTTGGGATAACCTGTGTGGCGGGAGAGGAAAGCGGGATTTTTCCAAAAATATTTATACGACATCTCTTTAATTTGGAACCTGGGGAGAGAAATTTGGTACGGGTAGCACAAGTGTCCTAAAAACACTAGTATTTGGGTCGGTTATTACACAACAGTCCCAAATACTAAGTAATTGTGACAGCAAATTCTCCCTTCCCAAAAAGAGGTATTTGGGACGGTTTTTTAGCCCTCCCAAATAACAGGGGTCACAAATCGTCCTTTTTCTTGTAGTGTGGGTTCATTTGTTTGCAGAACATAGCCACTAAGAACCAGCTGGCAGACATATTCACCAAGTTTTTGGGGGAAGAGCTTGCGTTGGAATTTCTTATCCAAGTTGGGAGTTGTCAGCATCTATACACCCTCAACTTGTGGGGAGGGTATTAATAGAAATGAGCCTAATCCTAATTGTGTAAATTGTAGTTTCAAGTTCAGACAAGGAAGTGCCATAAGGAGCAATGCTAAGTTTGAAGAGTTGCAGTCCAAGATGAAGAAGTTCCTAAGTTCAGTGGTTATACAAAGTTGTAGTACCTAGTTGTAGTTTCATTAGTCTTGATGTAATTTGTTAGGTTTGTTGTTAGTCGGGTTAGTGGACATATTCTCATTAAAACCGTGTTATATATATATATATATATATATATATATATATATATATATATATACCTTGACCTGTAAAATGGGGGTCATTTGGGAGCATTGAAGGATTCTTCTATACATTGGGGAGAAAGCAAACGGTAGCCAAATTAGGAAAAAGGTGTATGTGTAGCTTTGGAGGCTACCCAACCCAAATATTGCAAACCTTCAAAATGGCCGGGAGAAGAAAATTTTGGGAGATAAAAGAGACTGACATCTTTATCTAAATGACCAGGAGCAACCTTTCCACGTGGCGCTATTTGACTGGTCACGTGGATTTTTTCTTTTTATCTGGTTTTTGGCTTATTTTTCATATCAAATTTTTTTTTAATTCTTTAAAAAAATATCTACACATTTTTATCTAGAAATATATAGAGACTTGGTTTGTTAAATTTGGATACCAACTCAATTTTCTACATTTTTATCTAAATAATTGAGATAAGGATAGTGGAGATGTAAAGTTATTGAAGTTTGTGTCACTATTGTAATATGTTTTTTTATGGATAGCTTAGAGCAACTTAAAAATATTTTTTATTTATTTTTAATGATTTGGGTAGCATGAATGAGCAACATTTGCTCCCTCATTATACATGCTCTTAAAGCATCTCCATTGTTCAATTTGTACACTTCTTAATGCATTTAAAATTGTGCCCAATTGCCACATAGGATAGGACTTTGTACAAATAGGAGAGAGAAAGAGATATAACTTCCTAATGAGGAAGTTCCTGTTTGTCATAAAAAAGGAGAGGAGGTGGGCAGGGGAGGTGGGCAGTGTCAGGGGGTTGTGTGTGGGGGGGAAGGGGGGGAAATAATTTTTATTTTATTTGGGATGATGTTAAATTTAATATTTTTTGTGTAAAAATAATATACAATGGAAAGATTTATTATTAAATGTGTAAGAAGAGAAAAATATGTAGATGACAGTGGGACCAAGTTAAAAAATTATATTAAGAATATATACATGAAGGATGTTCTTATGTGCATAGTTGGGTCACACCTTTTTGACTGGTCATCAATTATAATACTCCCTTCATTAGTCCGATTTCAATTCTTCGTTATCAGTATTAGTATGTACAAGTCTGTGTCTAGTGAATGATGATGATGACTTTGTAACAAATCGGTCAGACGGCTGTCTAGGCGTTAGGCTAGTGCCTCTTCAAAGCCGCGATTTCCTTCAATTCATCCGAAAAAATCGTCCATGAAAAAATCGTCCATGGGAAAATCGCCGTCTAGTCTCTCCTAAGCGCCGTCTACGCATTCTGATGCCGATATATTGAATATGATGTAGCCTTCACAAAAAGTCATTAGAGCTTTTTTATCCCTCAGAATCTGGCAGTACACCCCCTCAGAGAGAAGGGAGCGAGAAACGGTGGAAGGGGGAAGAAAAGATAAGATAAAATGGAGGACTTATGGTGTTGACGATGACGGCAATGCGTCGGGAACTATGGTGTCTGCAATGGAGCCATAGAGGGCGACAATAGGAGGAGGCGCTGGTCTTGAACAACCCGTTAAGGAGGAAAAACGAAATCCAAAAAATGTTGTCGGCGTGACTCGTGAGAAGGGGGATACATTTAAGTTTTTAACCTAGGGAAAGAAGATGTACCGTCTTAAATTATACTCCAATTCATCCTTTCTCATTATTTTCAAATTAACACTCATGTTTGTCCTTTAAATATTTCTTCCCCTTGTTCTTATTTAAATACACATTTTGCTTGGAATCCAATTTTTTCTTTTTGGTACTCAATATTCTCTTATAGGGGTGGCAAATCGATCGTATTGAGCTATTTTCGGGCCGGCATGATAACAGTACGACACGATAAGCACAAACACGAATACGGCACGATAAGTTTATCGTGTCTAATATTAAAACCCGAATACGATACGATAAAAACACGAAAAACACGGCACATCACGATAATTAAAAAAAAAACACGATTATTTAGTCAAGCTCGTTAAGCCCATAAAGCCCAATAAATATTATAAAATATATAATTTTGATTTTTTAATACATATTTTAAAAATTAATCAATATAAATAGTCAAGTAGTTTAAAAGTCATAAATTTTCAAATGATAAAGCTATGAAATAATCATGAAAATCGTTCGAAAGAAGTGAATAACCCCTAGTAAATTTTTAAAAATATATTTTTTAAAACATATATTTTAGTTATCGTGTCTTATTGTGCCTTACCGTGCTTATCAAGTCAGCCTGATAACAACTCATTTTTTATCGTGTCTTATCATGTTGGCCCTATAACGGCTCGAACTCGATATGCCCCAGTTCAAACCCTATAATTTCGTATCGTGTTCGTGTCGACCAATCGTGTCTTGCCTCAAATTGCCACTCACATTCTCTTGGGATTTGCACTATAAGTAGGGGTGTCAAAATGAGTTGGGCTAGCTCGCCCCGCCACCTAAAAGAGGTGAGTTGAGTTGAGGAAATATAAATCCACTAAGATGTGAGTCAAACGGATTGGGCCCATGACGGGTTACGGGTTAAGGCAGGTTGGGGTGAATTGGTCTGTCATATACTAATTGCAAATAACACAAATCATAAGTTTGAAACTACAAGTTTAAATTCTTTTCGCTCACAATGTATGATTATTTTTTATATCTGAAATATGAGTAAATGATTTCGAATTTAAAAAAAAAAAATGATTTCGAATTCGTTAAAAAGTTGCATTTATAGCAATATATGTTTTAACCGCAATATTTACGAAAAAAAAATTATATGAACATACAACAAGAGTAATAATAAAATTGTTTTATAAAATCTATTTTTTTTTCATTTTATACTATTAATATTAGAGAAAGCCATTAAAAATGGTATTTAGAATACAATTGTACAAAATATGTTTTTTAATGAATTGTAAGATTTTTAGTGTTATATATTTGTATTATTATTATTTTTGATTAATTGAAAAAAAGTTTGTGGGTTGACCCGTCTAACACAAAACTCATGATGGGTTGGACTGAGTTGACAATTTTCAGGCCCGTCGCATTTGTGGGTTGACTCGTTACACCCTGCCAATTGGCGGGTTTTAGTGGGTTGCGAGTTAGCATGTCCTACCAATCCACCTTGACATCTCTAACTTTAAGTAATAATATTGAATTGTTAATTTAAAATTTTTAATCTAATAAATTGTAATATGATCATTATTTTAATATTTTAGATTATTAGGTAATATTTACTATTAATATATCTGAAAGTTGTATTGCTCGTTAATTAGATTATATTAAAAAATCAATAATTATTATAATTATCCCTTATTAGTAAGCCTAATTACGCCTCGTCCAGATGCTTTAGGGTGCTAGGCGCTAATCTTGTGCCTAGCGACTTTTAGTACATAGGTAATAGCTATGCTGGGGTTGAGCCTTGATTAATTTAAAGATCTTCATCCAATTGATTTGTTAATATTTCTCCTGCTCAGGGTACATTTAAGACTGTCGTAAGGTTATTGCTAAATGTTGTTAGGCGCCAGATCGACACTTAACACCGTAGAACCTAGTCGGAGCGTAAATGGAACCTAGAAATAAAATATAATTATCCTTATTTTGATATTTTTTTCTTAATATAATACTCCCTCCACTCCAGGCAACTACTATATTACTATATTATTTTAGGATATTTTACTTTAAGAATTCATTTTAAAAAATCATGCTTACAATTTCTACGTTATTTCATATTCACCATCTATTTGTGGTGTAATTACATTTTTTGGGCTTAACTATTACTCATGAAGGAGGGAGTATAGTGTAGAAGACTAAAATACCTTATTTTTGTGTATTTATACGGGGAACGGTCCAGGGCCGACCCAAGGGTGAAGCAAGGAAGCCCTAGCTTTATGCCTCAAAAATCTTTAGGCCTCCAAAAAAAATTATTACTTTTTTTAAAAAAAATATATTAAGTGAGTCCTAGTTTTTCTCATTAGGTTACTTAAAGAGAAATTAATGTCATTGGATAATAAAAATTTTGAAGACATTAGGTTACTTAATGAGAAATTAAGGTCATTGGATAATAAAAATGTAAAAGTCAATTGTTTTAACCTTGAACATTCTTTAAAACATAATGACAACTCTGATATTGATGACTTAGGTCTATTTACAAAACTATTTGTAAAAGAAATTATACAAATGAAAAATGATACACAAATTGACATACTTAATTATATAATAAGACTTGATTCTTTTCCAAATGCGCATATCGCTTATAGAATAATGTTTCTCGTAACTGTTGCATAGCCAAAAAGAAGTTTTTTAAAACTAAAATTAATAAAATTCCATCTAAGACCAACAATATCTCAACAAAGATTAAGTGGACTAGCTTTATTCGATTGAAAAAGAATTATTAAATGAAATTGATTACAATAATTTAAAAATGATTTTGCATCTTAAAAAACACAAAAGATGTTCTTTAAATAAAAAATGTAATAATTAAAAATATATTATTTGATTTTAAAAGGCCTCACTTTAGAGTTTGTTTTAACCCTTCATAAGTGTTGGACCGGCTGGGAAACACCCTTTTGGATTGGATTCATTATATTTTATAGTTTGATGAAATATTACTGCAAGTGCAGATGATGATAAAGTTACTAAAACATATGATGAATGAACTATATACATGTAACAATGTCTTTGGAGCAAGGAAAATTCAGACATGAACTGAAATTGACACATTTAAACAGAAAAGCAAGGCTAGATTTCAACAATTTCTCCTAAGAAAACAGGCTCACACCATCTACTGAGATTGAGGCCGGCGTGCTGATTTCAGCTACATCCGAGCAGTAATTTATCTTGTTTAACACTCCATGAGCTTGAGGCTCACTTTCCCAATTCCTACAACAGCTATGGTAAATCACGAACCCTAACAGTCCATGAACGAAATTCCCAGTAAAGAGGATCATTGATATGATCATAAATTAAGTAATTAAAAATGCAAATACGGAGACTTCATAAACCTACTTTTATTTATACTTTAGTTATAGCATTTACAAATATACCAATTCAAATCAACATCAGCAAGATCAATTCAGCGAAATCTCAAACAAGATCAGCAGACCCTACCAGAGACTATTATACTCGGACTCGAATTCGAACACAAAGACAGACCGACTCATCAATTAACCCGAAATCTGAATGGCTTTGACATCAGGCTTTTTGACCTCCTCCTTTGGCACAGTGATAGTTAGCACACCATTCTCCATCGCTGCCTTCACCTGATCCACCTTAGCGTTCTCCGGCAGCCTAAACCGACGGAGAAACTTGCCACTGCTACGCTCCACACGGTGCCAGGTATCTCCCTTATCCTCCTTCTCCTGGCTCCTCTGTCCGCTGATCTGCAGAATCCTGTCCTCCTCCAACTCCACCTTTACCTCCTCCTTTTTCAGCCCGGGAACATCCGCCTTGAACACGTGCGCCTCCGGAGTCTCCTTCCAGTCGATGTTCGCATGCGCGAATGATGCCATCTCAGTGGGGAAACCCGATCGGACCTGATCGGAGAGTGAGCGGACATTGCTGCTGAGAGGGAAGCCTTCAAATGGATCCCAAACGTCGAGAGAGAAGGGATCGAAGACGTTGGATCGGCGGCCGAAGAAGTTTGGGATGATCGACATCTTTCAGGTGTTTAGGAAGCAAGAACGCTAGGAAAGATTGCAAAGATAATTGAATGAGAGTAGAGCTACGGATATCTTCCACAACAGGCGAATTTTCAGTAAACGGGTTAGGGCTTAAGAGTGGGAGGACCGAGAACGTGGTTATATAGAAACGGTTACATAGTAATACTGTAATAGTAGTATCCTACTATCCTGATTGTTCCAGATGGTTCTTAGCAATCACGTTCACGAACATTCCTCATCTTACATTTAATTGTTTATTACCATTATACCCCTGCTTTATATATTCCATTTCGATTGCTATCGCCTATCATCGAGGAGTGAAGCCCGTTTTGTTTCTAGAAATTCGTATATGAGTGTGTAAAGATTTTTTTTGTGTGGTGCGTGCGCCCACTAGTGAGGGCAAATTCTACCCACGTCCATATACCCGTTCATACCATCTATTAAAATATGGGTATGAACATACTTAAATTTTAATCTAGATATAAATAGACATGTCCACTTAGACCATTAAATTGTATGGGCGTAATATGTGTATAGATGGGCGTCCACATTTTCAACTTGACAATTGGGTCGTCAATCACGTTCTCACACTTCGCACCTCTCACTCTCACGATCATCGACATCTCTTTCTCCAGATCTGGCATCGCCTCCATCTCTGATCTATCTGCGTCTCCATCTCCAAGCAAACTTAGTCGGCGCTCCTTCCCCATCGCCCAGCTACCTCGTCTCCACCCGTCATCTCTCAATTTCTACAAATTTCGAGACCTAGAGCTTGATATTAAAAACTCCCACTAGACAGATCTCATCAATTACAGCAGCTTCATTAACAACGTCTCCTCTGACACTTTCTATTGGGCGACCAAAGGTATTGTTCCGTCTCTTTTTTCATGAATTTTCCTTTGTTTTTCATGTTTTGGAAGAAGAATAATTAGCAAATTTTATTTCCATTTCTGGCTCATGATTCAGTATTGTGACCCATTTATAGCAAAATAAAGGGACCCAAATTATTCTTTTCAGTAGGGAATGTAGTACATTGTTTAAACCATGTCAGCGGTAACCTGACTTGAAGGAGAATCTGAAAGGAGGGTCATATTTAGTTCATTAATTTATTATTAATCATCAACAAAGAAATCCAAAACAAAACAAGCTGGAATTTATACAAGCATACAAAATCTAGAAATGTAATTATACCTGGAAAATATCGCATTTCACATTTACCAAAGAATGTTGAGGCTTTGCTATGCACACGGGATTGGTTATACAAGATGAGTGGTAAAGTTATTTACTATTATGTATTTGAATTCAATCGTTTGATTACCTTTTTGTATCTAATTGTGCATACTAATGATTGTTAAATGTGGATATCGTAGACTCGGATGATGAAGAGGAAGATATGCGTGTAGATTTTGCACCCATAATTGATCATATTGATTCTTTGACTATTGTTGATGATTAGGTACAATTAATTTGGTTCTCTCTTCTCATTAGTCATCTTCTTCTCAATTTTTTAATTATGTTCTTTTAGCACATGACAGTTTGCTGACTGTTTCCAAGTTAGTGTTACCGGGAAATTTCGCCTTTGAGAGATATCAAGGCAAAGAAAACAAATCAAATGTATAATTGCTTATAAACTGATGAGTACAGTTTTCGATTGTTAATTGCTTATGATGGTTAGTGGATTGCTCATTGGGGTGGCCGGGTAGAACATAGCATTCCTACAGGACCTAGAGTTATCTTTGGTTCGAACCTTTGTCTAATTGTCAGAAGCAGGTTTCATGCGTGTGTTATTATGCATATTTGGAAGTACAAATTCTCTGTTCTATATTTTTTGGCCTTATGGATTATGAACACAATCAGTGTTTGATGATTTCATGTATGTCACAGGTGCTCTTGTGATGTTCTATATGTTTTATCCTTCAGAAGTTAGTGTTGCCAGCATGATTGAGGAGATTGTATTCGTAGCATTTTGTGCATGTGTAAATATATTGTTTTCCTTTTTTTTTTCTTTTTTAATGTGGCAGATTAATAACTTAGATGACGCATATATCTGATGAGGAACCAATGGATGGAGATAGGTATTTTCATTGTCTTGTCATTTTGGAATCTATTCAGTGTGCTCTCTCCTCCCCCCATTTCCACCAACATATGGGCTTGCTGCACTCACTCACTTTTTCGGGGTCATGTTCCTGCAACAAGTCATGTATGTTTGTAAGAGGATTTGGTGGGAGCTTCTTTGCTGTCCCTGGATATAACTGATACGGGATATTTAGTTTTTGATGTAGGTTGTTAATTGGTAATTGGTTGTAGTTCTCTTTTGATTTTTGTTTTATTATTTTTTCCTAAAATCATCTTAACTATGGATTATCTTCTAGAGTTGTAGGTATCCCACATCTAGCCCGTAATTGTTTGCTCCGCCTGGACCTCAAAATTCTAGTTGGACTGACCATGGAAAGTTGTTTGGATCTTATGAAAGAGGGTGAATAGAGCCGGGTGTTGTTTTTCCCTATCTCTCCAGCTTTTATGATAGGTCCCAGTCAAAGCTATAAGAACTGATTTAGTGAGTTCTCTTTGGGTGAGAACGAACCACCATTTAATTGAACACCAAAAACTGCCTTACTTTACAAGCGGAAGGAACTTAAAGTACAAGAAGGAATAACTAACTCCTAAGAGCAGGCCATGGCCCGACCGACTTAGTGAGTTAGTGGCTACAAAATCTCAAACTAACTACTAAGCGACTTAGTGGTTACAAACTCACAAACTAACCACTACCCTTATCACATCCAATAACTTGGACTTTCTCCAAGTACACCCACTGTCGGCCTTAATCCCTTAATCCAAATCCTTTGGATTCTTCTTAATGCCCATTTCGACCTTCGTGGTTTATCAATACCCCGCCGTTATTCATTGGAACCTTGTCCTCAAGGTTCACGTGAAATTACGTGTAAAGTCTGTGTGTTCTCCCATGTTGCATCGTCGGTGAAAGTCGTTTCCATTTAATCAAGCTTTCCTCGGCGAACACGATCCTTTGGAAACCCAACGAGTGTCCAAGATTGCTTCCTAGGTTCTAATAACACTCACCGTCATTGGTGGTATGTCGAAACTAGGAGTGATTGCATCCCCTACTTTCTTTTTTAAGAGGGAGACGTGAAACACTGGATGGATACGAGAGCCCTGTGGCAATGTAAGTTTATACGCCACACTGCCAATTCTTTCGGCAATCGGATATGGTCCATAAAATCTACTAGCGAGTTTTTGATAGGCCCTCTTAAAGACTGACTGCTGCCGATAAGGATGTAATTTCAAAAACACCAAATCTCCAACCTGAAATTGAAGATCCCTGCGTTTTGAATCAGCTTGCTGCTTCATTCGATTGTTAGCGGCGCACAGATTTTCTTTGATTTGTCGTAGCAAAGTATCGCGAGATACTAAAGCCTGGTCCACTTCATTGACGGAACTGTGGCCTGCTTGGTAGGGAGATATCTGTGGAGGTGGTCTGCCATAGAGGGCCTGAAATGGGGTCATGCCGGTGGAGATATGGTACGTGGTGTTGTACCAAAACTTCATGGAAGAAAAGAATGCCATTTGCGAGGCTGGCGATGAGCAAAGCAAATAAGATATTGTTCAAGGCATCGACGACCTCGCTTTGGCCATCGGGCCATGGGTGAGTACGCCGAACTCATTTTCAATTGGGTGCCGGACAGTTTGAAGAACTCTTTCCAGAAATTGCTGATGAATATAGGATCGCGATCACTAATCATAGACCGGGGCATGCCATGAAGCTTAACCACCCCGTCAATAAATCGCTCGCCTACCACTTTGTTGTATACGGATGAGAAAGAGCCATAAAATGTGCCGATTTACTTAACCTGTCAACAACAACCAGAATGGAATTTTTGCCATTCGAAGGTGGGAGCCCATCGATGAAATCGAGAGTGACATCGTCCCATACGCGACATGGAATGGACAGTGGTTGTAGAAGTCCTGCTGGTGATAATGTTTGGTGTTTGGTTCGCTGACACACATCACAAGAAGATACATAATCCTGCACTTTTCGGTACATGGAAGGCCAATAGAATTGTTGTGATATTCTCTTGTATGTCCTGAGTACCCCAGAGTGCCCACCAAGTGGAGAATCATGGAATTCTTGTAAAATCTGTAAGATGACATGCGATTTAGGAGGTACGACCACCCGATTCTTGAAACATACCAACTGGCTGTGCCATTTGTACGATCGCCGGATTATCGGTGGCAAGCTTGCTAATTTTTTGCATGTAAGAATTGTCCAGAGCCTCCTTTTTAATTGTCTCCCATAATGGGTTATGAGACACAAACAGATGATGAAGAACCGGGCTACCTGCCACCCGTGATAGTGCATCTGCAGCATTGTTCTCACGCCCGGTCTCAGATTTGATCTCATAATCATACCCTTAAGTTTAGCCACCCACCCAGTTGCTCGGGCGTGGCTATGCGCCGCTCCAACAAATACTTGAGGCTCCGCTGATTGTCGGTTTCAATGAAAAATTTCCTTCCCAACAAATATGGTCTCCACATTCTTACGCGTGAATTATGGCTAACATCTCTTTTGCATAAATGGACCATGATAATTTAGAAACACCCAAGGCTCGGCTCATGAATGCAAGAGGTTGCCCATGTTGACTCAAAACAGCCCCTATTCCATGGCCTGAAGCATCAGATTCAATGGTAAATGGTTCATTGAAATTAGGCATGGCGAGTATGGGAGTAGTAGTCATTGCTTGCTTAAGCTCTTGAAATGCAGCTTCTGCTTCATCTGTCCACGCAAATTGGCCTTTCTTTAACAAGTTGGTTAAAGCGGTCTACGTCATGCCTGCATTATTTACGACAAACTTAATGCGGTAATAACCTCGCGAGTCCTAAAAACCACGTAACTCTAAACATTAGTAGGCTTAGGCCAATCCAAAGATAGTTTGAATCTTCCTCGATCCACCTTAACTCCTTGAGCTGTGACAATGTGACCTAAGTATTCCAATTCTTGTAAACCAAAAGCACATTTGTTGCCTTTGACAAAGAATTGATGATGCCTTAATATTTCCAAAGCTATTTTAACATGTTCAAGATGCATGATCCAATTGGGACTATAAACTAGATATCGCCAAAGAATACCAAGATGAATTTAAGAAGATGTGGACTAAATATGGAATGCATAATGGCTTGAAAGGTAGATGGTGCATTACAAAGACCAAATGGCATAACTAAGTACTCATAAGTGACCATTATGTAAAATACGAAAAGCGCTTTTATGAATGTCGTGTGGTTTTGGACTCGAACTTGATGACTTTAAGCATGACTCAAATCAATCTTGGTGAAATAAGTAGTGCCATGAAGTTCATCTAACATATCCTCAACCGTAGGAATGGGAAACCTATCTTTGATGGTCACAAAGATTGAGTGCACGATAGTCCGCAGACAAAACCGCCAAGAACCATCTTTTTTTAACAAGGTGATCGAGATGAAAATGGACTTGTACTAGTTCTTATAATTCCCAATTTTAACATGTCTTGAACTTGTTTTTCAATTTCAAATTTTTGGAAATAGGCATACCCGTATGGCCGCATTACTGATAGGCTCACCCTTCTTTCGATTGATGTGATGATCGACTTCTCCGACATGTGTGGAAGTTGTGTTGGCTCTTGGAAGACATCAAGAAAGTTCTCAATAATTGGCTCATCTCGGTTCAACATTCACAAGGGAAAATCGATGCGGTTCCACAAGAAACAAAGAATATCGATCCTCCTTGTCGAGCTTCCTTGGTGATGGCTTTCATAGTAGCAGTCGGATTGATGGTGTGTCAATTCCTTGTAGTGTTTTTTCGCCGATTCTCCCATTGAAATTCCATGGTTAACTTCTTCCAGCTTGCATGCCACTGCTCCTAATTGCTCCAACCAAATGACCCCTAACACCAAATCCAACCCAATTAACTAAGGGCATATAAAGTAAGGACAAAAGGTATACCTTTGCAAAGACAATTGGAACATTTTCGACCGCTTTGACATTGTAATGGTTCCCCATTTGCCACCTTAACATCAAACGGCTCTGCTGGAAGTATCGGCAATCGCAACATATCGCCCATCTTTTGTTAATAAAATCGTGGGTAGACCCACTATCAATCAAGACGACCACTTCGCATGGTCCAACCCGTGCTATCACCCGCATGGTCCTGTACGCGGCCCACCCCGAAAGTGCATGTAGAGAAATCTCAAGGCCCTGCTCCGCCGCTTCTTCGCCATCAACTTCTCACTCTCACATTATTACCTCTAAGAATGAAGTTGAGGTCTTCTGCACCTATGCCTTGTAAATTTTTTCATCAGTTAAAACATAATCTCTTGCGCCTCCTCTTCTCGCATTTCTTCCCAAGTGAGCCTTTGATAGAAGTAGTGCCCTTGAACTTCGCTCTGATCAGAGAGAGTCGGAAATGAATCGCTAAAAGGACGAGTAATTTTTTTTTGACGACTCATTGCTCATCTTTCATCCTTGCAAGGCTTATGGTTTCCTTTAGCGATTTCGGCTTGAACATTCGTGATACCATCGCCTATTTCTCGCTTGAGTCCTCCCCATGAACGCCCCACTAAAGCCCTTTGTGGCCAACCTTGTACCCGATTGCCAAGACGCTCAAACTCCTTTTGATAATCACGCAAAGAACTCCATTTGTTTTACTCCGACAAGGCTTCATCAACATCCTCACACTCTGTAGGACCAAATCTTGCCTACGCTCTTCTTGAAAATTCCCCATGTTACCTCCAGATCCTCTTCGATATATGCCCTCTTTCAACCATTGCCACCATTGGTTTGCTTCGCTTCAAGGTGAAAGGAAGCTGGGCACTTTTTGTCGTTCGGGAGTGCTTTGATACTCAAAGAATTGGTCCACTCTAGGAACCATTCGCTTGATCGCCTCCAGAAACGCTGAAATTCTAGTCGCTAACTTGGAGAAGAACATTGGCCTTCCTCCTTCGTAGCTATCCCGAGTTCCCTCTCGCAGGTTAATGACCCGCCAATAGGAAAGTTCGTGTGAGCAGTATCAGAATGTTGCCGACGACGCAGCTCTTGTCGTGAGAATTTCAGATGCCTTGCCGATGGCGCCTCAATTTGAGTAAATTTGTCACCACACCTAGCCCATTCGACTTGACTATCTTGAACTCCGCCTAGTCCTCGCTTCAAGACTTTCAATTCTTTCTTTGTTGGTCGCATAGCTGATACCAATGATAGTCCTTACCAAAGCTATAAGAACCGATTAATAGAGTTC